>CM063588.1:4191927-4229931 GCA_032356905.1 Salix exigua | reverse complement strand
ATTAGCCAATCATTAATCCATGAAGATCAACGAGGGTATGATCACATATCTCATGTGCATTCATATTGAGAACTTAATCAATGCATAATCAATGGCTAAAAATATAATGCATAATTAGATTTTATTAATAATGTTGATACTTAGCCAATCATTAATCCATGAATATCATTGAGGTCATGATCATAAATCTCATGTGCATTCATATTTGGAGATTAATCATTGCCTAATTAATGGTTGAAAACAAAAAGAGGTGATTAAAATTGTTTTTTAAAATGATTTTTCGTTCAGAAATATATTAAAATGATGCTTTTATTTTTAAATTTTATTTTTGACGTTAGCACATGAAAATAATATAAAAGCCTCAATATTTTTTAATTTAAAATAAATTTTTTTTATCAAAAACACTTGAAATACAACGCCAAATTGCAGTACTTCAGCTAATTTACAAGTAGAGGACGTGCTAAAGAGTTTTTTTGCACGTTTTTCTTTCCTAGCTTGTAGGGAGTTTAAATAATTGTCTAAGTACGAACACACCGTTATGTTTGACCCCTAGCTAGCTAACTAATGCAATCATATGCTTCAACATTGACTGGAGGAAGGGCAGATAAAGGTCTGAGAAAGTTGGTTAAGCTCATCTCCACTTGTCACCTCACATTTTGGAAACCGAAAATATATATCTACCCCAGCAGGAGACTCAAGGACCCTATATATTTCTTCTCATATTTTGATTATTCAAGTCAATACAGAGTCTAGATGATTTCCCACGGTTGTGATTTAATTATGAAATCATGCTGAAGTTTCCTGCTTCCCAGAATGTATCTCTCCTTTTGCTGATCAGTTTGTACTGCTCGCTATAAATTTCAATCTCGAAATGGGAAGAGCTCCCTGTTGCTCTAAAGTGGGTCTGTATAGAGGTCCATGGACTGCCAAAGAAGACACACTGCTCATTAACTACATCCAGGCACACGGTGAAGGTCATTGGAGATCATTGCCTAAGAAAGCTGGTAAGTGATGTAACTAGATCTCTCTTTCCAACAGTTCATACGGTTTACTATTTAGAATGAAGCTAATTTTGCTAGAGTTTTTGTTTCCGTACGGATGAATGAAGGGCTGCTTCGATGTGGGAAGAGTTGCAGGCTAAGATGGATGAACTACCTCCGGCCTGATATCAAGAGAGGGAACATCACTCCTGATGAGGATGACCTTATCATCCGCTTGCACTCTCTGCTTGGCAACCGCTGGTCTCTCATTGCGGGGAGGTTGCCAGGCCGAACTGACAATGAAATCAAGAACTACTGGAACTCTCACCTCAGCAAGAGACTGATGACGAACAGCACGGCAGGAAATAAGTCCCAGTGCACGGGGGGGTCAGCTGGAAAGAGAAGTGGCACTAAGGCCAGCAACAAAAGGAAGCAAAAGGAGGACAGCGATGGCATTAGCAGTCAAAATGGAGAGGCTGCTGCAAAGATCAAGATTTATCTCCCCAAGGCGACAAGGGTTTGTCCATCCTCAGTTACGAAACATATTCAAAACATTGTGGGGTCATCACCTAGTAACGTTGAAGATGGCGATCATACCATGTCGTGTCTTAAAACTGCTAACAATGGCGGACAGGGTTGGGGTTCGAATAATGAAGAACTCGATGGTCTTGTCTGTGACCTTGGTTCCTCGTCTCCAAATTCTTTACAGAAGGATATTATGCTAGATGACATCTTTGAGGAATACCAGCAACTGCTCAAGGTAGATGGTATTGTGGATTCCTTTGTGGATTCTCTTTTGGCTTAATGTTTTTCCAATAAAAGGGTGTGCACTGCTGCTCACTCCTACCTCCCCCTCCCTTTCTTTCCTGGCGTGTTTTTCAAAACCAGCGCTGTAACACGTGGAGAATGACGTCGGGTCAACTATCAATATGAGGACCTTCATTGGTGTCTCACGTGAGCGATCATAACATTGCAGTGATAAGAAAATGAGAATTCATTAACTTTCCTAAAATTAAATAAACATGGAAAAGTTCAAAAGTATTTTCGATGAAACAAACACCCCTGCGTTTCCGCTCGAATGGTTTATCATACCTAGTTTGGATCACAAACAAATCGAGCCAAGCCAAGGTTAGGAACGTTTCGATGTTGTTTGGGCTCAAGTCGAACTGGGTGGGGATGATCTGAGATTCTGAGTATTAACTAAGATTATCAATTCTGTTTTGGTATTGGTTGGTGTGTTTTTTTTCAATTGAAACAGAATAGACAGAACAAAATAAAAATATTTTGGCTAAAATTTTAACAAAATTTCCTGAACAGGCCAAAATAGTAAAAACTTCACTATTTTATCTTGTTTTTTAACCTATACAAAATATTTCAGCCATTTCAAAATAAAATTAACTAGCCTTAACATGTAAATTTGCAAGTTGTGCCACTGTTGACTGCTAGAGCAGCACAAGTGTGTTGCATGTGGTTTACAAGCCAAGTTGCTGAACAAGAAAACAATGGTATATCAATTTTTCCGCAGTTATTTAGGGAGATGGGAAGATGCGTCTTATTGCAATTTTCATCTTCATGAAGTTAATTCCCCCTAAAATTGCTACAGTAGCAAGTTTCTTGTCTGGAGCACCACCGTTCCTTCGTGGCGATGAAGTAAATAAAACCATCTGGTGAAACGGCACTTATATACGCAGGCGTCTAATTTTAATATTTTAAAGCACAAGAACAATTACTAAGAAAATGCAATGGCCACTTGGCTTTAAAATGGCCACAAGTCACCCCAGTGAGCTCTTCGTGCCTGATTATGTAGAGCGGGACTTTTACTCTGCGTGACAACTATACGTTCAAAAGAGCCCTCTGAACTATCACGATTGTTTGATCGGCAAACATCCATGGTTACCTGCCTGCCTCTCTTAAAAGGTGAGAAAACTATCCTTCCCCAACCTCCCCCAAGATCAGCATGAGCTTCTTGTTCTTGCTCCTCTTCGTCATAATCATCATTGGTGTCAGTTTCAATGGCATCCGAATCATAGTAAATTGGGCCCACTTCTTCATATGGAACCTCCTCGGGTTGATTTTGATCAATCAATTCCTCTGTCAAGATCAATTACAAAGAACAGAAACATAATGCAGTCAGATTGTGTTTCTAGACACAAGCGGTGATGCCATTATATGTTTTATTTGCTGTTTGACACCAATCAAGTTGCACAAACACAGTTCTTTAGAGATTTCTATGGAAATAAAAGGTGTTGAATTTACCATAATCAATCTCTAGATCTTCTGGATTTCTTTTAGCATGCTGCTCCTTTAAAGTCTCAAATTTCATGCCATCAAGAGGCCAAGGTTTTCTGTTCAAATGGAGCAAAGTGAAACAATGATATAAAACATTTAGATCATCATCCTGAAACAATGATATACAACATTTGACTTCCTTCCTGTTTTTATTTGAACTTTTGAAGTCTATTAGCATTTTGCATCTCTCAAAAAATATAATAACATTTGCCCCATAAGACATCAACCGCTGGAACAAATAGCACGGGCGTTCATGATGACAGTTTTTAAAGAAAAATGTGAAATAAATCCATGTAATGTTAGATAATTTATTCAATATTAATATTTCAAAGTAGAATGATAAAAGATATAAATAAGATTCCATAGTAGCACCTTCAATTTTATACTGATAAATTCTCTAAATGAAACAATTCATAAATTTTAACACATTGTAATAGAGTACCCACCGGGGTCGTTGTCCTCGCCTGAAAGCGACGAAGGAAAACTTCTCATCCTCAAATCCACGCAAAGTTTCACCCTTGGAACGCTGAACAAGGAAACATAATGGTAAATTTCTTCAATCCTTCCAAAAAGGACAGCAGAATCTCTCTTTCAACAATAAAAAGATATAACCAAGTTCTTCAAAATAGTACAGGTGTTGCAAGAAATGAATGAAAACTGCAAATAACTTTTATTTAAAAGGGGATAACTATAAACTTAAAATCAAATCTTTACAAAGTGATGCAAGCAACACGCGCCAGACTTTTTTTCAATTTGGTCCCTGATCAACTAATTTTTTATTTGATCCTTAATTCTTTAATAACTTATTTTTTATTTTCATCCTTGATTCCTAAATGGCCCTTCATTTTAATCCTACATTTCATCCCATAGTTCCATATTAAGGCCCAACCAGGAAGACGAGATAGGAAGAGAAATGAATTGGATGGATTGCATACCATGTTGGCTCGTTATGGTCCCCGGGCTAAGTGCTTAATAGGTTGGCCTGGGTTGACTGAGGTCAATACAATACAGCATCATCTCTTCATTTCCAACTTTTTTCCAATTTTATCCTTAAGCGGTTCATCATTTCACAATTGGGTTTTTGAATGGTACAATCAAGTTGCATTTAGGCTACTTGGTCAAACAGGCCACCAACACAAATGGAGTTGAAACCTAGACCATCAATAAATAAAAGGCACATGAATTCTGCTAACAGATTATTTTTTCAATTTAGTTTTTATTTTTATTTTTTCAAAAAAAATATTGACACGTGATCAAACAAAGATGCTACATGGTATGATGCATCACAACTTTTTTTTCAATCTTTGTATATCATTAACAATTTATTTATTTATTAACATATGATAGTCAATTAGTTTTATCTAACACGGTGATCAAGCTTTGAAAGAACATTTGAGATTTTTCATAACCAAGCCCATATTTTGTTTTACACTTTAGTTGACTTGATACGGCCCATAATGTACTTCAGGCACCGGAACTTAGCTCACATCTTCAGACATGGGATACAACTTGTAAACCAGAATAGTCCTGATTGTGGATGATATAGCAGAGTGTTAACTTACTAAGTCCCAGTTTGCCTAGACTTCCTATTTTCTTTTTTCATATATCTCAAACGGCCAACAACATTTTGTTGTATATAATATAGAAAAATTGAATAATTGGAACGTAGGCAACCCAGTTATATTCCACAGTACAAATATTTAAAGATTATATGATAATTCGACCCATGTACATACTTCCTCTAATCATCTATTATTATTTTGGTTGGGGGGTATAAATTCGTTTTTACATAATCTTTGATTGATGAAAAACAAAATACAAATTAAGAGCATTTTCTTTTTGCTTTTATAGTCAATCACTAATTCTATGAATTCCATGTCCTTTTTTCTGATAAATTAATGTGCTCCTATAACATGCTAGAGACATGAATCTTGCATGCAAATAATGCAGGATGCACTAAGGAAGTACCTTGTATACTCGCTGTGATGTTGTCCTCTGCAACCGCTGAACAAAATGACAGTATTTTCCAGATTTCACCAAGGGACAGCTCCCATCATGAGAACACTGCATCAGGTTGCTATTAGGCAAACAAAGAAAAGGGGGGGAAATGAAAAGGTGGCTCCATAAGTAGACCTTACAAGAAGGAAAACTAGGAGGAAGGCCATTCTGATACTTACAGGAGCAATTACAAATGCACCACCTTTGTAGGGCATCAAATCCTTGCAAGTTTCATTGATTTTCCCTTCAGCTTTATGAAATTTCTGAAAATTCATTGATAAAATTGTTTAAATGAATTACATAAGCATGACAACAAAGTGCAAACATAATTAGATATACAATATATTCATCTGAGATTTATTAATAGGCACTGTAACACAATTCTTGCGCAAAAGAATGCTCAATAAGAAACAATGAACTGACCCTTTTCTCCATCCATAGTATGTGAGATCGCATCTGTGATATGATACCAAATCCATGTGGTGTACCTGGCTCAATTAAAACCTGCTCCATACTTGAGATTTTCAGAAACAAAAAGTAATGCAAAAACAAAAAGTAAATGAAATGAAATCCCATATATAAGTATGCAGTATTCATATTTCACAATTATTTTCCTTTTTTCTCTCTCCCTCCATGTAGAATGAAAACTAGAAAGACATGACTAGTCATGTAAAATAACCAGTAAATCCTCTGACTCACATTGTGCTGAGACATTAAAATCAATAACAAGCCAAAAATAACATACCAAAACATCCCCTGTAAGTTCCCAAAGCTGGCGCACTATAGTAATTCGATCCTTCAATGATGGTATCTCCCCTAGCACATAGGACTTCATAACAACGGATTAAAGAAAAATAAAGTGAAATTTATATAAGATTCAAAGTTGAGGCAGCACCACATAAAGTAGAGCATGTTACACAACACGAAAAGTAAAGCACTTATGGGCAGTTAACACCAAGCTAAGAGTCATTAGGAAATTCAACTTACAGCAAATACAAGGTCATGTTTCCTCTCAGATTTGTGAGTGCTTTTACTCAGGTCTTGAAGACTATTATAGCTATGAATAAGCGGCAAATCCTTCAAATCTAAAACAATCAATATAATGCATTAGTCTCAGAATTAATCTTAACCACCAAAATCCGAAACAAACAACATTTAAATGTCCTAGAGAATTGAAAAAATAAGTCAGCAAATTACCTTGTATAAGACTTCTACCGGCACGCTGCATAGACTGTGATGGTTCCACTAAATTTACCTTCTGTAATGACTTTGGCCACACTTCTCTTATTGCCCTACAAAATGTCACTTATAACATCAAGAAAACTCAAATGCATCATCAATTCCAAAAAAAAAATTAAACCTCGCCAACACTTCGATAATTGCACATCATATTATACCACAATAAAAACAATAGCATCTTACCAGAAAGCTGAACCAGTCCCAGCTCCAAAATCCAGAATTTTAGTCGGGGAAAAACCCGGTAACCTTCTCCTAACCTACAGGTACCAAAAACCCACAAAAATTCCAGAAACAAGATGAAAAATAAAAAATTTAATAACAATAAATATAAACTACAGACAAATTTTTCATCCGGGTTTTAATAATTACACAGGAAATGCTCACTGGACAAAAAAATCATTTTACTTACTTCGCTGAGGACTCTGTAACAAGCAGAGAAAACAGCAGGCATACGAGAAGCAACATAAGCAATGGTCTCATCATCTCTATAATTAAGTCCAATGTCGCCATAAGAACTCTTAATTTTCCATCTCTTAGACCTATCCATAGACTTGAATGGATCTTCAACTAGCTCCTTCGAAGTATTAATTGTTAACATCAAGTTTTTGTCTTTGATATCTCTGAATGATTCTGATAGCCTTAAGACTTTTTTCTTCATGTGTGGCTCTTCTTGCTCTGCAAACTTTCATCTTTTCAAATAATTGAACCATTGTATACAAAGGTTTCGATCTTTGCAAATATATATGTCACACACACACACAAACAATTGTTACCTCGGAGGTATTTTTTGATGGCACGGCGGAGGCGGACGGGGACAATGAGGCAGCGGTCGGATTGTTTGGAGGCAGAGCGGAGGTTTTCTGCGGTGAAGAGTTTTTTGGTAGTTTCAGGTATTAGGCTTGCCATTTCCGGTGGTGGAGGAGGAGGAGTGGTGGAGGAGTAAATAAAGGTAGCTTTCTGGCGAGTGGGAAATTTGGGGTTCTAGGGTCGGTTCAGGGCTTTAGGGTTTAGGCATTTTTGTGATAAAGGAATTTGTTTTACCCAGAATAATTTGAGGCTCAATTGTTTTAAAATGAAGGGCATTATTGAGCCTAAACTATTTGACCTCAGTTGCTACATGGACTGTACTTTGGACTTTTGAAATGATTTTATTTTTTAAGAAACTAAAATCTCAAATATTACTTTTGAAATAGAAATAGAGTAAACTAGATTGATAATTGATATACTAGGTCAGATTAATTAGATATATTCAAGCATTACTAAAATGTTATTTTAGCAACAAAAAAAACAATTAATTATTTTCTAGTATAGTTTGATAAAGTTGATGGATTTAAAAATAATATAGATGACTAAATACAAAGTAAAAACATAATTTTTACTAGAAAAGTCAATATAACATCTTTTTTTATATAATGAGATGACAATTTATAGCATCAATTTATATCAACTCGAGTTAATTTTAAAATTTATGATTTGGGTTATGAAACTGAGACTTGCGTTAAAATTTCAATCTATGATAACTCGAATTAACTTGTCAAATATGTGAATTTTGTAATGACAATATGATAGCATTATAGAAAGCAAATCAAACAAATAGTGATCCTTAATTTCCAATCAGCAAATTATTGAATGGTAAAATTAAAAAATATCAACTTTAGTTAACCCATTAAACTATAATTTTGGTCATGGTACTGAAATAACCACATATAAAACAGACCAAAACAAATCATAAAATTTCATTTTCAATCAAACCAATATTCAAGGATGAATTAAAAAATAAAAATAAACCAAATCAATCGAGATAATCCACCAAACCTACGACTTAGGTCAAGAGCCCAAGAAAACCTTATAGAAAGCAAACCAAAAAAATATTATGAAGCATTATCCATAATCAACAAAACATTGAATGATCAAATTAGGGCAAAATAATCAATTAAAAAGACAAAAAAAAAAGTTAATTGTGTTAACCCACCAAACTCACGAATCGAGTCATGATACTAGAATAACCTGACATAAAATAAATTAGAATAAATTATAAAGCTCAATACCCCGATAAACTCGATGTATAAAGATGATATTAACCAAAATAACAAATTAGAAGAAAAAAATTACTTTTTTGAATAAATAGTGATTTGTAAGGAGTTAAATAGTGAATTCCTCTCATCAATTAGTGTTTGTTGCCAAATAATTCGCATGCACTATGTTGTGGATCATGTAATTTTTTTAACATAAAAATATTCATGAATTGCTAACATATTTTCTAGTAGAAAAGAAATTTTAAAGTATATCATGATAGACTTAATGTAATTCAATCAATTTGGTGAATTCAAAAACAATCTAGATGATCGGTAAAAACATAGTTTGACTCAATAAAAATTAATTAAAAAGTGATAAAAAAAGATATAAATCAAGTTAAGTTAACTGATCAAACTTATAATCTAAATCAAGAGACTAGGAGAACATTATAGAAAGCAAATTAAAATATATCACAAAAACCAATTCTTACTTAACTCAATATTGATGGATAAAATTAAAAGAAAAAACAAGAAAAAAAAACATGAATCAAGTGAATTCACTCATTAAACTCGTGACTTGAGTAATGATAATAACCTCATAGATAATAAATTAAAAAAATACTATATAGTTTAATTCTTAATCAACTAAACATTGTAGTATGAAATGAAATGAAATCAATTTTTAAAAACAAGTTGACTAGTTTAACCCGCCAACGCATGCGACTCGAGTCATGTTACTAGGATTACCCCACAAAAAAATATATATAAAAAAAACAAATTGCAAAGTTGAATCATCAAATAAACTATTATTAAATTAATAAAAACAAAAGTTAACTGGATTAATTGTCAATTTTGTGATACAAGTTATGATATTAAGATAAACTCATATAAAACAATCAAAATAAATTATGAGTTTCAATTACTAATAAATTCAATATTAAATGATGAATTTGAAAAAAAATCTCTATAAAAGAACACATTAGCATTTTAATGAATAGTGAATGTGAGAAGAGAAACAATGAATCTCCCTTTGATTATAAAACCTATTACCCAATAGAACTAATATTAAATTAAAACATAATTTTAAAAAACAAATATACCAGGAGATAAATAACTAACTCTCATTCTCAATTAGTGTTATCATGTAACCCTTTATAGCAGCGTTAAAATCATCTTGACGAGCTCTTTTTTTGTAGCGAGTCAATGTCCATGGCAAGACAACAATGAGTCTCTTGTAACCTTTTCTTTGTTTTTCTTTTGAGTATAACATTGATTGTTTTTTTTGTTCAATTATAAAATTAATTGGGCTAATTGCATCCATTAAGGTCAACGACTCAAGCCTTGATTTTTCTTACTTGTTAAAAAACAATGCAATCATCTTAGTATTTTTTTTTCAAGTTAGAAACAATTTGATCTAGCCTACAACATAGCTCGAGCCATCAATCTAGATTTACTCAAGTTATTTTTTTTTAGATTTTTTTAATTGAATGTCTTTTCTTTTTCAACTTTGAATATTTGATTGATTAGAAATGAAATACTTCTTTTGTTATTTATTTTTCATAATTTTATTAAAATCTCATGTTCTAAACTGTGGGTTAACCATGATTGGCCCATGTAAAGCTAATGCATTAGCATCTCAATATTTTTATATATACAATCCTTCCTATCTATTATTATCTTAATATTTTATATCTTAATATCTTGAAGGTGTTGACATGTATCTAGCTCTTTTTTTTATTTCCTAACATCTTCACAAAAAAATTAAGAATATTTTTTTTAACTCGTTACCTAGCGAAAGAATCTATTTTATTCCATGACATCGATGTTTAACCCATTAGTATGTGTTTAGAATTGTAATTGTGTTTATTTTTTAAAATGTTTTTTTATCTAGAAATATATCGAAATAATATATTTTTTTATTTTTTAAAAAATTATTTCAGACATGAACACATGAAAATAATTTAAAAATATCAAAAATATTTAATTTAAAATAAAAAAATAAAAATTTTCAATATTTTTTAAATATATTTTTGAAATGCAGTGTCAAAATTATAAATCTAAAATATTAGTTTCCTGAAGATTTCCAAGCACTTTATTTTCCAATCAAAGCCCCTTGGCATAAACTCTACTCCATAATAATAATCTTGTATAGTTGTAGCAGAGCCTATCTGAACATTTAGCATGCAGATTTAACTCGTTAAACAGCTTAAAAAACGAAAATCGTCGCTACAACACATTAAAAATGTCATTGACCTTAATTACATTTAATATTTAAAGCAGTATAATGTCTAAGCATCTATGCCATATACTAATTAAGCTGTATACATTTTTGTATAATATTTCTCTAAACTTCTTGGTTCTTCTTCCTCTTCCTCTTCTTCTTCTTCTGTGATCTCTCTCTCTCTCTCTCTCTCTCTCTGTCCCTAATGATCTTACCTTTTCTTTTATTTGAATGATTTCATGGATATATCATAATCGAAGGTGCTGGTGAGCGGGTCAAAAACTGCTTTTGAGCCTCTGGAAACCATGATTTCTGATGCAGTCCATAACCGAGCAGCTTCTGTTGAGTTGGATCCCAATTTGGACGTTGAAGCTTCATTGCAATCCGAAAAGTACTTTCCAGTCACATTTACTAGCCCTGGATGTGTTGCCACATAGCATGTTGTAGCAGCAGCCTGCAAGAACAACCCATGAACAATTTATTTATATTCATATCATTTTAAATAAAATATAGATGTAATCTAAGCTCAAATAGTATAAAATTACTATGTTAGTTACCTGAGGAACTGTTTTCAAGAGCTTGGAAGCCAAGAAAAATGCCATATCTGCATTTTTAGAAATGAAAATAAGTTAAAAAACTAGAAGGATGACATTTTATATTTATTTAAATCTGAAAAATAGAAAATCAAATTGATCTTTTTCTACACACCTGTGACCGTGCCTTCTCGTTCTCTAGTGAGTCTAGTTCTTACGACTCCTGGATGAACACAATTCACAGTCACGTTGGTCTCCATTTGCTGCATTAATTGAGAATAAATATATCAATTAATCCAAGCCCAGTTCATATATATATACAAAAAAGAACCAGAAGAGCAAATATCACTTTTTTCCCTGATCTGCTTTCAATTAAATTAAACTATATATTAAATAGGATCATGAATGACGACCTTCAGTCTCTGAGCAAGCTCCTTGGTGTGCAGAACATTAGCGAGCTTCGAGAGAGCATATGCACGTGTAGGATCGAATTCACTGTATGTAGATCATAAAAAAATCAATAAACTAGAGGTCAACCGAGATATATGCGTATAATTTATAAATACCGGCTTTGTGTATGGATTAAATTTATTTATTTACTCCATTCAAATAACTGATATTTTAACTCATTGTGATAAACTAATTTTTAAGTTTATATATATATATATATATATGTTTGATTTTAGTAAAAAATAAATAGTTTTAGTTTCTTACCGTGATTTGTTTCGGGATATTTGGCCAAGATATCGGATCGTATCGCCTGAAAACCAATTGTAAATACTCGATGAGACGTTCACTATTCTGCCTTGAATCCCAGTTGTTTTTGCTGTTTCAATCATCTTCTTCAACAACAGTTTTGTCAATAAAAAGTGACCTGAAAAGATTCCATCAAGGCCAGGATTTGAGCTTTTGGTCATTGATAATTATTTTTCCTTGCATAGTTTAATATTTTATCAATTACCTAGATAATTAGTAGCAAAGGTCATCTCTATCCCATCTTCAGAGATTGCATGCTCGTGTGCGAACTTTCCAGCATTATTTCTGATGATAAAGAAAGAGACAGATCAAACCCAAGAAAGTAACGGTAAAATTGTAATTGCTACCTTTCTCAACTTTCCGATCAACCAAACAAACAAGAAAAAAAGAGCTTTATCTTCTTACATGAGGAGGTTGAGAGGCAAGTTGAAGGACTCAAACTCTGAAACAAAGTTTCGTACGGAGTTGAGAGAGCTAAGATCAAGCCCCATAACAATGATCTCCGCATCCGGATTCTCTGATATAATTCTTGCCTTGGCATCTTCGGCGGCTTTCAGACTCCTAGCCGGCAACACCAGCCTCGCACCTCTCTTCGCCAACACTCTTGCCGTCTCCGCTCCTATCCCGGACGTGGCACCTAAAAAAACATAAGCACAAAAAACCATTTTTTTCACGGTTCTGCACGCAAAATCTTGAAGATTGAAATAGCTTTGAACCCGTACGTCGTTTGGAGCCCAGTTTTTAAAAAATAATAAACAAAATTATAAACCCACCAGTGATGATGGCCGTTATGGAATGTAGATCGCCGCAGTTTTCAGTTACTTGCTCGCCAGTGGACTTCGAGCCATATCCACTTGCTCCGGCCGCGCCGATGAGGTACTTCAAAGTTCCAAACATTTCAAGATTATTTTTTTTTGTTTTGCCTGTAAGGTATGGAATATGGATAGTGTTTTTGTTGTTTCACTAGTCTATGGCTAGCAGGCCACTTCGTTAGGTAAGGATGGAATCAAGTAACTAAAAAGCAAAGAACTTGCTCGCTTTGCAGAGCTGTAGTCAGTAGAGAGATCGGTGCTGTCAAAAAGGCATCGAGGTTTGTCAGATTTTGCAGCCTCCGCCGCTTTGCATTTACTGAAGAAAGAGATGCTGGTGGTGCTGTACAGGTCGAAAGGAGATGACGAGACGAGGTTTTTTGGTGTGCTGCGGTCAGGGCCTGACAGGATCGGAGCAGAGGACTTTATAATGGCTGTAGTGAGAGAGGAGGATTCTGTATTTGTCATTGATTGATGGTGGAGATAATTTATTATTTTCGATGATCGAGGGTTTAGTGATTGTTAATTATTGGCCCTGCCCACTTCAAAACTAAATCTAGTTTTCTTATTTCTACTTGATTTACTCTAATTAGACGGACAAGATTGGTTCCCTGTGTGTTACGAATTTATAACTGGAAAAGAAGTAAAAAACACTTAGTTTTTCTTAAGATGTTACTGACATGTTAAGACATCTCTGGTTCGTTCACAGTCCGAGTTTACGTGGACCAATCAGGACTCGAAGAAAAACTACTCCTGTAAGAGATCGGGAGTTAATCGGCTTTGCTGGTCGGCGAAGTAAGTTCGGTTTTCTTCTTCTTAAAAATTAATGATGTTGCTCCCGGCAATAGCAGTGAAAAATGAGTGGTTATGTTACCTTGTCGCGGGGCAATGAGTAGAGGATGACGTTTTAGTTTGTGTGGGTGCGGGTAGCTCTAATAAAAGAGTGGCGTTAGCTATATAAGGATTTTTAGGAGCGATAGTGTTTTTGTTTTTTTAAAGTAATTTTTATTTAAAATTTATTTTTAACATTAAAATATTAAAATTATATAAAAATACTATAAAAACACCCATCTAATACATACGAGAATATCACACCCACAAAATTATGTCATTTAATGTCAAAAACATTAAAAATAAAAAAAGTTCTAAATATACAATCGTTTATTCATTAATTTGGTATTATTATTTCATGTCAAAAACATTAAAAAAAGTCTAAATATGCAATCGCTTATTCATTAATTTGGTATAATCATTCTATTTTCAAATAGAAAACTCCAAGATAGATGTACCCAGCTCTTTTCTTTTCTTTTTTTTTCTATCACGATATAGATGAGCCACATTATCAATGAGAAAAAATAAATATGAGGGAAGGTGAAGAATTTGGACCTGAGGCAAACGCGATGATAATAATAATAATAATAATAATAATAATAATAATGATAATAATGAAATCTAAATATTAAAAGATATTTTTAACGCATCAAATCTAAATATGGATCGTTTGTCTAGAAACGATAAAAAAAAACATGATCTTTGACAAACTGTCTCGTACGCTTGGAGTTAAAACTAAAAACAATTAAGAAAAATGAGGGATTAAACTAGTTCTGGGTGTCGTATTGTTTTGTGGATGGAAACTAGTCGGCGATCAATTAAAGGGGACAAATAAAAAAAAAAAAATGTTGGCTCGAAGTCGGAGGTGGAGACTGGAATGCATGGTCAAAAGGAAAACGCACGTGAGGTGGAACTTGGAAGGGCTCTTCCGAATTGGAGCAGATCGGTCAATCCTACGGCCTCGAGTCTGTCATTTCCTCGGGATGTAAAGTCACCCTGGTCAACCATTCTTCTTTCTTTATTTTGCCCTTCCTACTCTACTCCTTTTCATTTTGGCCCTATTTCTTCTAAAAAATTCTCCCCATCTCCCTCTTTTATTTATCGGATATGATTTTGAAAAGGATGGTTGCATTTTGATAGGATCCTGCGGCCTCGATTTTGCTTTTTTTTTAATATGTTTTTCATAGCTTGCACTTGAATTTGAAAATTGAAATAATAACATGAAAATAAATCCCAGCTAATACCCTTTGACAACACCTCAAAGATGGTGATCCCTTTATTTTGTAATTACTTTTGTCATAGGAAAGAGAGATCTTAATTAAAAAATCGCTCTACATTTATAATTATCTCTTAAATATATTATATACCCGCGTCCTAATTGCTACATTACCGATAAAATAATTAATTTCCTTGCATTCTCTACTTGTATGCAAAATAATATATATAAAAAAACCCATTTATTTACTGCACAAATAAACTCGAGCATCAACAGTCAGACGATCCATAAAGCACCTTCATTGATTTCTCATCGGAAAATCATAGACATTTTCTTGATCTGTATTAGTCAAGGAACCATAGAAATCATTCGAATGGTGGATATAGTACGAGATTAAGATTATGATCAGTGCCTTGGGACTTGGGAGTATAGCTGAGTTTGATTTTTAAGGTATATTTTGTTTTTTTAAAATTATTATTTTTAATATGAACACATGAAAATAATTTAAAAAATAAAAATATATAGTTTTTTTTTTTTTTTTCAAAAAAACGTTCAAAACCCAGTGGGAAGCATGTATGTATAATAATGGGCAAAAGAGAGAATGAATTGCCAGGGCACGTTTATTTATTGTATAAATCTGTATACTATATAGTTTCAAGAAAGCGGGTGGACCTTTCTGAGCCAAAAGGTTTTCGAAAACTTCAGCTTTTAAGAGCACTTGTACAGTACCCGTGCCCTCTGGGCGGCCCCGTGACGTCATATTCCTCTTCCATATCTCTTTTTATTTATTTATTTATTTTATTGTTGGATTTTTTTTTTATCACCTGTGAAGACTGAAGCCTGGTTTTGCCACCACCCTCCTGTCTTTAGAGCTGATCAAGCCACGTGTTCTCGCAAATTAATCGTGTCGGTATACTATAGAGAGTTGAAAACACACGCTATTGAAACAAAAAGTTTGGTTTTTGAACGGTTTGTACTGTTATATATAATTAATTATAGATATATATGAAAAAATAATAATTTAACAAGTATAATTAAAATTCAAGATAAATTAACTTTAAATTATACAATTCAAACATAAAATCAAACAAATATAATCTTAAAATTATAAACATCTCTAAAATTTCAAAATTTTCCGGTAATTTTGGCCGGAACAGAACAGAATTAACAACCGTTAATAAATTGATAGAAGATGAATTGATTTTAGTAGAAAAAATTTATTGACCGGAGATGAATTGATGAAATAAGAGTTATGCTCAACCGGAATGGAACGGAATTAACAACCATTAATAAATTAATTGACAGAAGATGAATTGATTTTAGTTGAAAAAATTTATTGGCCGGAGATGAATTGATGAAATAAAAGTTACGCTGATGGAGTCGTTTTCTAAGCACCGTTTAATAAATTGCAAGATTCTAGTAGTCATGATGGACGTGGCCCAAAAAGGGTCTACCTTGGAAGAATATTCTGCTCCAGTCGTCGTGTGTAGACGTGATCGAAGCAGCAATAACATGGAAATTTCTCCAAGTAGAACCATGAGAAGACATCAATGGAGTCTTGACCAGAGAAAATGCAACCATCAACGACATATATGAAAAGCAAAAAAGTTTTCGTCAAGAACCATTTTTTATTTTTCAATTTTCAGCCATAAATATAATTTTCTCTTGCCATAAATCAGCAATCAACATATAGACTTCCCCAGATTAGACCTGATAGCCAAAAAGGTGATTTCTTTTGGATTGGTCGGGTGCACATAGAGACACCCCAATCAGATCAAGTCTTGGATTTTGTATATTATCAAGAACATGGCTCTCTTTTTCCCTCTCATTTAGGTGTTGTTAGCCAACTCTCTTTGACTGTTATTATTATTATTAAGAGATCCACTGCGGGAGAATCCCAGAGGAGGACTTG
This sequence comes from Salix exigua, assembly GCA_032356905.1. Classification (NCBI taxonomy): domain Eukaryota; kingdom Viridiplantae; phylum Streptophyta; class Magnoliopsida; order Malpighiales; family Salicaceae; genus Salix; species Salix exigua. The sequence goes on along the minus strand of CM063588.1, from coordinate 4,213,132 downwards.
AACTAGGAAGCGGCTTTGCACATCTGTTCATTGCTTCCCACTCACTCATTTCTTAATCTAAAATTGAGCCCCCCCCATGTATTTTATTTAATTTTAATATATGAAATGGTGACATTCTTCAATGATTGCCAATTTGCACTCTTTATGCGTGGGGTGCCCCGAATCTTGAAGGGTCCCTTTCCTTGAAATTAGGCCTCCAATCTAACTTAATCCTGGCTTGATGAGACTCATCATCTCTCCACCTTCTTGATTAGAATATAGCCCTTTAATTTGTTAATAGTTTTCTTGCAAGACAAGGTTGTCACTTGTCAATCCGCACCATTTCTTTTAATGAAGCTGTGAGGTGCATTATTCCATCCGGCCTCGGCCAAGCCCACAGAAAGGTGAAGTGAAACGAAACAAAATGGTAGTATTCAAATGATAAGAGAGAGAGAGAGGGAGGGAGAGGGAGGGAGCAAAAGAAAAAAAGAAGAAGGAATTGCTCGAGTGCATGATTAACTTTTGTTGTAATTATTAATCATTTAGGGAGTGAATTATTCAAGTTCCTGACTCGAATGGGATCACAAATTGGAATCCAGAGTGATGATACCTTGTGGATTCCTCATCTTTCATGTATGTCGAGTCACTGATTATCCCATGAAACAAACAACACATCGGGTGTTTGAGAATATGTTTTTAAATAAAATTTTATTTTATTTTATTTTAAATTAAAAAAATATTGTTATATATTGTTTTGATGTACTAATATCTAAAAATATCTATAAAAGCAAACCTCCGAATTTAAATACAACATGTCACTACAAAACAGGCTCTTAAGTTATCATCAAGAAGATCTACCAATGGGCAAGAAAAGAAGAGGGGATCTATGAAATGACCCACCACCACCACCACCGCCCACCACAAAGGCACTCTATCTTTCGTGATGGAATGAGTCCATAAAGATGCAACAAATGAGTTGGGGATCGAGTTGTGATTAGCTTATTTGCGAATAGTTTAAGAGATTAATTACATGGCTAATCACTTTTCTCCAGCCCCTTGGCTAAGATGTTGACATAAACTGATTAAGAATCGAGCAACTAACGCCACCAGCTTTGGAGCCTTATCGTGTTATCGTCATGAAAAGTAGTAGAGGATTTCCAGGCTGTGTGACCATCGGGAAACCTAACCTTTTGTTGATAATTCTATTCAGTTAGTTGAGAACAGGAAGAGACATATTATTGGATGCAGAGAATCACATCTCAGTCTCTTAGTTCCTAGTTTTAATCAAATAAGAACACAGCTATAGTTCATATGTAGTTGCCATATTGTATTCTACAGTACAGCACACGATTGAACCCACCCTAATCTTGCTCGTTATAAATCTATGAACTCTTATGTTAGAATACACGTAGTTGAAATGTGGACAGATGAAGTCGGCGCATCTTTTTTCAAAATTAATGTAAGATGGGATGTGTGTGTATATATATATATATAAATCCCTCTGTGACATCGCAAAAACTTGAATCTTAAAATTATATTCAATTTTTTGTATAAAAATTATAAAATTATAGCTAAAATCGTGTAAATAAGAAAATCATAAATAAAATATTTTTAAATACAACAAAATACATTTATGATCATAAAATTTTATTAGCACATGAAAATGATCTAAAATATAAAAAATAATTTATAAGATATAAAAAATATTTTTTAAAATGAAGTATAAATTTTAAAATTAATACTTAAATCAATATAAAAAAATTATTGTCTAAAAACATTATATGCGTGCATTTAAAAAATTGATTTTCAAAGTTCAAAGCATCACAATTATTTTTATTTAAATCGAATACACCATTGGAGAGGGGGAGAGGGGTACACTGGCACAGGCCTATGGCGAAGTTGACAAGAGAGAGTAGGGGGCAGCCATGAGTTGACAAAGATAGCAGGGAGGGGTACAGGCCTATGGCCTAGTTGACAGAGAGAGCAGGGGGTTGCAAATTTCGGGTTAGGAAGAGTTTCGTCCGGATCATAAAACCGGATTGATTTTAGTGTTTTTTTTTCCCGAGTTTAATGGAAACTGATTTTATCCGATTTTACAATCCAAACTGATTTTAATAACTTTTTTCTGAGTTTAAAATTGATTTTTTAAACTTTATTTAACAGATTTTATTGAATTGACCTGTAAAATCATATAATTGACAGGATCATTTCAGGGACGGACGGTCCCCATGATGTAGTTTACTACAATATAGGCACCTCAGCTCCGTAACGGTTGACTGACTGACTGATCTTGTCCTGTCTGTCTTCGTAACATGAATTATTATGTTTTTCCTATTCCGTACCAAACATCATCCTAAAAAGACTTTGACTGGCAGGAAAATGCAGAGCATATACAACTCGGCTCAAAACTTCATCAATCATGATATTTACCATGGTAAGAAATTGTTTGTTTTTGCATTTCGAAAACGTTTCTGAAATAATTAAATTTTGTGTACATATTCAAGGCAACCGCCGTTTTATTTTAACGTGAAAAACTCAATTTGCCGGAGGTTATCACTTCGAGGCCTGAGTTCTCTTTCCAGCCACAGGTCCAAGCCGGAACTCTAGTATGGCTGGACTGAGAGTATGAGCCTGATCAAACCTCCAACTGAACCGATGGAGAACCGACATTGGTTCTTCCAACATGGCGCTCAGGATTGAATGAATACCAAACACGAGTGACCAGGAAGATTAGGCAAGTCTAGCATTCTCACCTTCAGCCTCGCTTACCTCAGGTTAGCGAGCATTATAGTGCCCCCCCGAAAGCGTGGCTGGGCTAGGGTACTCGTGCCTGCTGGTCAAACTTTCAAGCCATAAACCTTGATGCTGTCAACTGACCATAACATGCTTCTCTGCCCAAACATTAGAGAGAAAATCACAAAAAAATAATAAAAAAAAACAAGAAAGAAAGAAAGAAGAAGCATAATATGCATCTTTACCTTTTATATAGTAGTTGATTATGAAATCACAGAGACGTAGGGCATGAGGAGCACAATCTAACATAAATATGAATATAGGAAAAAAGGGGAATGAAACAAATCAATTAAATCCTTAATTACCTTATTACAAATATGTCAAAACCATACGAAGTCTGGCACCTCACAGTGCTTTTCTTTTTCTTTTTTGTATTTTTTAGAAAAAAGCATTTAAAATTTTAAAAATCTACGAGGAAAATTATGTTGAGTGTGGTTTAATGTATCTTTTTCCTGATCATCAAGAAGAAGACTCATCTGAAGAATGTCACAGAATATAAGACTAAGCTATCTACAAGTACTTAAACTGGAATTTCAGTTAATGGCATTCTGAAGTATAAAATTTGATGCGCAATGAGGGACTGTGAAATCAATGTATTCGTGCCTTGCAAAAGTGAAACAGCATGTACAGAAACAGAAGATCATAGCAGATGTAATGGTGCTAATTTTGTTACATTTAACTGATTAAAATCTCATTCTTGCTCAGAGCTAGTTTTTTAGAATTTTACTCTCTTGACTAGAGAAAACAATGAAATACCTCTTTATCCCTCCCTCCCTCCCTCCCTCTATCTATCTATCTATCTATAGATAGATAGATACACAGACAAGAACCCAGTTCTCCAGTTGCTGGTGACATCAATACATAACAAATTAATTTCTTATATCAGCACTAGTGTCACACTATGGGTCTGTTTGGTATTGTGGTTGCTGTTGCGGTTGAGGTTGAGAAAACGGAGTTTCAAAAAAAGTGCTTTTTCTGTGTTTCAAAAAAAGCAGTTAGGTGTTTGGTTAAAACTGTGGTTGAGTTGGAGGTTGAAGAAAAAACAGTTTTTGGTGTTTGGTTTCCAATTTTTACAAACTGCTTTTAACTTGTAAAATTACTTAAAAGGGCATGGAAATACACACACATATTTATACATCCATCCATATATATAAATAAATATATATATATATATATATATATATATATATATATATATATATATATATAACTTCTACAAATAAATTTAAAAATAAATAACAATTTATATTAATGTGAATACTTCAAATAAAATGGAAACATAATTTCATTCTCCCATTAAATTATTTACAATGCTCTCGCGCACAATATCCATATGGGAATTTCTGCCCGAACTCTGACTAGTTTCACATGTTACAACATCTAGTAATAACTCGTCCGGGATATAATCGGGATTACGATTATATTCAACAAAAACATCATCATGTTGCGATCTCCTTCTAATATAGTTATTGAGTGTCATTGATGCAACAATAATCGCAACTTGTGTTTTGTAAGGATATGGTGGCATGCACTGCAAAATTTTCATTGTGATTCTATGTTCAATCCCTTCCGGCCATAATACTTTAGTATATTTGAAATAATTGATTGTTAAAAACCTTTGCTCCAAAGTTTGGGTCGGGTTAAAAATTATTTAAAAAAATAAATACAAGCACTTAACCATGCATTTTTTTCGAAGTTAGTTCCATGACCCATTCTAAAAAACTTTATTCCAGGATCGATCTGTCAGGCGAAAGATCTATGAAGTCTAAAGGTGGAGTATGATCCATGGAAGATTTTGCCACTTTTTTTCAACCGAGAGATGAGTCCAATGGATCGACTGATCGGTCCTCGTTTTCCAGTTCACGCGAGATGCGAAGATGAGACGCCGATAGGATCGGCGTTTGAAAAGCACCTCCAAGGTGCTTTTCAAAAACGTCGTTTGGAACCCTAAAATAAGTGGGCCCCACACCAACAAAATGATGTTTGGATTTAACCAAACACTTTTACATGCTTCCCGTTTGGCAAACGTGGTTGGTACCGCGTTGCCAAACGGGTGCTATATTTCTGTCATTCTGATGCTAAGGAAAACATTCGCTGTGCAATGTAATTATAAAAAAAACCTTATATTGAGTTACAATAAGAGAAAAAAATTGAGGAAATCATCTCGAGGATGGATTCCATGTCTCCTAATGAAGCTCTAGTCGCATGCAGGACTAGCAAACTTACGCCATGACCTGCAAGGATAGATCATAAGAAAAGCTGTTAGAACTTAGAACCTCTATACAACTCCTTGAGCAATTTGGTGCCCACCTTAACCTTTCTCGGAATGGGAGGATCATCTGTCCAGCAAAATGGAGGCCCGAACTCATAAACCCAAGTGCTGTTAGTGTTACTGTCAACATGCACTGCTTTGTATAAGAATACAAACTTGAAGAACAACATTGTCAGAAGCAGACATTTCGAACCCTCTACAGGAATTCCTCCAAGCATTGTAAGTCTAATGTTCATTCTGTTCTCCATGTAATCTTTATGATTCTTTCTTATTTCAGTTCATAAATTAATAGCATGCAGCTTTTGTATGCAATCCCATATAAGCACTCTATATGATGCTATGGAAGATCATAAGCATGCTTTCGGATTGATGACCGTCTTCTTTCTGATATGGATTACCTAAAAACAAAGCAAATCCTTCGAATGCCTTTCCTCCACCCAGAATGAGCATACAAGAGCGAGTGGAATTGAACTGTTTCAGTCTCGATGCCCATTATAGGCTGATAAAGAGAGCATTCTTTACCTTTTACAGGAAGTTGCATATGAAATTACAATTTAAGCCTCGGACCTCAGAATCACATTCTGATGTAAATAGGCTTAAATGCATGGAGAATGAGACTGATGAGTTCATTAATTCATTTTCAATTAAAAGATCAAAGAAACAAGACTGATCGCGTTTAATAGGATCCATCTGAATGTGATATAATTACAGTAATGGCATGCGTGAGGAAATTACGTGGAAAAAAATTGCCTTGAATTGCAACAATAAACCTTTGTATAAAAAATTCCCCTCTTCAGTTTCCTAGCCAATCAACAACCTATGCTCCGGTCTTCAGGCCATCCAAATTCCTCCAAAAATGCCAATAGAACTCCATTTGACCAACCAAAACCAGTCTGCATTACCAAAAAATCTTGAAATCAGTCCAAATGCATGTAAAATATGTATGCGACCACACTTACTTTTAGTTTTTATATGTACCTGAGGTATGTATTCTCCACCACCTCCAAACTCTCCATATTTTTGCACATCGTATTTTTCATGCATAGCGCCTGTTTTCTTGTATCCAATGTAGTTAGTTTTGATCCACCTCGAAGCTATGTCTTCTGCCAGTGACCTTGCTTCTTTTAATTCAGATCTCAGCAAACCTTCAACAATCATGTGCTGAAGTGGCGCCCAACCATTTGGAAAGTCCCTGTGTTCACAAATTCTATCAGTTTATACAGAATTCAGATAGGCAGTTTTCCATAGATCTTTAAAAGGTTGGCAGACACAAAATCATGCACAAAGCTTTCCAGGATTAAGATTCAGTAAGAACGGTTTTTAAATTAAACAGATAAAGGAGAAAGGTAAAAATAGAGTGCTGACCATTGTTGTCCTGAATTTATTAAAGAAGTGGCAATTCCAGCAACATTAACCAGGCCTGAACTTTGAAAATTCCCCATGACATTCTCCACCAAAGCAGCATCTTCATATTCGTGAAAATAAAGAGCATTTTCAGTATTTAGCTTACAAAAGAAGAGAATATAGCCTCATATATGTCCGCATGGAAAAAGTCATCTCATGAATCAAAGGCCAAGGTGATCTAAACCTGTGATCAATCCCTAGGGTCAATCTGATGGCCTGCTAAATTATCTAGAATGATAAAACTATCTGATATGACTGCTAGCTTACTCTTAACTGTGTTGAATAACTTGTCCCACTTTCAGTTCTATACAGTTTTCTGTTTTCCATTGGAATCAGGAGTTTTAGAATATCTATAGGCTAGCAATTCTGCTATAAAATAAGACAACCGAACTTCTTAAACATTAAGCTTTCAGCTTTATCTGGAAATAAGGGGGATTAAGATAAGTTAATAATGATTCTCTCTATCATGCTCATCATTTGTGCAAATGTGCAAAGTGGACATGGAGAGTCACAAACCTGAATGGAACAAATCTATCCACAAAGGAATAAAGTTCGAAGCATATACATTCTGATTTTGGTTACAAGCTTGCCATGTTTCATATTCCTGAAAGTATGAAATCAACAAAAATCATTAAGAATCAGAGAAAAATATAATATCAGATACTGGCTTTTCAAACTCATGCATGAGGAAAGTACCTTGCATATAGTGCCATTAGAGAGTCTGTAATCAAACCACTGTCCCATCTCGCCATTCCAGAAAACAGAATTGATTGCTTTTTTTCTTGCTTCGGCAGCTTCCAAGAAACTCTCCATTGTCGCTTTGTTTCCGAGGACATTTGCCATAAAGGCAATATCTAGTTCCATCTGGAAAGATAGACACAATGATTGCTTTGATTTTAAGTGAAAAAATTACCGCCTTTATATTTTCTCTATAAGGTATTTGAACCATACCTTGAGTATGTAAACATTTAAATCAACAGGTAAAATTGATGTTGTGGACAATGTAGTGAATTCTGATGTATTCCTGCGACAAGGCAAATAAATGATAGCAGCTTAATCCAATTATTCTAATTTTTTTTTCCAAATAATCTAAAATTCAACATTTATAACATTCTGATCATTGACATTATGACTAAACTGGTAAAGAAGTGAAGATCCCGGACATTGAATAATTTTGTCTTGCACAAGCTAATTTTTATTATGCAAATAGTACCTCATCCATCTTGTGCTAAAATCCCATCCGGATTCAGCAGCTGAAGCTATATCGCGGTAAAACTGTTGTTTCTCAGAATTACTCAAGAACTTGGAAGCAGATTCCTTATCCTGCAAGAGAAAACAAGTAAACGTAATACAAATCTTTTGTGTCTCCAATATAACCTATACGGAACACAGTCAAATAATGATTCGGCAACTTATCCAGAGGCAAGGACATACTTTTGTAGAAGATTCGGGCCTGGGTTTGTTCCACATTGCATAATACCGACTTAAGTTGTGGTTGCAGCCTTGAGGATCCTGGATGGTGACCTTATGTATCTCTACAGCAAGATCATGTATTGTTTACGAAATCTCAATATAACAAAAAAGAAAAAGAAACTAAACATAGAAGGAAAGCAGAAGGGCATATCACGCAGTACCAGAGTTCCAAAAGGCATGTTCTTTGAGCAAAGCAGGAAGAGCCTTTCTAACCAATTCCACATCGCAAGTTCTATTATATATCTCATAAACCATTGCACTCAGGAGGGGAGGTTGGCTGGAAAAAGTATACAGATTATAGCTTAATTTCAAGCATATAAGAAGTCAATTCGAAGCAGAGCTCATCTCAAGCAAATCACAACTATAGCCTTTGAGCTAATTTAAAAATAGGAAAAGATCACTTGTCAAAAAAGGGGAACAAGTATTACCTCCTATTGGTGTAATAGGCCCTTGAACCATTAAGAACATAGCCATATGTATCCACAAGGAAAATAAAATTTGTCACAATTGTTTTTGCAGTCTCATACATTTTACTCGCCAGCAAGCCCCTGCATGATAAGCACTCTTCTACATAATTCTGGCCACAATTTGATGCACCAAACCAAAATTTGCCAGTCCAAGAGGAATACTCCTGAAAGACTTGATTAATTCCATTGGATTCCGTATCATTCTACCGCAATGCCAGTCACACACGCAAGTAAAACCATCCAAAGATGTATATCAGACAGCAATAAGAACAAACAAAATTAAATTACCTAATTACCCAATACGAGTCCCAATAATACACCTCTATGAAACGTGAACCAGGCACAACCACTGCCTCGGGCAAGGGAAGCAAAGTATGCAATTCAGGCTGTTCAAGAACCCCATCGGAGACTTTTCTACTCAAATTCTTCCATAAAGCATGAACCTCGAGAGCCCATGCCCTCACTTCTGGATTCTTTACTTTAGGCAAGAACCCTTCAGGTTCAGGAGCAAAATCCTCTGGATCATAGTGCAGGAGATCATCCCCTGCATCAACAAAGTAGGTTGCAATAAACTCTTTCAAGTCTTTGACTGAAACCGTCCCGTTTTCATCACTTCTTGGTAGCCCATCAAAAGCTTTTTCTGTCTTCGAAAGATTGAATTTCAATGACAAATCGACGTAAAGCTTTGCGTCAAAGTTTTTTCCCCCAAAAGTGCCGAGGGCAGTTTCTTGGACACGTTCAAGAAAGGTAACCAAGGGTGTTGTTGGTATTACAGTTACACGACATTTATGAGACAAACCTGTAGCTAGAGCCATGTTGTTATAAACAATAACGACAAAAACACAAGATTAAGGATCTGTTGAGCCAGGTGTCCATGGCGTGGTGATTGCTTCTATATATTTTGCTTGCGATAAGACTTAGGGTTTGAAGGATGTAGTTATCGATGGGGTTTGATGCAAATTTTTTAGTTTTGAATTTTGATTAGTGTTTTCATGTGGACCTTTTGACTGCTACTTGTATCTATTTCTTTCATTTATTTATTGAGTATATATGTCTTTTGCAATTTTATTTAATATCAAGAGTTTCTATATTTTATATTTTTAAAGTGTTTTTAATTTTTTTTAATTATTTTTATAATTTCAATTTTTTTTTATGTTTTCATATTAATATGGTGATGTCAGAAATAAAATTTTAAAAATATAAAATATATTATCAGGTTATGTTTGATTAGTGTTTTAATATATATAAAATAAATTGGATTAAAATCAATTTATATTTAAAACAATTTTAAGAGGAAGAGGAGAAAGGCATATACATGTAAATGTAAGATTCAAAGCTCATAGCTGCCTAAAATAAAAAGGTGGACGTGAGGTTGATAAAAAACTGTGATTTCATTTAATAGTTGAGAGAGAGAGAGAGTTTTATTCTTTGAATAAAACTTGAAATTTTATTCAAATCTTATTCCATTTTACATAAGAATTTGCAATCAATATTAATTGAGAGCATATGAAAATGTTTTTTCTAATTCATCTAGAATGATAAAACGTCTCTTCATTACTCAAATATGTTTTATATAGTTCATGTTATACTTAATATTTTCTAATATGTTATCCTTGATTAGACAAATGCATAGTATGATTTAAACATAACTTAGTAATTTTAAGTCTAAAGATCACTTGTATAGAGTTTTTTTTATAAACACAAATAATCTTTATAAAATTCTTACACGAGATATATATGATCAGGTTTAGAGCACATGAAAGCTTGATGGGAGTCAACATGGATTATGTATAGGATTGGGAAAAATAAAGGAAAGGTTTATTGCTCAACATGATGTCTCAATGTTAGAACATAGAAATTATAAGTTGATGACCCCATTTATTACGAAAAATATCCAAGAAAACAGGGAAGGTCGTAGAGAACTTGTTGATAGTGTCAATGAACTTACGTTCGTGAGCTAGCCTTGAAACTCTTTAACCCAATTATTTTCTCAAGTCAAGTTTCAAATTAAAATATATGGGAGTTGCTGATATGAGCCAATTAATATGTTAGGTACAATGTCAACTCGGTCAGGGGAAATGTTGGGTGTCCTTGAGAAAACAACATGAGAAATTTCCTGTTAGTTTAGGTACCTCAAGTCCTCTACCGCTATTTCGTCACCTCTCTTAACTAAAAGAACATCTGTTGTCTTACGTTGGATACGGTCAAACTATCCAAATACCCCTGGCCTCATTTTGTCACGATCTTTTCGACTGATGTGTTCATTTTAATAATAAAAATAATAATTATTATTATATTCATTTTTATATATAAATATCTAAAAAATTATATAAAAAAAATACAGTGACAACCAAGGATTAAGACTGTATCCGGCTGGTTTAATGTATCTAAATGCGTTTGCAGTTTCATTTTTACCTCCCAATCAAATTAAGTAAAAACAGGAGGGATTTACCTTCAACAAATGTTTCCCTTGTGCCGGGCCTCCCCACAAAACCAGCGGAATAGCTCCCTCTCCCGGCAACATAGCTTCTTTTGTACCGTCAACACTAGCACATCAAATTTCTTGACCATTCGATGAAACCATACTGGCAATCAAAGATAGAGAGAGCTGCACAAGGTCAACAGGAAGACTCTGCACCCCATACACAAGCATTTCCCTTAATAACTTGTATCGAAACAAGGTTGCATAGCCAAAAGATAAATTGGTGCTTTGGAAATTGAAATAGACCATATAAATTCTCTGGATAAATAAATAACAAAGAACATTACACAGTAACTAACCGAAAGTACTTTCGAGAGGGAAAAAGTCTGCACTGTCAAAATGATAAATAAAAACCGGCCCTGAAACAGTCATGACAGAAGGGGGGTAAAACAAAGGGTAAATTCACCTCCCCACCTCAGCCAAGGTAATTGTGATTCAAAACTGGTGCTCAAAAAAGCTTAGATAACCGAAGTCTAGAGGGATATGTAATCCACTTGTCTTTTAGGGAATAAATCCTGGAATAGAACACTGATTTCGGTGATGCAGGAAACAGCTACCCTGAAAATCTGGATGTTGAACCAGTGAAGAGGACAGAAAAACAGCAAAAGCTGACTAGAGCCAGTAGCTCAGGTTAGTGCTACTTTCACCCTTTAACTACTGACTTTAAAAAGAAAAGTGAAATAAACAATTCAGTAACTCCTTCAAAAGATTCCTTTGTGAAAGAAACTCTACATAAAAAGAGACAGAGAAGGGCACGAGAGACTGTTCTGGTCTAAAGATCAAAGGGGACTCTGTGCTCATGGAACTGTCTACTTCCCAGGGAGAGAAAGCTACTTCATCCCCACAAAGGCAAACCAGAATTCAGGCAAAGAACAAGGCTTTGAAGGGGGCAAGGGCAAGGTTTTATATATTTCGCCGTTGTATGGTCATGCTGCTTTGTTGGAAAGAGCGCAAAGATGAGTAGTGCTGGTAAGTTGAGCATTCATGAACTAGCATCAGGCGAGACTAGGAACCTGCTGTAGATACAAGTTTGAGAAAGACAAAGATGTAAACTACATGCCGCAAAGATGCAATGAAATGTTGAATCAGGGCAATGCAATATCTATTTTAGTTGAAAATCATATTTAGCCTCAATCCTCTACTGTTCTTCTTTCCTTCTTCAAATACATGTCTTCTTAAAAATTATGTCTGAGTATTTTCAAACATGAAAATACAATGCAAGCACCTGTATACAGCGTAGATATAACTTCCACATAACACAACATCCACAACAGGAAGTTAAAGTGAATATGACAAATAAAATATAGAGACAAGAGGCTGAATGGGAATGATAAATAGTAGTCCGAACCCAATATTCTTCAAATGTTATTGAATGTCACCGACCAGACCAAGGAGACAGTAACCTGAGAGATGCATTCAAAACCAACTCTCTCAGCACCAATTGCATGACACTTCAGCAGAGTTCACGTGTTAACCTATTGCATGACACTTCAGCAAGTGAGCAGAATCTGATGCCTTCAGCAAGCAACCAGAATTTAGTGCACTGGCAGTGTTGCCATCATAGAATTACTGTTACATTGGCTCTCTCCTTGTTTTTCAGAGTGGTCTGAGTTAAACTCCAAAACTTTCAGCTTCAGAGGTAAGCCACAGTTAAATTTCATTATATATATATATATATATATATATATATATATATATATATATGAGGTAAGTAGGTTATCTAAAGTTCCAAGGCACCCAACCTATTATCACCGCAACAGAGACAGAATACTATAAATCCTAGTGTAGGCAAATGACAAATCACATCAAGCCATGCCAACAATGAAAGAAACATAACACATTCCATGGCATATTACAGTGCACAAGCTATACATGTTTCATCAAAATAGAGAGATCATGTTCTACTACAAACCAACATGTAATTATTCAAGAACCTAACATGCTGCTGCTCCCCCTTGTTCAAGAACCTAACATGCTGCTGCGAGCTCATGTCCATGAAATTTACACACATTCTTTCAAGTTTACTCTCATGAGACTTCAAATCACTGATGCTCTTCCATTATGATGTTCTTTTTGTAAAAATTTTGTCTATGAAAATAAGATTACGAACACCCAGACAGTAATGAAAGCACTAAGATAGCTCATACCTCTCAGCAAAAGCACTGACTTTTCCACCGTATATCCATTTCTTCTACGCATCATCCTAGATGATAACATAGCAATTGCTTTTATCATTCCCGTCCAGGAAGCATTTCCATAAAGGGTAAATAATCAACACAAATACCTACAAAATTGCAATCAACTGAACAAAAAAATAGAAAATAAAGTACACTCATCCAATTCACAGAAACAGAATGAATACAATAGTACTTAATCAATCACATTATCACAATTCTGTGTTTTCATAGAACACTACAAAGAAAAAGTAAGAAAGGTCTCCAGCAATAAAAATTAAATCTTGGTTTTTTCTTCTTTTTTGCTATTTTCTTTTTCTTTTTTTAACAATGATCAAACAGGGAGATTAGCAACATCGTTGTGTTGGGGGTGCTGATTAGTAGAGAGAGCGAGAGAGCGATCCTGTGCCTCATCTTCATCTTCATCAGGATCCATGGTGGCAACATTGACGCAAGAGAAGCGCTCAAGAGAAGAAAAGAAGGCGGAGATCACGGTGGCGCTGACCCAATTAGCTACATTATTGAAATTCTCCACCGACACAATTCTGCTGGTGGTGGTAGCGGCGGTGTTGAAGTTATCGCCGCTGTTTTCCATGGTCGATCAAAGGGATAGGATATTGGGAGTGATTTTTGAACCCTAATGAGAAATTGAGGAGCGCGGATTGGGCGGGGGTGGTAAAGGGTTGCTTTAATTTGGAATTTTGCGGGGTATTTAATAACGATATTAATCATTGATCTTATCCGTACTTACTGGGATAGGGGGGGGTTTGGCCATGACAATGCAATAAACTCATGGGACGCTGAAGATAGAATATTAAAAGAAAATTAATGAAAAGGAAAAGGAAAATTATATTATTTACTCACTTTTTGAAATTATAAAGTTTTTTTTTAATAAAAACTGATTGGAAAATACAACAACTAATAAATTTAATAACATTCTCATTTATTATTAAAAATCAAAGCAAAAAACTAATCTTCTTTGTAAAAACAAAAATATATGCACATTTAATGATTTTATCTTGTATATTTTTTTCAACTTATAATTAGTCTTTTACTTGTCTTTTGAGATTAACTCTACTTATTAATAACATATAATTTTTACGGTTTTAAATAAAATAAACAAATACAACTTATAAACTTTAGATGAAAGCTATTTTTTTTAGTTTTACGAAATATATACAATCCAGACAATCAATTAAATTATTAAAAACAATTAACTAAATAATTTAAGAAATAACAGATACAGCAGTGTTTGAAAAAAAAATCATACTTAATATCTAATAGTGTTTGGAATTGTGTTTTTAAATAGTTTTTTTTTGTTTTTATTTGATGTTTTAAATTATTATTTTGTGTTTTTAAATTAATTTGATAGGCTAATAAAAAAATAACAAAAAAATATTTTTATAATATATTTTTAAATAAAAAACACTTTGAAAAATAACATTCATCAATCACTCTCGAATAGATCTTAAGAGTTCTTTTGTTATTGTGGTAGTTATTGTTCTCAAAGTGTTTTTCAATTAAAAACACATCAATATAATATTTTTAAATTTTTTTAGTATATCAAAACAATATAAAAATATAAAAAAAAATCATTTTTTATGGTGAAGCTTAGTTGAAGGACGTCCAAATTTCGTTGCTTCAAATCTTGTTTTTTCTTAGCCACATGGTAATGTCCATGTATAGATTTCTAGTCGCCCTGTAAACAATCGTGGGTTAAGTTTCATCATGGAGGGGACCGTTTCTCTTTATGGAAGAGGGGAAGGAGCCATTTCAATACCCCATTAGAGACAATCTCTATGAAATAAGCTCGGAAGAATTTCATCTAAACAAGTAAATAAGCCTTCGAGGATTTTCCTCACATCTAGAATTGAACAAGCAAACACAAAAATACTTGGTGATATAATTCATTGAAAAGAGCACTTGAATAAGTTACCAATCATGCGAACGAGATTGTAATTGGTTTAGCAAAACTTCAATTCACAGAACTCATCTGATTCTCCACAAGATAAGGGCAGTATCGGTTCGCAAATGAAGGGAATCTCAAGTGCTCGGCGATGAGGCACTGGTATGAGCTGATGCCGCATTCCAAATCGCACATCGCACTGTATTTAGCATGCCTTTCTTCTTCCCCTTCTTCATTCGAGCTAATGAATAACTGAGACAAGGTATATTCAAGATGATTGGAGTATCTTCTTGTAATCCATGAAAGACCCGTGGAAAGGTGTCACCCTTCCTTGGGATACCACCCATAGTTCATCCACACTTCCAGAAATTAAATGTTCATCATGACTAACCTGCAAGCGAAAACGACCAGAAGTTGTATGTAAGAAGTCGGTCATGTTTATTTCTTTTTCATCTTGTTTTTTTTTTTTGTTTGGAGAATTGAAAGTCATATTATCTTGATTCAATCATTTATTTTGATGAATGTAATCAGCAAAATGTAATTGTCCAACAGAACACATGCAATACCATGAGAATCCCTCCTTGGAACAAAACAAGGCCTTGGATTAGTGCCTCCACCGCATCCAAATCCTGCAAGTTGACATACATCAGTGTGTTAAATATAGTTGCTATGATGTTATTGTATTAACGCAATTAAAATCAGAAAAGCTACAATCCCATTGCCCGGCTACAGTTTCATCAACAAAATAATGAGACAAAGGAAAAGATGATACTATTTCTAAGTAACCAGAGAGCTTTATCTTTATAACCACATTTGTATATGTTCCTTTCCACATAAATAAACTGAAAGCTTAAATGAATATTCCATACTCCCAACTCTCCAACACAAAATCAGTAGGACAGATGAACAAATCATCATTTCTCATATTTCAACTCCTTCCACCATGTTGGACAGCAACAAAAAAATGGGCATAAAAGAGTGGAGGAGAACGATAATGACTTACAAGATGATTGGATGGCTCATCAAGCAATATTATGTGTGGTTTCTTGAAAGTTATCTTTGCAAATGCAACCCTGCTTTTCTGACCACCTAATAATAAAAAACAATGACTCATAAAAAAATGTTAAAACATAAATTATTACCGTTATTTGCTTCATGTTTAAAACATAAATTGCATCTTGTTTGCATAACCATGCTTGACTCAAGCCAAAGAATATCAAACTCTTTTTGAAATCCAAGTCAAGCTTCGGTTCAAAAGGATTTAATTGGATCTACACTTTATGATAAGAAGGTATGAAGAAGGGGAAGGGGAAAAACATACCAGACAAGGTGTACATCGGTTGAAGTGCAAGATTTCCTGTAACTCCAAAAGAACCCAGGTGAGCTCGAAGCTTTTGTTCAGGCACTCCCTAAAAGAAGAGAACTTCAAATAAGTAGCATGAAGATGGAAAAAAAATAGTGGAAGGCATGACAGAGAACTGGCTGAAAGGGTAATACATTGTACAATCTCCAACCACCAGCTAAAAGGTTATTTCAAATAGCAATACATCAATCTGGATATTATCCCAAGTCTGGTAAAAAGTCTCTGGGCAGGATTTCTCCCTAACTGGACTATAGCATCATCTCTATACTTGGATAATGGTCTGATAATGACAAGAGATTCATGGATATTTTTGGTTATGTACAATAATTGACAAATAAGAACGGACATGGGCCCTTATTTCAGAACAGAGCATCACTAACTATGGAAATAAATTAAATATTCCAGTGACCATTCTAAGTCATCTGCTTTAAAATGCAATATGAAGCAGAAAAGGAAAGCTTAGATTGTAAAGTTCTTGGTCTTCCTAAGTATCATTCTACAGTTCTCAGGAAGAACACCCTAAGGTTAAAGTATGTATATCTACCATTCTCAGAAGAACTTCAGGTACTCGATCAGTACCCTCGCTAAAACCATGAAATCTAAAAAATTCATAAAAAACATGTGCACGAAAACAAAAAATGAAAGCATGATTGTCCAAAGTAAAAACTCACTGGGAAGCAACGCATCATATACAAAAGGGGATTGGAAGATAGATCCAGTCCATCAACATGGTGCTGACTAAACACAGCAATGCGGACCTGCCATTTTATTCCTCATCAGATTCAAGTGATATGTTACACAAAATGATGACAAGATAAATGTTCCACTGGCAATTACAAAAGAAAACAGGATGTCTTCCCATATATAAAGTTACTATTTTTCTCCCACAGAAAGAGATGACTTTTACCATTGAAAGAGGATCCTGTGGGGATCACTCTCTTAAGATAGGACAAGTATTCACATTGATAGCAAATTATTAGTTGAGATGCTCAGTAAAAGGAGCTAGCAGGATACCTTTGCAGAACGAAAGACTGTGCCAGAGGTTGGCTGTAGCTCCCCTGCTATTAGTTTTAGTATTGTTGATTTACCAATGCCATTTGGTCCAACCACTGGATGAACGAGGAACATATAAGATAATTGCAACCTTACAGACAGTATACCATTTTAATATCTTGTACTAGAAAGAAAGATGTTTTTGGGGTGGCAGACATCCTTACTTGCAATACGGCTATCCAAATCGATCCCAAAATTCAAGTTCTTGAACATTAAGGGCCCCCCGGGATAACCGAATGATGCATCACTGTATTCAGATTTACCAAACATCAATAATATCATGTGTGATTTGCACAATTTCATGGCTTCATAATAATAATAATAAACAAATTGCAACAGGCACTGCAGTGGGTACTAAAAGAATCTAAAGAGCATCGCATAAATAAATTCAAAATATGGCTGCATAAGAAGCAAGTGAAACCTGAAACTGATTATAGGAGCACCAGGTCTATCATCTGGAGTTGGAAACTCAAATTTATAGCTGCACAACAAGAAACGGTAAATATGGTTCCAATATATAAAACTATAGGGGTTAATTGAACCTCATTCATGTGAAATTTAAAAATAAGTCAACCACATAGGAAGAGAGATGCATACTCAGGGTCATTAACAATTTCATCCATATGACCCAATCGGTCCAATGCCTGAAGAATTGAAAGGAGAGGATAAGCATTGGTTTTACAAGCAAGAAGAGCATTAAAAGGGCCGAGCTCTTCAATTTAAAACCACCCAAGATGATAATAACACGCACCTTGATTCTCGACTGGACAAGAGATGCCCTCTTTGCATTATAACGGAACTTGTCAATAAAGGTCTGCATCACAAAGAACATTTACATGTCATATACAGGACTTGATATAATCTGGAAATCTTGGTTTAGCTAAACATTGTAATTCAAACAAGTGGTAGTGAAGTTGGCATGGAACATGGGCTTGACAATATTCAAATCACAGAATCATTAGAACAAGGCATTTGAATTAACCTGCATGTGGGCTCTTGATTTTTCATTTGCCTCAACTGCCTTCCGTTGGTTCTTAAGTTGTTCTTCCCGTGTCCTTTCAAAGGTATCATAATCACCTTTGTAAGCAGTCAGTTTTTGCCCCTGTAAGTGGAGAATATCTGTGACCACCTGCAAGCAAACCTGTAAGTTAAGAAACAGTTGATAGAAAAAAATTGGCAACCTAAAATGATCAATACTTAGTAAGCAGCAATATTACCGTGTTCAAGAATTCTCTAGCATGGGAAACAACTATAAATGTTTTCGGCCACTTCACCAAGTAAGATTCCAGCCACAGGACAGCATGGAGATCAAGATGATTCTGTAAAAATGATCACAAAGTAAATAACCAAGTTATATTGAAAAACACGTCTATCCTGAAGAGGAATATAAAATATGATGTACCGTAGGTTCATCAAGCAACAATACATCTGGCTCTATAAACAGAGCACGAGCAAGAGCTATTCTCATTCTCCATCCTCCAGAAAACGTTTTGGTTGCCTTCTTCTGCATTTCTGGGGAGAAACTAAGACCCTGCAAGTATTCATTGATGATGAGAATAGTGCATCAAGCAATGTGAACCATATTAACAGCTCATGTCGAATCAACCCAAAGACAGGGTTTTGGTACCATAGCATTTTTTTGTGGAGATATCCATAAGGTCATCCCTTGCCCCTATATCTTATTTCCCCTCATACTATAGCTATCCAAAGCTTTATTTAGATCTTACTGTTCACACCCTATTGTTTCGTTATGGCCAAAGCAGTTTCAACAGATGCCAACAGTTTTTGATTTTAGTTTCAAGCCTGATCAAGCAAGCACTGATAGAATTAGGAAGTGCAAGAAAGATTCAAGTACTGACCGCAAGAATGGAAGCAGCACGCGCTTCGGCAGAATACGCATCGATTAGCTCAAGCCTCTTATATATTTCCTCAAGCCTTTGTGAAATTGCATCTTTGTTAATTGTCCCAATCTGATCACCTTTTCCATTTCCAGCTGCATCCTCAAAGTCCAAGTCTCTCTTGAGGACAAGAATCAATGTGTCATGCAAGAATACGAGCACTGACTACCCCAAAAGGCAAGAGCAACAGGAAAAAAAACTGAAAAGGGTGACATTCACCCCAAAGATAACTACACACTGACCTGTTGTGCATGTAGACGAATCTCTTCTTCCAAAAGCTGGGTTCTCTCAAAATCAGAGTTCAGAACACATTGCAAAGCTGATGTATCATCACCAACCACTTCTTGCTCAACATGTAAAATTTGGCAATTTCGAGGAATACCATCAATGGCATGCAGAGCCATGTACCTGAGGAAAGTTGTTTTTCCTGTACCGTTTCTTCCAACAAGCCCTGCATGAAAGGTGCAGTAAATTAGTGTCATAACAGCAAGACAAAACTGTATTTAATATCTGGTCTAAGCATTGCCTAGCTATCATTTTTAGTTTTTAAATTCCTTCTTTTCCTATTTTTCAGCATAAAGCCATGAAAGAGAGACAAAAACCCACCATAATGCCTCCCAAAAGAAAGTGTCACGGAACCATCTACGATGAGATCCCGACCACCCACAGAGATATTGAAATTTTCCAGATGAATGTCCTTAATATTTGGTCCACCACCACCATCATGAGTTACACACACAGCAGGCATTCCAGCTCTGACCGCCTCCATTTCCGCCAGATGCATTTGGAACTGTGCCTGCAAAGTCAAGACAGCACAAACATCGTCATAAAAAAAAACTAGACAGTCATCGAATTATAGAAGTCCCATCAAAATTATACCTCTCGTTGGCGCTCATCCTTCCTCTTTCTCCTCTCAATCTTCATTTTATCACGTTCGGTAAGAACAGGACCATCAATGGGCTCCGGCTTCTTCTTCTTTACTTCCTCTTCCATTCCATCATCCATTCTAAACGGAGTCGTAAGACTCCTTACCGTCGGTTTCGGTTTCACCAATCCATGCTTCCCGAACTTGTCACTTAGCTTACTACAAACCTAAATCAATGCAATGATTTCCACACAAAAAATCAGTTCAAAATTTCCACATAAAACACCAACGCTGTCGCTCAATTTTCTATTTAAAGCTAACCAAACAAACTGAATCAATTAGTTTTTCTAGGCGATGATAATAATTTGAAGCTGATTGAATATACCAGGCGACATTCCGAGAAATCGGAAACGCATTCGGCGCCGACAAGGAGTTCGCCGATGGCATCAAAAGCGCCTTCGCCTTCATCGCCGAAATCAAAATCTTCGTCAGCGAGGACGTTGATTATGTAGTCGATGATTGGTTGATCGACTTCCAGGAATCGGGGACCAAGCACCTCGTGAACCACTGATGTCGCCACTTCTGTCATGGCTACTCTTCGTCGATATGGTTTTGTTCGCAGGGAGAGGCAGAGACCTTGGAAGTGAAAGAGGGGGAGAGATGAAAAATGGAGTGGAGATTATACTTTGCTTTCGATGAAAAACACGACGACGTTTTCATGAGCTGGATAGATTTCTTATGTATATATTTTTAGGCTTCGATGGGGTAGGTTTTTTATTAATAAGCTTCAATGGGCCTTGGGTTTCAGTATCGGATCCATGAGTGTTGGTGGGTTCATTTTGCTCTTCACGCAAAGGATATGTTTACCCCCTAACTATCCTAAAATTCTAAATTGGGTCCTAAACAAAGAGTATTCTTGATTGGGTCCTTTTTCCATTGGGAGTTGCCCAATCAATCCCTTCCTTGAAATCTTTCCTTCAATTTTTGTGAAAGAAACATCATTTTTGTCATAAAACTTAATGGCGTAGATTTGTTGGGAAATGTTTGAAGGGATCAAATGAAAATCATGCTGTAAT
>CM063588.1:3817124-4191427 GCA_032356905.1 Salix exigua | reverse complement strand
ATGTAAAACTTATCATCTTATCTTGTAAAGCAACCTTGTTAGCCTTAACTTGTATTTTTATTCAATATAAATACACACGTGAATACAGAGCATAGTATCACGTTTTTACGCTGAAATCCATATTGTTTATATGATTGAGATTGTTTTTGAAAATATTATTCGTTAGAAAATATATTAAAATGATATTGTTTATTTGTTAAAAATCATTATTGACATTAATACATAAAAAAATTCAATTTTTTTCTTTTTTTAAAAAATCATTTTCTTAACCTTGAATGTTTCATATACCCCCCGTGTACTAAAAATCTAGCATTGATCTTGTTTGTACGATACCCTACTGCATTTGTTCTAGGAATGTTCATAAATTAAAGTAAACCATTCCTATTTTAAAAAACATTTGCCAACACCTCTCCCACATGGAAAACCATAATTCTCGCAGCCCACACGCACGTTTGCAGTACAACTCTCTTGATAATACTTTACTTGATTGATTAGGATGCATGAAATTCACCAGCGTGTTTTGACGTCGATGAAAAGCTTGAATGTGATCAAGCTAGCTACCAAATTACAGGGACGTTACTTAAAAAAACAGTAGTCAAGTGAGAAATTATACTAAACTCCATAAAACTAATGCGGCTAATCATTAAAAATAAACGGTCGAACAAGTGCTGGTTAAATCTATGTAGTTTATTTGTTTGTATACTAAGCTACTTATTTCTCTCTCTCTCTCTCTAACTGTTCCGTTCCGTTAAAAAATTCAAGATAAAAAAACGTTGTTTTCATCTCGGTTTTAATTTCGGTCCATTCCTGAAATTCCGGTCAAATTCTGGCCGGAACACCTCGGTTCCGTTCTAGGTTCAAAACCTATTTTTTTTTAAAAAAATTATTTTTGATATCTATACATCAAAATAATTTTAAAACAACAAAATATTTTAAATAAAAAAGAATTTAAATTTTAATTATACTTGTTAAATTAATTTTATATATATATATATATATATATATATATATATATATATGAACAATACGATACCGAAATACCAAACCGGAATGCTCTGAAATAAAAAAAATTCTATCGAAAAACCAAAATAAATATCAGAACGATATAGACCACTATCGGTTCAAAATTATTGTAAAAATGTTGGGAAAGTTTCCCCGGTGTGGACATGGAATGTAAAACAAGTGAAGCTGACGATGGGTGTACGGAATTTCAACATTCACTGTATTTTGACGCGCTTAGCAGCAGCCCACGTTGAAAGTGTGTTTTCCGGTACTTGTTTCTTAAGCACCACAGTAGTTTCGTTGATTCTGCCATGGCATCTCTTAATCAAAGTATAAGCCATTCATCTCCCTTATGTATACATGTAAAAACAAAAAACCAGGAGATTCATGAAGGGGGGGACAAGAAATGGATTCGAGGAGATTCATGAAGGGGGAACAAGAAATGGAATCGAGATGTCTAAGAGAAGTGTTCAGTTAATATTTTAGTGGGGTTAAACCTTTTTCCTCAAATTATATAAAATTTTAGTGTCATTGGTTGTTTTTTAGAGTATTTTTTGTTTGTTCGAGACTATGATAATAATTGTTTTTTAAAGTGTTTTTTTAAATTATATTAAAATGATATATATTTTTTACTTTGTAAAATTATTCTTGAACAAATGAAAATAATTTAAAAACACCATGTAATTTTAATTTAAAGTAAAACAAAAATAAATTATTTTTTGCTAACAAATTAACACCCATATATTCAAATTATATAATTAAAATTCATATTGGTGAACCTAGAGAAATAATTACTTTAGCCTCGTGATAACTAACCAATAAAAATACGCAAAGCTAGGATTGGGATGGAAAAATTAAGAAAAAGTACTTGTAATTAAACGAGAAAAAGGATCTCCCCAAATTATTTAATTTGATAAAACGATCAACTTTATTTGAATAGATGCAATTGCCCCTTCCGTGCTCAAAATAACTACCCGTACGTCAATATATAGAGGCACTTAAAATAATAGTGATGCACTCCTTGTAACCTCTTAATTCTTTAAAACGCTATGTTTTGGGTGCATTTTTTTTTAATAAACTTTTATGCACTCCAATTTTTTTTGTAACTCTTAGACCATTTTCATATTATCATATTAAATAAATAAAAAGATATTATTTTAATAAAATATTTTTACATAAAAATTATTTTAAAAAATAACCGTTATTTTTAATAAGATAAAAAGTCTACTTAAAGACTATACTTATTTTTGACATGTCATGTAATCATTCATTCCCGGCCCCCATCTTCTAGAAACACGCTGGCAGTAGATTTTTTTTATTTTCTAAGTATTAATAGATAGCAATTATTTTTTTAAAAAAATTATTATTTTTTAAAATATATTAAATAAGTCTTTTTTTCAGATTTTGTTTTTAATATTTTCACATGAAAACATTAATTTCAAATAAAAAATAGAAAAAATAAAAAAAATAGAAAAACATATTTGAAACAAAAAACAAACAAGCTGTGAAATACTAAGCTTCTGCTATGATTAAGTTTACGTCAAACGTATTTCATACACACATACATACATACATACATACATACATACATACATTAACTTATGTATTAATGTACTAACAGGAATAATAATTCATAAACAATTTTGGCGCGACTTGGGTAGAAAAAAAACCCAAGTCTGAGAATAAGTTTAAGTCAAACAATTTTTTTATATATAAAAATAGATCGTTTTTCTTCTATTGAACAGATTAAAATTTCATCAGAGCTCAATACAATTCATGTTCCCTATTGGGCGAGTTCTTTAGCGTAAGTTGTCTCAAAACACATGTCCAAATTTGACTAGTAGGGTGTTGTTCAATATTTTCTACTTATTTTTGGATTTATTCTCTGGTTCGATTTTCTTATTTTAATCTATTTTGATTTGAATTAAATAAGTAGGTTCAGCCACAATTTATACATCTTTGTAGCTTATTTTCAATAAATGATTATTCATAAATTTATTGAGTGCACATGGTGTCATGCTGTCTCTGTTGTGCCATGCTATGCCGAAGGCCAGGTTCAATGGATTTGACGCCTACTTTCGAAACTGTTAACGTTGGAAGATAGACAACATTGTCTTTTTCCCGTAGCAAACCGTGACCTCATTTTGTCGTGCCATTTTATAAGCGACGACCGTACAATGAATTTGATCCGTTGCAGCAACGGGTGCCGAGTCCTCCCTTGAAGCCACCAAGGGCCAGGGTGTTAATTTGTAAAAATCAGTTGATTTTTAAGAAGGTATTACAAATATATTAACATAATAAATATTTTTTGATTTTTAAAATAAACAGCTCCTGGACCATGTAAAATCGCCCCCTCGCATTCAAGACATTTCCGATAGTTTTTCTTCCTTGTAGTTGGGAGGTACATGTCATGATCGATGTGTAATTGTACTCCAATGGGTACTCATGAAACTTGCCTCTTTAACCATGTGATCACTCTGGATTTCCTATCAATCAGCATTCGCCACGTACAGCATGTACGTATGACTTCCAACCAGAAGGAGGAGTAAAAAAGAACAGCTAAAAATTACTGGACAAATCTTTTGACTTGATTAAAGTAGAAACCGCATAGTCGCTGAAGATTCTCAAGTTCAATTCTTCAATCTTACTAAGAGTATGCTGTTTATTTTAGAATTAAATAATCAATGAGAATTTTATTTCTAATTTTCTGAATGGCTCAGCTGGAATTTGTATCCCTGGTTGCCAAATAAGTTGCAGGAGTACCCACTTTACAGCCATGGGAGCGAAGCCTCTCGGATTGCGAGATATCTGGATGGAAATCAACACCATCGATCAATGGCTTGTTGAGCAAACCCTAAATGGCCTGTCATGAACGAAAAGAAGGGGAAATGAACTTAGAGAGAGAATCAAAATTGCAATCATATTCTCGAGCGCGTCATAGACTTTACTGGAGGAAAGCCGTGTACCATGAGTCATGAAGACAAGACAACCATGATGTTCACGACAGCAGACAACATATGGGATTCAAAGTCAAAATAACAACGAACAAAATGCTGTTTTCTCCTCCTCCTTCGCCGTTTTCCATTTGCCTTTTCAAGGACGGGGGGCCTAATTCTTCATGGGGGAAACGATTCGTCTGAACTTGGTAATATCCATCCGAATCAATGTGAATGAGGTTAATTTTTTATTATTAATTATTGTTCAAGTTGGGTACGGGTGATTCTAGAAAGAATAAAGTTAGGTTTCGGGCAAGCAATGAATAATGCACGGCCTCCAACTGATGTATATAATTACATCCTTGTTATTAACTATTTTAAATGCATGTTTGGATAATGAATCATTAGATATTTATCAAAAATCTATTCAGATTAATCAATCCTAGATATTCAAAGTCCATACTCGTGAAAGAATATACGGTGTTACATAGTAGTTTTGGTTTGGATATTATGCTCTTTATCATTGATATTTATTAGTATCGATGAGACTTTGATACTAAATGTGACTTGAAGATATGAAATTAAAATAACCAACAAAAAATAGATGAAAAGAACTTGAAAAGATTAAGGTCTAATAGTATAATGTTAAAAAATACAAAAACTAAATTCAAAAAATATAAAATGAAGAAGAAAACTCGAGTCAAGCAGAGCTAACTTAACTAACCTGCTATCTACAATATGAGATTGAAATTAAAAAAAAAAGATTAAAAGGGACCTAGTAGAAAAAAAGAACCAGAGTTTAATAAAAACAAACATAAAAGTCATGTTAATCCGGGTTAGCTTTACTAAATCAATCTCAAGATAACCTCATAAAAAAACAAAAAAATCATAAAATTTAAGACTCAATAATTTAATATCAAATAATAAAGTTGAAAAGATAAATAGTTATACTTTAAAAAAACTTTTTTAATAAATATTTAATTATTTAAAATTATCAAATAACCTCTAAGTTAATTTCAAAATAACTTCAAAAGACAAAAAAATCTCTGACCAAAAACTTAATATTTATTTATTTTAAAGGGAAGAAAGTTGTTTTAATATGATAAAAAATATCTTGACGAAATTGTTTCCAATAAATTTGACAATAATGAATGAAACCACGAAAAAATATTGGCTTACCCCACTTCAGATTTTTTTTTGTTAAGAGTACAAGTATTATTTCTGCAATGAACAGTATTGGTACAGTGTTTAACGATTGCTTTCAGCTTGTTTGTTTTCTAAGCATTAAATATTGTACATCACCTCCTGTCACTGCTGTCAAAAAATTAAAGGGTTTCTGGAGGAAACTTCTGATGTGTAAGGAGAATGGCCGGCTCCTTCATCACCGAGGTACTATATTTCATGTGTGGGGTCCACTATTAAGCTCAGAGTGGACGAGAGAAAGAAAGCAAATGCATGCACGAGAAGCTTTTCTATGCTCCATGACAATAATTTCAGGCTTTCAGCAATCATCAAAGCAGATTTTTTTTTCTTTTCCAGCACCATGTCAGTGTAGGTATTTTATAATTGTACATATTTTTATATATTAATATCAAAAATATTAATTAAAATAAAAATCATTTGGAAAAAAATCTCTTGAAACTTGGTTTGGTCCACTAATATGCTGATCTAGAAAATCTGAAACCTTAAACCTAACAAGAGTTTTGTTCAGAATCTAACTTGGCAGATTGATTGTAAATAAAACAACAAGCACGGAAATTGAAATTAAGAAAAAGATGATGTGTTCGATAACGCCGGGGTCGGAGCTTCCCTGTTAACACCATTGTAATCAAACTACTTGATTCCTTAAAAATATGTCAAGTCCAAGACATTTCTTTCTACGAGCCATGGGGTGGTTTTAATTTTCTCCGGTGCCTGATCTGGTAATTTATTATTCGGAGCAACCTATGTATTTTCATTTTCTAAAGAGTAGAGACATTATATCAGGCTAGAGTTTTCTTAGAGGTTAGTCCTAAGCTATGTAGAGTAAATGTAGTAGTCCATGGACATTAATTTCTTAATTACACCTGCTAATTTCGTACAAGCGCCTCCAGTGTTAGTTTAACCCCAAAAGTAACAACTCAAGTAGCTTACTATAGACTAGATTACCCTATTTCTCCATATATAAATATAAGAGAAATCTATGTCCCGAGAAGGGAGAAATCAGATCTAAAATCAAAGAAAAACAACTTTCTTCTCTAAATTTTCAACTAAAAAATCATGTTTTGGTATCAATTTTGCAGGCGCATTAAATGCCTTTATCCTTCATCAAATTTGACAAAACTTGTGTGAAAATGATCCTCTAATTCTTGACCATACTAGCGTATGGTCAATTTCGGTTGATTTACACCGCATGCGCGTAAGTTCAACTCCAAAAGTAAAAACTCGCCAGATTGCCATAACTGTCAAATTTGGCAATTAATGACACCTTTGAGCCAATGGTTGGGATGATTCTGCTTTGAATCAATGGCTGAAATTTTACTCTCATGTAGACTAAATTACCCTTTTCCTCCACGTAAAAATAGAGGTGAAATCCATGGTCCGTGGAAGGAGAAATCAATAGCAAAAATTGAAGAAAACAAAACTTATTGAAAAACTTTCTTCTAGTCATAACTCATTGATTATCTAATTTTTCATACTTTTGCATAACTTTTTTTTTGTATTTTAAATGTCATTTAAAAAATTCTAAAAAAATTCTAAGCATAATTTTCATGTTTTAAAATGAAAAGATAGGATATAGTAATATACGATTATTTGTTAAAGTTTGTTAAGGAGTTATCTCACCTAAAAGGTTAAGCTTATAAGTGAGGCTCCATGATATAATTATATTATACTTTAACATCTCCCTTCAAGTGAAAGTCCTTTGGGCTTAAAACTTGCACAAGTCTACATTGACTTGTGCTGAGTTTTTTTATCAAATAGAATAGGGATGGTGAGATTCGAACTCGTGACCGCTGAGTCGATAAGACTCTGATACCATGTCAAGAAACCATATCACATAAAAATTTAAGTTTATAAGTGAGGCTTTATAATATGACTTATATTAACACACCCCCTCAAGTGAAAACTTTTTTGTCTTGAAACTTGCACATGCCCACATCACCTTGTGCTTATTTTTTTATCAAATAGAATAGAGGTGGTGAGATTCAAATTCGTGACCGCTGGGTCGACAAAGCTCTGATACCAGGTTATGGAATCATCTCACCTGAAAGCTTAAGCTTATAGGTGAGACTCATAATATGATTATATTATACTCTAACAAAGTTCGACCAAAATATCAAAAAATCTTTTGTCAACTATTTTTTCTCATTTTTAGTTGTAAACTTTAATTATTAGGGTATAAAATTATATTGTAAAGTAAACCCTTAGATAAACGAATAAAAATCTAACTTCAACAATAATAATAATTAGACAACAGTGCAGTCCACCTTAGATAAAGTGCATTAGGGGTGACATGTCTTCTCCTTACACAAAAAGTCTACTTAGACTCTCGAGAACTATTAGGTATTCTAGTACCTTAATACAAGACGGGGACTCATAAAAATTATAAAAATAATTTTATGATTATAAAAAAATATTTTTTTGCACACCTTTCATGTCCGAGAATGGTCACGCGCGAAGCGAGAAGAGAAAAAAAATATTAAACTTTCATTGCGACATTTAGTGACAAAAAAAAAATCTATCAATGAAATACTAAGGGAAATAATGATGTCGGTTAATAAATGTTATTATGATTCACTGATAGATTTTTTGGCAGTGTACTATTACCAAATTCAAATAAAGGTTTATAGTATTTCCACTCAAATTTGGTAGCCGATGAACTCAACTAATTAAATAACAATCCCAACCTCATCCCCAGATAATTTCACAATCTCCACTTCAGAAAACCAGAGATTATCTATTCTTGGTTTGTCTAACATGGAATTGGAGCACAAATTTTACAGTTTAAAGTGGATTTTAGGTTTTAAAGTAGTCATATTTCTCACTAGAAAGAGGATCCTTGTTAAATTCTTTTTGTTCCGTAAATCGAATCTAATTACTCAGACTATTTTTCCATGACTAGAAAATTAAAACATCAACAAATATCTTGTAGACATGTAGAGTATAATTCAGCAACATTGAAAATCATTGACAAAATATCATAGCAATGAAATGTTGTCATGAAAACAACATCTCGTCAGTTTCTCTATTATATTTGTAATTATATATAAATAGCAACGGAATTATTGATGGAATATTATTGCCCAAAACTCATTTTTTGTCAGAAATTCCATTGCTTTCTTTTGATTTGAGCTAATTTTGAGTAAAATTCCTGGCAGTAATCTATGAAGAAGTTCAAATACAGCTTACCTGAAAGCTATATATCATAAAGAGAAACGATGGTCCCTAAAACGTCACAAAATGTCTCATTCGAAATCATTCTAGGGTAGATGTGACAAGATTCAATGAAACCAGAACATAATTTTTACGAGGCGTTGGGATCATCATCTTCGCACTAACCTCACGTGATAATGGTGCCAAATAGTGGAAGCTGCACTATTTTACGATGCTTCAAAAAAGTCTTTATATAAGAAGAAATGTCATGTGCATAACCTCCCACTTCTCTTTCATTTCCAATTACGTTTTGGCTTTTATACACTCACAGTGGAGGAGAGCTGAAAAGCTAGAACGAGAAAGAAAGGACATTAATCAATGGAAGAGATACTGTCCTCCTCTTCGTCTTCACTCATGTCATTTGCTCAAGAAACCTCTTCAACACTTCAGCAACGCCTCCAATTCTTCCTTCATAGCAGGCCAGAATGGTGGGTTTACTCCATCTTCTGGCAGGCAGCGAAAGATGCCGGCGGCCGGCTTGTTTTATCATTGGGCGATGGCCATTTCCGTGGGAATAAAAAGTATGATAGCAAGGAAAGCAACAAGCAAAACCATTCCAAATTCGGCTTCAGTCTTGAAAGAAAGTCTCTTTTCAATGAGGATATGGACATGGACAGATTGGTCGAAGGTGATCATGTCGCTGAATGGTACTACACATTATCGGTGACACGAGCATTTGCCGTTGGAGATGGAATTCTCGGCAGGGCATTTAGCTCTGGCGCTTTCATTTGGCTGACAGGTGACCATGAGCTACAAATTTATGACTGCGAGAGAGTCAAAGAAGCTCGGATGCATGGAATTCAGACTTTAGTCTGCGTTTCAATTCCATCCGGGGTTCTTGAACTGGGTTCCCCGGATTTGATCGGTGAAGATTGGGGCCTAGTGCAATTAGCCAAATCAATTTTTGGTGCAGACATCAATGCAGGCTCAGTTCCAAAGCAAGCCAACCAGGAATCTCAACCTCAAATTCCAAACCGCACTGTCTCTAATTTCCTTGATACTGGAATGTTTTCAAATGTTCAAAAGGAGCGAACTTCTCTAGAAAAACAAAAGGAAAGCCAGACACGGGAAGAACCCACGGGCCAAGGCCGATCGTCTTCGGACTCAGGGCGATCTGATTCAGATGCTGGGTTCACAGAGAATAATAGCGGGTTCAAGAAGAGAGGAAGAAAGCCAGGTGTGAAAGAATTGCCTCTAAACCACGTGGAAGCAGAAAGGCAGCGAAGAGAGAGGCTAAACCATCGATTCTATGCACTTCGATCCGTGGTCCCGAATGTGTCCAAGATGGACAAAGCATCTTTGCTCGCAGATGCAGTCGCTTACATTAAAGAGCTCAAGAACAAAGCTAACGAATTGGAAGGCAAGCTGAGAGCAGTGTCCAGGAAATCAAGGATCTCTTGTAATGCAAACATTTATGACAACCAAAGCACCAGCACCGTGACGAATCACATAAGGCCCACTCCAAATTATATGTCCAATAATCAAATGGAGGTGGATGTGAAGATTCTGGGATCGGAAGCTCTGGTCCGAGTGCAGTCCCCGGATGTTAATTATCCAGCGGCAAGATTGATGGATTCACTGAGAGACCTGGAGTTTCCAGTCCATCACGCGAGCGTGTCCAAGGTCAAGGAGCTGGTGCTTCAGGATGTTGTGATTCGAGTCCCTGATGGGTTGGTAACCGAAGAAGTTATGAGGGCTGCCATTTTTCAGAGAATGCAGAACCAAGCCAACTAAACAACGAAGAGGCTGGCGCAGTAAGAAGTAAGAAATGTGAAATAATTTCATCGTTGAGCTACAAGCAAGCTCCAGGTGAAGTTCCTGTCATGAGCAGCATAAAATGATATTAGCATATGCACTTGAATTAAGCGGATCGTTTTTCATTATCCCACTTGTATTATAAGTTGTGTTCTGTTTTGAGCTTATTGCAGTAGCCAGCACTTAAAAAATTAATTGCTTGCTTGCTCGCTCAATTGTTCGAGCTAGCCCTTGTTGATTTCCTCTCCTGTCATGCTTTGAAATTAAGAAGTACTAATCTAATGAATGAATGCTACGTCTCTGCAGTTCTTCGATCTTGATATTTAGAGATTGGATATTGAATTAAGTTTTTTTTCACGTGTTGGATATTTTTCTCTTCCAGGTTAATGAATTAAGGCTTGTAAGAAACTAGAGCTATCAGTGTATAAATGGTGATTAAATGTTTCAGAGTGATGGATTTTATATGAACTTAAAAGGCTAACATGATGTCGATTGATGCTTTGATTCATCATATATAGGTGACCGCTATGTAGATGAGTGTATTCTTCTCCTGAGCTTTCACCTAATTAACATATCATAAAAGGGAATCAATTATTTTATTTTCTGCTAAATTTTTAGTCCTGGTCTCAAGAAAGAAAAAGAAAATCCCAGCAAACTGTAGCAAGAAAGAAATGAAGTACGTGAAGTCAAAGGGGATTCTTTTTTTTTCTTTCTTTTCACACGAAATATATAGCACTCGGATAAGACCCTAGAATAAGGATAGCAAAATAATTACTTCTCTATAAAATAAATAAATAAATAAAAGTAACACACACACAAATTAATAATTGTTAAATTCACTCTTGATGTATTTGAACGAGGGTGTATATTATATCATATCTTCTAATCTATTTGTGTAATGATCACTTGCACAGTCTAAACAGCAACGAGCATTTGAATTTGGACTGCTTCATTAAGACCTTACAATTGTGCATGCACCCAAATTAATTTGTAGTTACATTTTTTTCTGTTGAAACTACAGATATTTCAAGGGTCAACTTAATTACATTACCAGTTTCTTAGTTCTAGCTTGATTTTCTTGAAAGTATATATATATATATATATATATATATATATATATATATATATATATTATTGAAGAGTCATGTGGGAAGTGGGAATTGCTCCAGACCTCTTCATATTCCATATCGAAACTTTTCTTATATTTCGACGGCTTGGCCTTAAGATTTATATTTGCTGAAAAGCATGCACAGTCCCGTGTTTTTTTTTTATCTCTCGCTATCTGTTCTTAATTATGAGAAACTCAGTGTTGGAGAAAGCAGAAGTTAGGGTGCAGGTTAGGGAAAATGAACTTTCTTCTTTAGTAAAGACTATCTGCAGCGCCCAAAAGGACGGATAGGGTGTTAAAAGATTTAAGATTTGTTTTGTACATCTCGAGTTTAAATTAATGCGTGCTTCACTTGTAAAAATTTAAAACAGCGGAGACTTTACTTGTTTTATCCAGATTCATAAAAATTAACTAAATTGGAGAGAATGAGTTTTCTGGAATATAAAAAATAAAAAAAATATTCGCGGTTACTATTCCCCGAGAACTCAATATAGAAAATACAGAAAAAACAACCTTTTTCTTAACATGTTTTCGTACATTTATTCTATTATGTTCTAATCGATTCGTTTCAGATGTAGAAAATAAGCGGTGAGATAGTCAAGAAGGTGTAGCTGTTTCACATGAAATAATATCCCTGCCGTCTCGTTGGTTCTATTGCTAGCTCCCATTTTGTCCCTTGGACGCGCGGAGCAGTCTCCGTTTTCGGCATCAACATTTTCCGTCCAGAACCAAGCTCCCGTGTGAATAAAAAAGAACTGATGCCATTAGGGTATTGGACTAGCGCGCGGTCAAAAAGGGCTTTTTTTTTACAGGTTGAAGTTTTGTTGGGTATATTTGTTATTTTTGTGATGTTTTATTTATTATTAATTATGATGTGTATAAACTGGTCCGGACACCTGATTATAAAAAAAACATTGATCATTAAAGAGTAATCGATCCATTTATACAGTTTCCTTATGTTTTTTTTTTGTTTTTTCTGTTTGATTTTTATACTAAACTTCCGATTATAATTTCTTCAAAATCCGAAGTCCTAAGGTAACTTGAGTTAATTACATTAACATTAAGCTATTAGATTGATTGCTTTTCCCTGCAGTATTGACAATATATGCCAAAGCTGCGAGGAGCGCATCATCTAGATTCTCTCAAGCTCGTCACTTTGCGGTGTGATGCATGCTAAACTTTGAGCTTTCAAGAAATTAGGTCGGATGGTGGGAATACAAGAAGAGACCCTGACGAGGCCCCTCCTAACATACGAGATTCCAATCTGATCATTAAAATTAGAGACATTTTGGCTTTTGCCGAGCACTCTCCCTTTTCATCCATTAACGGTTTGTTTTTTAAGATTTATTTGTATTATTAAAATAATTTAATATATATATATATATAATTATTATTTTTTAAATTCAACGACAGAAATATTTTTAAAAATAAAACACTGGTGGGCTGACTAGGTATTGAGAATCGATAATATTTTAATATTTAAAAATATATATTTTTTATGATAAAAAAACACAACGAAAATATTTTAAACCAAAAAATAAAAATATGTTTTTTTTTTCCGAAAAAATATCAAACTTTTATTCAAAACAGATACTAAAAATAAATAGTTAGTGATATTCTCTGTCTTTATTATAGTTGGTGGTTATTTTGGAACCTAGCAGACTACCCTTAATCAATCCAATTGAAAAAAAATAAAAGAAGAAAAAAACCTCTGCTGACTCCTGATCCAGATCTCATCCAATTAAAACCTAATTCTCAATTCATGGACTTATTCTATGGTTTTTGTTTTTATTTTATGGTGACCAAACTCTTCCAACTCACTCGTGATTCATATCTTATCCTATATTAATTTGTAAATTGTATTTTAGAACCATGTTTTTAATAACACAACCTATTGAAAATTTTAAAAATTAAAAGTATACTACTGAAAATAGGGCAATCAATAAGAAAAACAAAATTAAAAGGCTACGCACTCTTAAAAACACTGTTTTTTTTCCTGTACAGGTTACGGTATAAAGAATAACACATCTTTTAAAACATTAAAATTTATTAGATTGCGCTACTAGAAGTTAAAAAAAAACCATTATAGCATGCTATTTCCCTAAATTATTTTTCAAAGCTATAGTTATTTCTCTGCGTGATGTGATATATATAAATATATACATAAATTATGTAGGCCATACAACCACTTGGTTGAGTATGATTTATTGCTTCAATCAAAGACAAAACATTTCCACAACACTTCCCGTGGCAGGTTTTGTGATGCTGCTACAAGATCATCCCTAGTTATATCCATGGATCCTTCTTTGATAACATTATCCCTCCTAATAATGCTATGGTGCACGTTTAAGCTTCTTTATCCTAAACAAACAAACAAATATATAATTTTACCTGTCAATGCATAAATGAGCTGGGAATTTGTGTTTAAAATCATGATAAATGAGCGTATTTGAGATCAAATTAAAAGTGAAGTTCATCTATTTTTAGAGTTAAATCTTGGTTGAAATTTAATCTTCCAACACGAGTTGGAAAACATCATGTGCCCATGTTACATTCATCGTATCTTGAAACATAACTCAAGTACTATCTAGTTTACCAAGTAATAACTAGTTCCTTAACAGGGTTCATCACGATAATTTCAGTCTGAGCAGTCACAAACAAACTTGTACAAGTTGATGGGAAATCGTAGGTGCGTGGACCTGAATATACTCTCTCTGTTTCATCGTCACCTAGCTAGGTGTGATCTCTTTCGCTCTCTCTATTCCCTTGTGATATCCATGCATGCGATACCAGCAGAAGAAACCAGTTAATTAATGTGACAGAGAGATATACAAGTTAAAACTCCTTATCAGTAGAATTGAAAACGAAGAGAGGTCGAGAGCATCACGTAAGTCTACGTGGTCACACATCAGAGTTGAAAATATAGATTTAACATTGACAGGATTCATATATACTGGTCCCAGATTGGTGGTCCTTTTCCATTTCATAATCAAGAAAAGTTGAGAGTTCACCACGTGATTATGGTGTCGAATTAGTCACTCAAGTTTATGTGACAGAAATGGGATTCTTGCATATCTCTTACTAGCCAAGGACCCGTGCCTCGTCGTGGACGGTATCATATTTTTTCAACACAAAAAAATATTAGTTTTTTAATATATTTTTGGTTAAAATAATAAATTTGTGCAAAATTCCTATAAAGTGCAAGTTTTCTATAAAATATATGAATTTCAAATCGATATAATTTTATCTATGTAATAGGTTTCAACAAAATAATCAACATAAAATTATCATCATCATTAAAAAAGGAAGAAAATTATCATCATCATAAAAAAAAAATCAAGTAAAATAGAAATCTATCAAGAGTGAGACTTGAACCCCCAACCTATCGAACGGAATTTTTGTCTCTCGCCTCATAGATCCGCTCGACCACCTCAACATTTGTTCATCTTTCTCAAAAATATATATTAAATCTAATTTTAATGTGGATTCGTTAAAAAGAAATGTGTTGAGAGTGAGATTCGAACTCATGCTCTCGGAGGGGACCTTAATCTGACGCTCTTTAGACCATCTCGACTACTTCAACAACCGTTTGTCTTTCACGAAAATATATATTAATAGTAGGTGTTATTGTGGATTAGCACAATAAAACTGGGACGTGTTTTATATATATACACACACACACACACGCACACACACACACACTTTTATCATGGCGCGAGAAAAACATCATGAGATTGCTACAGTGTTTTTTGAGACCGGAAAATAACAATAAAAAAATTAAAAATAAAATACAATGTAACCGACATAAATTAAATTTTTAGAATGATAAGTACAAAAAATAAAATGAAAAAAATAAAAACAAAATCTACAAACACAAATACATAAAATATGAATCATTTTTGTACAAAAAAACAAAAACACCAAAAGTGTATATATATATGATCATGGCGCAGGAAAAATAATGTAGATTGCTACAGTGTTTTCTGGGACCGGAAATAATAATAAAAAATTTAAAAATAAAATACAATGTAACCGATATAAATTAAAATTTCAGAATGATAAGTACACAAAATAAATGAAAAAAATAAAAACTAAATCTAAAAACACAAATACATAAAATATGGATTATTTTTGTCTAAAAATAACAAAACACCAAAAGAATATATATATATATAATATAATATAATATTATTATATATTATAATATATATAATATCCCCACGCCTTTTATATTATAAGTAATATTCCCGTAATAATTAATTGTTGTTTTCTCAAATGAAAAAAATCAAGGCAGCCTGATATATATATTATAATTAGCTAGCTCCTTTCCTTCAAAGATACTTTATGGGTCCCATGCTCTTTTCATGAAAGACAGAAACCAATTAATTAAGCAAAGGTAGCGGATACAATGTTAGCGATTTGGTCGTTAAGATGTATTATAATTATTATTATTTTGGTAATATTGTTTAATCACGTGGTGTTATGAGCATTTCATTGGCCATATTGTAATAGATATGGATGGACTATAATAATTATTATAATTATTATTTTGGTAATATTGTTTAATGACATGGGGTTATGAGCATTTCATTGGCCATATTGTAATGGATATGGATGGACTATAATAATAATTATTATTATTATTATAATGGATATGGATGGACTATTATTGGATACTGAGGTGATTGGACTTTGGAGTCACAATTTCAATACTTTGCGATGCGATTTGTTCATTCGTAGAAAATTATCATGATTTCCAGGAGGATATCAATGGACTCTATTTTGCTCTCTCTTAAGAAGGTGTATGGGTCCAGGCCCAATCACATCCATGTTAAGTAAGGCTTTTGCCAAGGCCTATAAGTTGAAGCATTATTCTTGCTGTCCAATTACATGGGCCTTGTTATCATTCCTGGGCCTCGTTTTATGTTTAGCTTGCCCATGTAAGCTTCTTTGAGCTTTGGTCAGACAACTTTTAAATTTTTTTTTAAATGACTAATTCAACTTCATTATTCCCCTCAAATTGGCTGAATTGTTTTTTAATAAGACTAAAATGCAACTGTAAATGAAGAAAACCGAATTTCTCGCATATAAAATGAATGGGGGCGTCAAAGGAATTTCATTAAGTCATTATTATATAAAAATCATTTTAATAATTAATTTAACATAACAAAGCGTACGTGGGAAAAAAGTTCAGATGAGATCTAGAGTCTTTCTCAGAAATGAAAACAAAAAAAAATGGCACTGCTTGCGTCCTCATTAAAAAATCAATTATTGATTTTGTAATGCCTAAGCCAGGGGAGAGGCTAAAAAATTAGAAATTGAGATGTAGAAATATAGACACGTGTTAAATATATATATATGTTTTGACCAGTAGTCTTTATTTTATTTTATTTGATCTTTTAGAGACTTAATAAACTTGTTATTGAATTGCAAGCAAATAATATTACTTTTGAATTTTAGATTTTTAAAGAAATGCTAAATCATTTTTTTAACAAGTTCAAATGGATTAAAGAAAAAAATAATTACAAAAGGGTCTCTTTACCCGTCCAAACGGCTCCGGCAAAGGCAGGGAGCGGCATTCCGCTAAAAAATAAAAAGAACAAAAGCTTAGCCAAGCAGAAGTCAAGCTGAGGCAGTGGCCCAGCTACAAAAACCCCAGGAGCCTAAAAAAAAAAAAGGAGCCCAACCTGAACACCAGATTTACAACAAAGCTCAAACAAAGAAAAGAAGGCCCATGAGGACTGGATCCTCAATGGGCTCAGACAGCCACTTCAAACCGCAGGCCTTGAGGGCACGAGACTGGGCCAAACCCCAAGCAGAAGACTAGAGACCTGATGGGCTCTGGACACCCACTGAAGCCCGCGAGGCCCTAAACATCAAAAAGGACCCCGGAGAGGCCTTACCCCTTCCAAGCCCGCGGGAGAAGCAGATCCCAGCCCCTTGTTCCTGAAGTATTCAGGAATGGGTCCCTTATAGCTCATTAACAGCAGACGGATTTGCGATAATTTCATGCGCAACATAGTTTTTGAGATTTTCTTATTTTGTATATTTCTGTATTATTATTTTTATCATAAAAGAAAAATGATTCTATTGGATAAACTTGTCCATGATACAAATTAAAGCATTTAGTTAATTATTATTTTTTTCCATTTATTTAACACAAGCTTAAAAAAAAGTACAAAGACACCCACCCGCACATCCTTTTTCCATAAATTTAGAATCACACGTATTTATAATCAACCATCAAAATTAAATAACAATCAGAACACATGCATTAAATATCATTCAATTTCCAAAATGGACCATATAAAATAATGTCGGGTGGGTTTTCCATGGTCCAACCAGTATCAGCCAGCGTGTGGTCACCATGCTTAATCGGCGATTGAAAAGGGAGTCTGAGGGATCTTAAACAACTTCTTCTTCTTCTTCTTTCTCTTCCTAAAATTTATTGATTAGGTTAATAAGAGAGAGTTCTTGGAGTATGGTGTTGTCAGTGTTGGTGAGAAATGGGTATGTATTGGCTGGTAATGAAATAGATTAAAAATATGGCATTGCTTACGTCCTCATTAAAAATCAAATATTGATTTTGTAATGGCTCGAGCCAGAAAGATGACTGGCAGTTTGATTGAGTTATTTTCAAAATGTTTATTTTTACAAATATATTAAAATAATATATTTTTTTATTTTTTAAAATTATTTTTAATATCAACTATTAAGAGAAGATATCGACAAGGAGGTTAAGCAGTGTCGTTCTTGTTTTTTGAACTTGTATGTATGGCTAACGACAAGGATTGGAAAAAATAATAATTAGGGTTTCTTTGTGTGTGAGTGGATGAGTGTCTTTTTTTTCTAGGTTTTTTTTTTTTTTTTTTTTTGCAGTTTATGGGTTTTTGAATGTGATGTCCTCTAGGTTAGTTTCTTTGAAAAACAAAGGTTCTAGATCTTTTTTTAATATGTATTTTCAGGCAATGTGATTTATTTTCTTCCAATTGTTTGGTTCTTAAGTGAGGCTGGTCT
Organism: Salix exigua; assembly: GCA_032356905.1. Taxonomy (NCBI): domain Eukaryota; kingdom Viridiplantae; phylum Streptophyta; class Magnoliopsida; order Malpighiales; family Salicaceae; genus Salix; species Salix exigua. The sequence continues at coordinate 4,173,196 of CM063588.1, read as the reverse complement.
TCTTTTGGCCCTCTATTTATTTCCTTGCTTTGCGCTTTGTTCTCTTCATCTTATTTTTTATTTATTTTGAAAAAGAAAAAAAAACAATGTCAACATTAATATCAATTGGATGAAAACAATTGATACGAATATCTTAAAATGAAACGAATATGCTGATAGTTGAATGCATGGGGAAATAAATTTTCAAAAAAGACATCGAAAATGACGTGAAAGAAATAGTGAAATACTTTATCTATAATTTGTTTTGTTTTTGTTTTTGAAATATTTAGAGAAAGGGGTCAAATTGGTAGTCTTTTTGTGCTGTGTACATCAAAAAGTTGTGTTTATTATTAAGCCACAAGGTAGAGAAACTTGAACTAGACACGTGGATTCACAAGATCGATCTTAGCAATCGATTGGCAATCCCTCACGTCCTCTCAACAAGCTTAATTACATCACAAGTTGCAAAATTGTTAGGTTCGTCCCTTCACCAAACCTATCAAGATCAGGCGTGCGGGCTTGAGCCACACTGGATATTACTTTCCATTAGGTTAGCCAGCGGCACCCAATTTTGCTTCAGGCTTTGCTTCTCATAAGAACATCAACACGGTGCAGTCAGAGCTGGATTACACTCAGCCAACCAAATTAGAAATTTCCTTCCTCCATCTAGCCCACAATCGGCTGGAGATCTTGATGGATGCTGTCCTCAAGGAACAATATAATTCGTTTAATTATAGAAAAAGACAGGGATGGTTAGAAACTCCTGTCAGGAACGATACGCATAAAACTTCACGATTTTCACCTGCATTGCGGCGTATTAGGTTTTGTAGACACTTGTGGCCATCTGATAAGGTGTTGATGGGAAGACCAGGAGGTAGACTCGGGGGAGACCTGTCATCCCAATTTTCTCAAAACTTTAAATATTATATTTCCAGCTTGGCTGATCCGAAAATTGAATTAATTAATACATTCTACGCTACCAAGTGTTATCATGAATAATTTGATTATTTAATGATGGTTTGTTAAGACAGTCTCGGGGTAGGAAGGCTTTCTCTTCACTTGATTTGGACTGATTGGACCTGGAATTCGGTTCGTCTACAGTTTATATATTTAAATGCTATTCTCTCCGCCCATAGATAATTAAATGCGTGTTCGGCGATGAGCTGTTTTTTTTAAAAAAATAAAAATAAAAACAAACTAAATTGATATATTTTTTTCAATACTCCTTCATAATTTTAATATATTAATGTAAGTAACTAAGAAAAAAAATTAATTCTCGATCAAATAACACTTTTAAGAATTACCCTGACAATAAAATTTTAGTCTTGGTCGGTATAGATGGTGTTGTGGAAAGAAAGATGATCAGATGTTACACATGAACAGCCTTGGATAACATAGGACAAGTAGGTCGTGGAAAGAAAGGACCAGGTTAATTACGATGATCAGATGGTATTGTGGAAAGAAAGATGATCAGTAATATCCTTGTATTTTAGTCCATGTGTAGATTACTTTGGTTTTATCTACTGCATCCTTTAATTACTCGTTCACATTTCTCAAACCCTTGCAAAATATTTTTAACTTGTAAATTGAACTGAATTTAAATTCTTTTAATGAAGCCATATATATATATATTTTTAAATGGTGTTGAAGATTGATTCTAAAATATACAATTTAGTTTTTAAAAATACTATAAAAACAAATTAAATATCATCCATTCTAATTTACAATTTTAAAGAAAAAAAATATTAAAATTAAAATTATCTTTTCCAAACACCCATCTTTCTTTCTTTCGTTTCTTAAAAGAAATTTGAAGAAATAAGATGAAGCTAACTCCTGTTTATTAAAAACTAAACAATTCCTTTGTAGGAAATCCTAAAAATATTGTTTTAAATACATATATTTTGGTTGAAAACGTTTTTTTATTTATTTATGAAGAAGTTATAAAACACTATAAAATAAATTAAGACCATTACAAGAATAATATGTTTTATAAAATTGTATTTTGATTGAAAATGTTTTTGTGTGTGAGGAAGTTATAGAAGATTTTACAATGAATTGAGACTATCAATAATTAAAAAATATTCAATTAATAAAATAATGTATATCATAAAAAAATGATAAATGAAACTAATATCTATTTATGAAAATTAAATACATCTTTGTTGAGAAAATCCTACAAAAGGTTGTTCAAGAAAACGTGTAAATTTAATTGAAAATCTAGTTTTTATTAAGAAGATTTCATTCAATTAGATTATTAATAGAATGAAAATTTTATTAAAAAGTAAGGATGAAATTAATTTGTATCTATTAAAAACCACACACATGTTTGTTGACAAAACCTATATATATTGGGAAGTTATGGAAGATTATATTCAATAAATCAAGATCATTATTGGAATGATGTGTTTCAATACGAAAGATAAACACTAAAGCTGTTTTTTTTATCATTAAATATTTTTATTGAGAATATACTTTTTTTAAATAATATTTAAAAACCTAAACATTTATATGTGGTAACACCCACCATCCACTCAGTCAGCTTAATGCACCATCCGTAAAATTTCATACGCTGCCTATTTAAAACAATTTTGCAGGAAGCCAAACCTAAATCACGGATTCGCATTATTTCTTCTCTCAATCCCGACACTTCATTGGCTGTTTTTCATCCAGCCAATAAAGAAGAATTCAGTTTGTTCTGAAAGGTAGATGTAAGTATTGATGGCATTTCGTTTGGATAGCAGTATTCAAACATTAATAACCCTAGAGAAATTAATTAAATTAAATTAAATTAAATAATGGCATAGAGAATAAATAACTTTTGAATTTGCTATAGGATGAATCGCAGGAATGTGTGACCCGAATTTATTGCTCAAACATCGTTTCACTTATGGATTAACCATGCAAATCATCGAACACTATATATGCAAGGAAAACCCAAGAAACAATGTGGAGAGAGCCAGGAAAATTTGAAAAAAAAAATGTTGTGGAGGGACATATTTAATTTAGAGAATATTTTTTTTTATCTTATCATATTCGCAGGCCTATACGTTTCACATGGCCTAGCTAGCTGAGACTTCGACCTTGAAGTGGGCATTAAAGAAGGGCAAATGAAAGAAGAAGAAAAACCCACCAATCTTAGGTTATTTAATTATACCTAATTCGGACAGGAAATATTTATGCATTTGGGAACCGACTTCGATCGAGCTCGAGCAAGAAGAAAGTCTTATCAACCACTTGATCTGTTCCAGATCTCCTCAAGTTCCCTGGCAAACGCCTTCTGTCTATTAACAACAATTGTAATATGATCTTCATTTTCGATGACCTTAACTCGAGCGCGAGGAACTTTTTGCTGAACATTGTAGCTGCATTCAACTGGGATAAGCTCGTCGTTTTTTCCATGGAAGATGTTGACATCGCATTTGAGGTGGTCGCGGATAGAATCCAGGTACCCTTCAAGCTTGCTGCCGGTGCCACAAATGATGTTGTGTAGGGTGTGCCATGCAGCATTGTGGGTGTGGCAGAAGAACCCTTCAATCAAGAATGTCTTAATCCTGTATATTTTTATTTTTTTTCAAAGATTTGCATTTATGTCAACAGGGAAGGGAGGGCAGAGAGATGAAATTCAGATAGATGTATATAATACAAATAGATTATTTCTACATCAAACACCTGTCCTGTCATTTCTGACTTGGTCTGATGGACTTGACCCCTGTTTTTAGAGTCACTTACTATACGATTCACCTACCAAAATGTATATCATTAATGGCTACTACTGCTTTTCCATATCAAGGATTTTTCTAATTCATTTTTAATTTGGTTCTTGGATTCTCTTCAATGCTTCCCTAAGTTCCCACCCCAATTAATAACTTTAGAGAGCTGAGAGAATTAGAAGCTACCAATTTTACTACCATGATGCATTATTTGGAACAAATTAGCATATTTTAACTTTTGTATCAACAAATTTTAAAAGGAGGAATCGACATTTGTGAAACCAAAACTTGCAATTGGTTTTTAGGACATATTTACCGGTCTATTGAGGTTGTTTTTTAGAAACAATATTTAAAAATACATGAAAATGATGTTAATAAATTAAAATTCTAATTTAAAACAAAAAAACACAGTATAAAACTTCAACCAATAATATGAAACTTCGAAGATCTTCTGGCTGGGAAGTCAAGGGCCGACAATAATAATAATAAAAAAACGATGGACACATATACAGTTATCTGTCATGGATCTCAAAAATCACCCAATATGCGAGCACCTCTTTTAATTTGAATATGACCCCGGTTAATTGCGTGGCGGTGCGCCTCGGCTTCCGGGTTTGGAGTTGTTTAAGGATTAGATTAAAATAATATATTTTTCTTATTTAAAATACTATAATTAAATAATAAAAAATAAATTATTGGTAAAACTACAATTAAAACACAGGCAAACAACCCATCTAAGACGTGATTTAAAAATGTTTTTGAAAAAAAAAAGAATTTGATTTATTTTTTATTTTAAATTAAATTAAATGGTTTTTGTGTTTTTTTATCGTTTCATTTCATTTCATGTGATAATATCAAAAATTATTTTTAAAAATTAAAAAAAATTATTTTGATATATTTCTAAACAAAAAATACTTTAAAAAATAATATCAACCACACTTAAAAAACATTGATTTAAAATGCTGAAAATAAAAAACATTGATTTAAAATGCTGAAAATATAACAACAGGTGTCCTGTCCCAAAACAGGCCTGCCATAGAAGGTCTGTGGACGAGGTTGGGTGTCGTCGTGTGTCCGGGAATTGGGTGGCCAGTGCAATACAAGGTCTTACTCATTTCTTGCTATTATAAAATTTTAAGATCGAGTTTATAAATACCGGTGCAAAATTACTTAAACCCTCAGACCCCTTTGCCTTGAGAGAAATTAGATTTGAAGAGGTCAGAATAAAATACTTTACATTTGAAGAGGTCAGAATAAAATACTTATTTCAAATAAGAAAAAAAAAGAGGGAAATAAATTAAGACCAAATTAATGACGAGTTTGGTGGGTAGTTAAGAATTTGAGCACGAAAGCATGAAAATGCGTTTATTATGAACAAAAGGAGAAGTTTGGGTTTTATCACGGCACTTGAATTCTATGGACAGGTCTTGAGGTGGTGGAGGTTCGATGAGAGTTTACCTGTTTCTTGTGACTAGTTTGGTAAGAAACAGCCACAACCGATGATTTTTGCATATGACAAGGCAAATTGCTCTGCTGATGTGCTCATACCAGCAGGCGATCGATGCACCAAATGTGATCAGCGGCCAAACACGCCTTGGAGCTACTTGCCTCATCACATGCTGCGTTGCCAGCACTCCTTTTGGTACTTTGTAATACGGCTGCCATTATCACATAAATCAACCCGAGATCGATGCATTAAAAATTCGAGCGGTATTCTTGAATGACGAAAAATGAAAACAGGCTCTTACCGGTGCGAGGAGGGTTAAGGACTTGACCGAGTCGGGGTGTTTTACGGCAAGTGCCAGGGCCAAAATACAGCCTAAAGAATGAGCAACAATGTGGAAGGATTTGACTTCGTATGGCTCAAGAACGGAGCGTTCAATCATGTCCAGATGATCTCTTAATGTGTAAAGGGAGTCGGCTGGCTTAGGGCTCCTCCCAAATCCCAGTAGATCGATGGCAAATAATCGGTAGGTTGACTTGGCTGCATGTGAGAAGTTTGGGAATAATGTCTCTGTCCAGAATGCTGAAGATGAAATGAATCCGTGAATGAAGAGGACATCTCCTTTTCCCTTTTCTGACCACACGTTACAAACCCAACATTAGTTTCGATGACTTGAACTAATCAATAATTGCACATTAGAATTATAATAAATGAACAGCTAGTGTATACCATATGCTGCTAATTACGACGATTATTTTTTATAATTCATCACCTTTAGGTCCTTCAGCTCTAACGAAGAGGGTTTCTTTGCTAGAAGAGGTCCATGAAGTGCAAAATTTGCAATCACAATCAGACCATCTTGAAATGGGATGTGAGTGCTGGCCTCCAATCTTCCCTTGAAGCATTTCAACAATGGTAGAGTTGACAGTGAATGTGGATCTCATAGTTCCTTTCTTCATCTTCTCGGATGGCTGTACCGTGACAGTACTGGACTTCCCCTCCACCTTGATTCGCTTGAGCTCATTAACTGTTGATTTTGAAATCTCAGACACTAACGAAGTACGAGCGTAAAGAGTGTCTGAGATCTCTTCTAACCTTAACTTGGTAGAAGTAAGGCAAACAATTTTGGACTCGCCTTGTTCGGAGACCAGGATCTTGCCACTACTAGTTATGGCTTCCTTAGCTGAGGTGCAATAACAAGGTTTCCATTCAGCTTCAACGATGAGATCCACAGCTTTGAACGCAAAGCATAGAACGAGATCAAGAATGTCTAGAAAAGAGAACACAATGAAGCTCACTGCATTGTGTAAAACCCTGACCGTTAATGTCAAAACCATCATGGTTTTTCCCATCACAGCCCTTTCACAGATAGGCATCGCTGCCACCCCTTTCAAACAGAAAATTAGACCCCAGAGACACGAATACAGAGACATGAAGAAGGAGGAGGAGGAGGGGTGAGATTAAGCTAGCAACGAGGGGGAAAGTTTAAGGATTTCATTTGTTCCTAGTAGATTCAGAATGTCAGTGAAAGCACACATGCCTCTCTTCTTAGTCTTGATTTCTTGATTCAGAGTTCTCTGAAATGGTTGTGGAAACAATGTTTCCCTGCCTTGTTGACCACTTCCAAAATGTGCCTCACTTGATGAAGCGTGAGGGCTTTTGTTTTCTACCTTCTTAAAACGTATTGGGGAGAGAAAGGAGGGGGGGGAGGGAACACGCCCTAGCTACGAGAGATAGCAGATAATTGAATTGATTGTTTCATTAAACATCGTTTGTTGGCCAAGGAGAAAAGTTAGGTGGTGGTTGAACCTCCCCTGCAGGAGAACAAACAATTCTTCTCAGCAAATAGTAAGACTACGTACATTTAAGTTTCTTTGCTTTGCCTCTTCAAGTGAAAATAAACAAACAAAACCATTGATAAAACACTCGAACTTCTCTCTGATTAAATAATTTGAAGGACAGGAAAAAAGAGTGTTTTTTTTCAGAGAAAAGATCTCTTTCTTGCACTTTAGAAAAACTACTGTAGCTTCTCGACGTCACCTTTTTTTTTCCCATCCACCAAGTTACAACTCATCATTTGTTAGTTTTTTCTTTTTTATTATCAACTAATTTGTAATGTTAACTAAGTTGTTTGAGCTAGCTTGCGTGTATTTCGATTAATATCACAAATATCCTGAAGTTAATAATCATATAAGAATACACATATTATCATTTATCATTCGTTAGTTCTCTTCATCGAAAATACGTGCCTGACGCATTAATGCAAGGATTATTTTTCAAAATTGAACAGCTCTCTCCGAACCTCTTTTATTTATTGCAGGCTGTCTTGCCCACATGATCCCATCCTCTTAGGTAGCAGCATCCATTATGATCCTCACCACCGCCCAAACTCCTGAGGTGAGCTTACAGATGATAAAATCCCTTGCTTGATCTATATCGATGGGTTAGCGGATGAAAATGGGAAGATGACTGGATCCTGGGTCGAATAAAGTAATTTTTTGCTCGATGGTCAGATGAGATTCTAGCTAGTTAGTAATAGTACTTTGTGCCTGTAAACTTTCCTGTCTGCAATATTGGACTGTTGAGATAGTTTGAACTTTTCTTTATCCTGTAATCTTTCTATAAATACAGGGATTGTGTTTTTGAAATTTAGGATGTTGGTATTCATGTTTGTTTTTGAACTTATCTTACATGATGATCTAGGAAATTTAACTCTTAACCATCCACATCATATGTTATTGAATGATTGGTTCAAAGCTAGCTGGTATCGAGAATGATAATTTTATAATTATCAGGCCTCCATTCTTTGCATATAATGCTCGATCAAGCAGTGTTTTTCTCTATTAAAGATCTTTAATGAGGAAGGATGAGAGTGTTTTTGGGAGCATATAAAACTCGAGATCCACTAGAATATCAATATCACTTCATTATTTATTCGTGGATTTCTGAATAATAAAAAAAATGATGTTTAGAATTCTATATATCTTTCATAATATAAATATAGAAGAACATATCTTCAAGTTGATGAGAAAGGAAAACGATTCCTTGTTTAAAAAGGATTTCTAAATAATAATAATAATAATATTTAGAGTTCTTGTTCAAGTAATTTGTCAAGAAACTATTTCACCTAAAAGTTTAAGTTGTTAGGTGAGGTCCCAGAATATGATCATATTATTCTCTAACACACACCCTCAAGTGAAAATCTTTTTAGGTTTGAAACTTATACGGACCTACATTACCTTGTACTTGACTCTTGTTTAAGTTTAAATAGTTAATTAGAATCCATAATAAACTAGTATTAATTTGGAGTTTTTATTGGAATAAAATAGTTTGAGTTTTCTTAATCTTATAACCCTCGTGTAAATATAAAAGGCATGATTTCAAATTTTACGGTGCTTTTATTTTTGTGTGTTGAATATCAATAATCAATAATATCTCGGGATGTTAAATACCCGAGGGTTTATTGTTTTCAACATGTAGTAATTCTATTTCACCTTCGCGGCCATGGGTGTGAAACTCTGAACTGACTTGGATGGGATTTGGATTGTAAAGTTAATTATATTTTATGTGGTGTATTTAAAATGTTTAAGAATAAAATCATAACAATTGAATTTACATGAAAACTATATTATTAGTATCATTATCCTTACATTAGATACATAATAATAATTGAGAAAAAATTACTAAAATCCAAATAAATATTTGTAATAGTATTTAATAATCATGTAAAAAATAAAGTGCAATTGAATTGGTAAATATTTTTTGAAATATATAAAAAAAAACATGAAAAAGATCAACTAGCCCCAACACCTGGCTCACAATAGTTTGACTTTTAAGTGTTTTCATATAACATATGGACCACTGATGTTTTTCAGTGTGTTTGACGTGAAGGTAGAGTATGAGTATCAAATTTGCTGAGGAAATAAATGATGGGCAACCAATTTTTGGAAACCAAATTATCAAATCAACGTGGGCCGGGTGTACTTAATTATCAACTACTTTTTATCAGCCTCCAAAAACGACGTGTCTGAATGATGCTCGTTGGTACGGCCCGTCCTCAATCAGTAATATTGTGATGTTTAATTAAGTGCAATCATATGTATATCACTGAATTATTATTAATCCATGGTTACATTCACTTCAGTATCTTACACGCTCACATGTCTTTGTACACGCGTCTATAATTAAATTGCACCTCTGTGTACGTTGTTTTTGTTGCTGATATTATTTTTTAAAATAATTTTTATTTAAAAATATATTAAAATAATTTTATATTTTTTTAAAAAAAAATGTATAATAAAAATAATTGCTTTGAATGCCATCATAATTTATATTTGCGATGATAATTTGCTCAAAATAAATATATTTACTATCATTGCGTTGCAAAATAGTTGATGACCCTCTAAATTAGCCTGGCCTTCGTAATTACATAACCGGACTACAGACAAACTATAATTTTAAAAACTAGAAGTACAAATCAAAGCATTTTGAATTGTTTTTTATTTCTTTAACATTTGACAAATCTCAATGACAAATCATTCTAAGATTTTTGAAAATATTGATTTTTTAAAAAATATTTCCAAAATTGTAATTGGCACAAATTAATCCAACTGGGTTACATCGACTAAATTTTAGAAACATGGGGTGGACAGGGGCCAAATCTTTTTCTTATTAAGGTTTTATTTTTCCGAATTGATACAACAAACACGTGGAAATTTTTGATCCCGACATGACGAAATAGAAAGTACAGGTTTACAAACACAAGAAAGCACCAGATTTTTCAATGTCCGCTTCCCTATGTACGCTACCTTTTGTTCTCCATCTATGTGCCATGTACAAAGCAGTAATATTTTTCAAATGCAATCACAAACAAGAAAGAGTAATCTCAATGTTTTCAACGTGTACACTCATGTGTATCTGTAAAGCTATATATCCCATAAATAAGGGGTATTCAAAAAATGAGTAAACTCAATTAAAAATAAATAAATTGAGAGAAAAAACAACGAAACCAATTAAAGACCTGGAAAAATCACTCGGTCCAATATGGTAAAATAGTAAAATAAAAATAGGTAATTCAAATTGCAACTTCTTGTTAAAGAATAATATAAATCATATGTGAGGCCTCACTTACAATTTTAAATTTTTAGATGAGATGATTCCTTAACACTCATGGTATCGAACGATTTCTAGCCTTTTGGTGGACAATATACTGCAGGATTCACCAATGGTCGCATAGCATTAGATATTAATAAAGCTAAACTATTAATACTCAGCAAGTCAACGACTAATATTGTGATTTAAAAATAATTTTGAAAAAAAATGAATTTTTTATTTTATTTTCTTAAGTATTTTTGTATCATTTTCATATCATTTTTTTAAAAATAAAAATATATATATTATTTTGATGCATTTCTGAATAAAAAAAATATTTTCAAAACTAATTCCACTCACATTCTCCAACATGTGTCATTCTAGGTTGGTTATATTTTTGTTATTGTGCTGTTTTATTTTTCAATTTACAAAGAAAATAATAATTTATTTATATAAATAACTTTTATTTTGTACATTAGCCTCACATATAATTGCATTCTTGTTTTTGTTGAAGCTAAAATACTTTATTTTATTTATTTATAAAGATCTACTCTTTATTTATTTTATACACAAAAATTATTTCATGATTTTAAGCAAACATATATTTTTTAAAATTTATTTCTTTTAAAACATAAAAAAAATATCTTTCTTTTTAAAAAAGAATCATGACAATAATACTACTTGTTTTTATAACCTACGTACAACAATCGCGTTTTTCGTCTGGCATGTGGTTTCTACTTTCGAGTGCCTGGCTAACTTGTTTTTTTTTAAAAAAAATATGAGAAAACTACTGTCGGTAACGACTACCTCTTAGCTCTTTCTTTTTTCTTTTTTCTTAAGTTTGGGAAAAAAACAAGGAAATATCCCAAAAATTCTGGAAGAAATATATGTATAAATAACTGGGGTGTGTGGCTCGGCTAAATGAATGATAGTATCAATATTTGAGGACGAAAATCAATTTAGAGGGTCTTTGGGAGGGACTTTTGTTGTTCTTGAAAATACTTTTTATTTATAAATACATCAAAATAATATTTTTTTTATTTTTTGAAAAATTAATTTTGACATTAGCATATCAAAACGATTTAAAAACATCAAAAAAAAAAATTGAATTATGAACAAACAACGGTTGTACCGCCGAAACAAACATGCCCTTAATTTGGTTGGTTAGATTTGTTAACCTGATGAGGTCAAACAATGCTGTTAATTTTATTTTTATTGATGGGTCATATATATATGTGTGTGTATATATATTTGTGTGTGTTTATTTATAAAACAATGATTTTAGGTAAGATAGTTTCTTAACACTCAACGGGCAAGATAATAAATAAATAAAATCACTATAAAAAAATAGAAGATTACAAAGTATCACATAAAATTCCCTTTTAATTCAAAGTACCTCAAAACTTGTGTTTTTTTTTTCTTTAATAATTTCTTATTGGGTCCAATGATACGCTTAACTTTATGCAACCATAATACCATTTTTTATTTTATTTTATTAATGACAAGGTTTCTCCTACAATATTTCAAAGACCTTATGATTCACACCTGACCATTCAGCTCCAGGTGATGATTTGAAATACCTATATAATTGCAATACGTCGTCGTCGTTTATAAAACTGATAACTATTTCGCTATTTTTATGCTTAGCTTATTTATAAAGCACCTTCATGTATTAAGAGCTAGAAAGCTACTTTTACAGCTGAAGGCGGTGATTTGAAACACCTATATAACTGTAATATATCGTCATCATTTATAAAAATGATAACTCTTTTGATATTTTAATGCTTAGCTTATTTATGAAGTACCTTCATGTATTAGGAGCTACAAAGCTACTTTTAGCTGGACTAGACAACTTAAGGTGGTGATTTGAAACACCTATTTAATTGTAATATGTCATATCGTCATTTATAAAATTGATAGCTCTTTTGATACTCGTATGCTTTGCTTATTTATGAAGTAACTTCATGTATTAGGAGCTAGAAAGTTACTTTTAGTTGGATTTAGACAGCTCAATTTGCTGCCGAATGGAAATTGATTGGTATATATAAACAAATAAAGGTAAGACTAGAACAAGAAAATGAAAGTAATGCTTAGTGGTTTAAATCAGGAGAAGGGAGCTCAATCTATTTTCATGTATTCAACACCAACAATATTGGCCTCCAATTAAATAAATAATGAAAAATGAAACAGATAAATATTAACTTAAAAATGATTAAGAAAAACAAAGTGATTACCTATGAAGCTAGGTTAATTTTCAAAACTTGCAACCTATAAATCTTAAACACGAGCTTAATCAAAATGCCCAAGTCCAAACTAATTAAATATTGAACATTAAAATCGATTAAAAAAATATCAATTTTGAGAAGCAAAAAGAAAGAAAGAAAGAAAAGAACGAGGATGAAATCTATTAGAATTTTTTTTATGAAGGGCGGAATAAAAACAATACAACACTAAAAATTATCGTAGGTTATAGAAAATAGCTTTAAAAGAATAAAGATTAAATATAACAAATAACAAATTGAATGGGGATGAAATCAAAACAAAAACAAAAATCTAATTCAATGAATTATTTAAAAAAAATAGGGGCTGAATAGAAAGGAAAGAAAAAAAAATAGTTATCGGTGACAAATTAGAATTGTTATCCATGCAAACACCATATGTTCATGAAGAAGACACTGAGATGAAATAGAAGTAGTCCTTGAATGATTTTTTTAGCCGCAGAAATCGATCGCACGCATCATCTATAAATGATTCTGCTGCTATGAGTGCTCAATTATAAAATAAGTAAAGTACCATTTTATACTAGTCCTCAGAAAACATGCTCGATGGGTAAGATGATCTTTAAAGAGCTCCCATTGTCAGCTAACAGATCTCCTACTTAGTATGATAGTTATATTGTGCACAATATAACAAAAGGACATAAATACCTCTTTATGGCAAACACGCATGTTCTCTCTTCAAAGAATATTAATGTAATTTAACCATGCAAGAAGAAAGGAAAATTCTTGTCTTGCCTCTTTTCTTTTGTAAGGGTAGGATGATAAATTTATTATTCCTGTCATATTGCAATGTGCTCAAATAAACAAATAAATCCTAACCCGCAGCGTTTCAACTGGATCAATGATCCAAGCACTTCCCAATAAGAAAACGAAGTCGACCAGCACGACTCACTGAGATTAAGTTCAACATTCTCTGTACGCTACCACCAGCACATGAAAGCAGCTTTACTAAAAAAAGAACAGGCTCTTAAACTGAATCACTCTTACATTACTAGTAATCTATTTTTGCATAGTTGGTAGGCCATGCACTAGCTTTTCTATATCAGTTGATGCTGGTGTTGGTAATGATTTACTAAGATGCCCTTATAATTCTTTCCCTTTAACAAACATTTGGAATTGAACCTCTCAACTGATATAGTTTTTGCCTTTGAATCGAGTATGAAACAACTTTCCAAAAGCCAAAAAAATATCATCAAAAAATACTGATGAAATTCGGTATGTAAACTGAAGAAAATCAAAGGTATAGATCAGAATAATAGGCTCTATACCATGTCACAAATATCAAATTTGTCAGTCCTCTGAATACATATAATAATCTTAATTTACAATCTAATAATACTGATTTGTAGTCTGTAATAAATACTGATTTGTAATATGCAATGAATACAAGATATTCTGTTATAATTGAGTTTTCATGTATTATTGATTTGATTGACACTAACTGTGTCCAGAAACAGTTGAATGCATGAGAGATCAAAAGTCAAAACCCCAACTAAATTTTGGTCTGATGAATTCTTCGCAACCCCTGCAAAACTTTGAATGCTGTCATAAATTTTGGTCTGCTGAACTATACTGTCATAGTTCTCATGAACTGTTACAAGTATTAATAACGTAAGCGTAGATCTACCATTGAAAAAACCTGAAAGCAAAGATGAGCTGTTGAGTATTCGAAGAGGCCATGTCTGGGGTTCTGTCTGCATGGCCTCCAAACAGCAGGACATGGGCTTTCTGCAAGACAACTGTCGAAGCAGGAAAAGGGAGGAATGAGTTAAGAGCCACGTCGGTGTCGGGTTTTTAATCGTTAACGCGTGAGATGCATTTATGTATCCACGTTGTTCTTCTTGTGACAGACACCTCTTCTCCGTGCATTTTCTGCCATCAGCCAGGACATGGACCAGATGGTAAAGAAAGTGGGATTTTCCCTTTCTTTATTATTTATTTATAATGTCATGATGACAACTGATGATCAGTCGAAAATAGAGAGGCATTTGGGCTGGACAAATTCACTAAACAGGCTAGCAAGCTAGTGTCGCCCTGCTTTGGTGCAGTGGGACCGAGTTCAGTTTTTGAATGGATCTTGCTTCTTGGTCTGTGTTAATGTTTGGAGGGTGGGCTCTTATAAAGATGAGATTTTGCTCTGGCCTGCTGGGCTGTTGGGTAATTGCATATTGGGCTTACTACCAATATTATATATATATATATATATATATATATATATATATATAATATTGCTACTTTATTCAATAAAAAATCCTCGTCCAAAGCGGCACCAAGATGAGCGAGGCAGTGTGCAAAAGAAATCCTTCATCTTTTATCCAGATAAACGCCATCTTATTTTTGCTTACTTTAGCTTTCCTTTCTACAAATCAACCTGACGAACCTTGTCTTCACCGAGGATGTGTCCTACCTATCTATCTATATATAAAAAGAATGGGCTTTTTAGTAATTCTGAAAACGGATGGGAGTTTTTTAGTAATTCCATAAATCAAATGAAAAAGAAATAAAGAAAATAAAAAATCTCTGACAGAAAAGTAATGTATGGCTTTAAATTTTTCTGTGGAAACAATGCAGACACAACAGCCAACCACACCCTCTTAACTTCACATTCTTCCTGCTCGGATTCCCAAATCACAACATAAATAAAAAGAAAAAAGAAAAAGAAACAGAACTCGAAAACATTAGTGAAAGTTCAAGAGTTAAAGCACATTACAGCATATTAATTCATGGTGGCTCTAAGCAGCCTCCAAGCTGTCCAGTTTAGACCTCCACAAGATCTTTCATTACACAAATGTAGACCACGAAGTTTCATCAGGTGTAGGATTGCCGAGCCAACAGGAGAACCAGCCCCTTTAGGACAAAAAACTAAATACATGGATGGGTTCTTTGAGAAAGCGTTCATGACTCTATTTGCTAGAAAGATGGAGAAGTTTGCAGCCCCTGCAAAAAAAGGTTCTGCGAGTATAGAGAAGGGGTGGTTTGATTATGATTATGAGAATTTTGTTGATGTTTCAAAGAGAGTTATGCAGGGAAGAAATCGCATGCAGCAACAAGAAGTGGTTCGTGAGATTCTCTTGTCTATGCTCCCTCCAGGTGCTCCCGAACAGGTGGACTTACTCCTTAGACTATTACTTAACTGTTTCATGTTTTTTAGTACGATTTTAAATTCCAATGCTTGAGACTTGAGAGGCAGCAGCGATAGAGTACTTATTAAACAGTGATGAAACCAATGAGTGATATTATTATTATTGTTTCTATTTTTTTTGGAGATAAATATGATAGTTTGTATTAGGTTTTTATTGTGGCATAGCTCATCTAGTTGTTGTCCTCCAAACACAGAAAGCTTACCTAGCTAGCTTCTGTTATTGCAGTTCAAGAAGTTGTTTCCACCCACAAAATGGGCTGCAGAATTCAATGCTGCATTGACTGTACCTTTCTTCCAGTGGTTGGTTGGGCCTTCTGAGGTAATCTTACAATGCCTTTGTGTGTTTTCTCACTGCTGAAAGTGTGAATACTAATTTCCCACTTGAAAGTTATGTTAACTGGTCAATAATTTGATATTCTGTACCAAATTGTACCAATTTTAAATGTAGCACAAAGGATCGAGGATGTATTTCCTTATTTAGACTTAATTGTAAGCCTAATTTCCCGAAAGAAACTCTTTTTTTATCAGTTGCAATGCAAGATACTTGAGAGTTTCAATTGACGCTTACATTTTCTGCATTTTATATGTTCTAAATGAATAGGTTGTGGAAGTGGAGATAAATGGGGAGAAGCAAAAAAGTGGAGTACATATAAAGAAATGCAGGTAGAAACTGTAATCTCTTCAACAAAATCTTACTGTGGTAACATGAATTGTTAAAGCCTTTCTATTTCTGTCTCCTGCTGCAACAAAACTAGGCACAGTGGTTAAGTTCATCGTGTTGAACAAGTTTCCCAATGCTAACTGTAAATTTGAAAAATTATTTCTCCTCCAGGTACCTTGAGAATAGTGGATGTGTAGGAATGTGTGTGAACATGTGCAAGATTCCAACTCAAGACTTCTTCACCAATGAATTCGGGCTTCCATTAACTATGATACCTAGTAAGTCTTTTGTTTATGCTTTCAAACTGCAGTTTATGCACGTTATGATCGATAGAAGTATTGGTGAGTTTGAAGCCAACACCAAATTCTGTATCATAAATGGATTTTTTTGCGCTCAGATTTTGAAGACATGAGTTGCGAAATGGTTTACGGCCAAGTTCCACCCCCATTTGAAGAGGATCCAGTATCAAAACAGCCTTGTCTTGCGGATATTTGTAAGTTCACAGTGCTTCTCTTTTGTGGCCGTTAGACTTTCTCCTGGTTCTGACTATAACTTCCTCTGCAGGCACCATAGCAAATCCCAACTCAAGTTTGTGTCCCAAGTTAGAAGCTTGAAATGATCTTGCTTCGCAATCCACTTGATTGTAAGAGAATCATGTATTTGATGTGTCTTTCAAACCTGCAACCTCGGTCTTATCATTATTTGACATATAAGTTTTCTGTAAAATATGATAGAGTATAATATAAATTATATCTTGGGACATCACCTAATAGTTCAAGTTCATAGGTGATATGGTTACTTATCAACATCTAGCCAAAACTAGCGTCTTCTTTACAAATTTGTATATCTCAAACTAACTGATAGTTTGCATTTTTATAAGCCCTAGTCACATTTATGGCAATCGGTTATGTGTATATTCTACATTCAGTAGGATGTTTTCCAGGAATGCAGCTTGTTCGCTGGAATATGATTGCAATAAGAAGATAATCTGATTCTGTTCATGAAAAAGAACTGAGTTAAATTAGCCGCAGATGATTGACTCCTTTTGGTGTTGGATATATGGTGACCAATTGACTAGGTTTCAAATTTCACGAGTCATAGCATTTTCTCAGGGTAAGCATCTGGGAAATAACCTGGGAATTACTGATGATGGAAAACCAGAAAAAAGATTGCTTTCCTGAAGTTGTCGATTAGTCATAACTGTACATATATAAATCAAATTTTAGTTATCAAATAATATAGAAAGAAACATTTATTACTGGGTGAAATATGAACAAGAGGAAATGGCCGTTTTCTTAACCAGATGAATTTACAATATTCCAATTATGTTGATCATGTGCTTTCTAGCAGAAAAGTTTGAATTAATGAAACAGCACCCCCTGATTTCAGAAATTACGCATATGAGAACGGACAAGAGCTAATTATGGGAGGATTTAGTGTTTTAATACCTTCCATGTGAATCTTCTAAAGGTGCCTCAAATTTTTCTGAGCCAAAATGTAGGAACAGTTACTCATCAAAGAATATTGTCTCCTTATCTAAAGATAACACGTGAATCCATAATCTCCAAGTCAAAAGGGTTTCCCTGAACTAGTCCAATCTTTTGGCTCATGTGCTCTCTTAAGAGCTCACAAATCAAGCCGCAAGAATTGCAAAGCAGTTGGTAATTCCTCCCCAAAAAACTGTAAAATCTTTGACCAACCATGTGAAATTCTGGCGTGTTAGACTCAGATGGTAATTATGGCCCACAATATCATCACGGGTTTGAATTCTATCAGCAGGGTCATAATCTCAGTGCATAAAGTAAGCCTAAGGATATTCTTGAACCAACAGTGAACCAACCGAAGAAACGCACACCTCTATGTCCAAGTCACATGACTTGTGGATTTATGGCTGGGCTGACATAAATTCACACAAACAGTTGCTAACCAACATGTGTGTGATAGCCTCACCTTTGCTCTGTTGAGTCTCGTGTGATTTTTGACTCTATATACGTATCCGTGACTTCATTGCTAGAGACAAAGTAAATGTCCACCAAAATCCATTGCCACACTCCATGCTCAAGCCATTGATTACGGTATCCAAAGGTTTTTGTATGTTATCTATACATCAAAATGTCCAAATTTGCGCAGTCGATCCCGTGATCAGCGTGAATCTCTTATCTCTCAATGATCGCCGAACAACTGAACTTCCTGTCTATAAATGGCAGCTTCTCTTTCATATAACTCAGACCCACAACCGCTCGACTGCTATACATTGCAGCAAGTATAGTTGAAGACTCAATAGTGTTGAGCTTTGGAGGGGGAAATGGCTAGTGCCACTACATTTTCACCAATGTTGCAGTTTTTCTTCATAATTTTTTGCTGTCTTGGCTATTTTAGCTTTGCCTTCACTTCTCAAGACTATGCTAATGCTCTTGAAAAATCTATCCTCTTTTTTGAGGGTCAGAGGTCAGGCAAATTGCCGTCTAACCAACGGCTAACATGGAGGGGAGACTCTGGGCTGTCTGACGGCTCTTCTTACCACGTACTACTTCAAATTCTACTGTAAATTAACTTGCTTTTCAAATGAAGAAAACAAGACTGGTTAATCCTGGTTTTACTTTTTGTGGATTTCAGGTGGACCTAGCTGGTGGATACTATGATGCGGGTGATAATGTCAAGTTTGGCCTTCCAATGGCCTTCACTACTACATTGCTGGCATGGAGTGTGATTGAATTTGGTAGCTCGATGCAGAATCAGATTGAAAATGCCAAAGCAGCCATTCGGTGGAGCACTGACTACCTTTTAAAAGCAGCCACTGCCACCCCTGACACGCTATATGTTCAAGTGAGCATCCATAAAAAAATTATACTGTAAATTTTGCATACAAAAACCTTCATTAGGGAAAAGTGTGCACCAATCTCTTAAAAATAAATTGAACAGTTTTGTAAAATGGAGATACAAAAGCAGGAATATAGAACTCTTAGATGACAGCAGGGTCCAGCATAATATAGTAGGTTTTTGCATTACTTGCTAATTTGAAATGGAACTTGGGTGTGCACTGGATGGTGCAGGTTGGAGATCCAAACTTGGATCACCGGTGCTGGGAGAGGCCAGAAGACATGGACACACCCCGCAATGTGTACAAAGTAACCATGCAGAACCCGGGATCTGATGTGGCTGCCGAGACAGCTGCTGCATTGGCCGCAGCTTCAATTGTTTTCAAACAGTCTGACTCTTCTTATTCCACCAAATTGCTTCATACGGCAATGAAAGTAAAAGTTCACTATTGCAACTACATTCACTGCTCGCTAGTCCTCAGCTTCTACACTTCCATTTACAAATAAACCTGATTGTGATTATGCAGGTATTCGATTTTGCAGACAGGTATAGAGGTTCTTATAGCAGCTCTCTCAATTCAGCAGTCTGCCCATTCTACTGCTCTTACTCGGGATACCAAGTAAGATAGTCTTCAGCTTCTTGGTTTTCTGTAGTTCCATCACGGTTGTCGACTAAGTTTGTCTGTTCAGGATGAGCTTCTCTGGGGTGCATCTTGGATTCATAGGGCCTCACAGAATGGGTCATACTTGGCTTACATCCAGTCAAATGGTCACACAATGGGTTCTGACGACGACGATTACTCCTTCAGTTGGGATGACAAGCGACCCGGGACTAAGATTCTTCTTTCCAAGGTTCTATTCTATAAAGATCTCCACTTCACCACCACAAATATTAGAAACTAAATAACTCTCAACTTTGTGGGATTTTCAACAGGAATTCTTGGAGAAAACTACTGCAGAATTTCAACTATATAAATCGCATTCAGACAACTATATATGCTCTCTAATTCCAGGAACTTCCAGTTTCCAGGCCCAATACACACCCGGTGAGCAATTTATTATGTATTTCCATGGGACCTGTTAGAAATTTTAATGCTCGTGAATATGACAGCATTTCCTTGTGCTTTGCAGGGGGGCTTTTTTATAAAGCAAGTGAAAGCAATCTACAATATGTAACTTCCACAACCTTCCTTCTATTGACATACGCCAAGTATCTCGGCTCAAATGGAGGAGTCGCCAGATGCGGTGGTTCAACCGTGACGGCAGAGTCACTCGTCGCACAGGCGAAGAAGCAGGTGGACTATATCTTAGGTGATAATCCGGCAAAGATGTCTTACATGGTTGGATTCGGTAACAAGTATCCACAGCATGTTCATCACAGGGGTTCCTCAGTGCCATCTATACACGCACACCCGGATCGCATTTCCTGCAACGATGGGTTTCATTACCTCTACTCCGGATCTCCCAATCCGAATGTCCTTGTCGGAGCCATATTAGGCGGTCCTGATAACAGAGACAATTTCGCGGATGATCGAAATAACTATCAGCAATCCGAGCCAGCTACGTATATCAACGCACCCTTTGTTGGCGCTCTTGCTTTCTTCTCGGCCAAAAATTAACACCACCTCCGCCCTCTCTTTCTCCATAGGGATGTAATGTCGGACTGGACCAAAGCTGTAAGAGAGCAATTTAACACTCGTAAGATTTAGTATCTTGCTTGAACGTCCTAAGCTGAATCGCAGGATCTGGTCCCATAAGATCCACATGATCACCTCTGACCAATAATAAAATGCCAATAAATACAAACCTCAAATTAGTAAAAACCTCAAATTAGTCTCCTATCCATGAAGCGATTCTCAATTTAGTCCCCATGGAATCCATTCATTAACAATTGAATGAAATTCACCTAAAGGAAGGTTCGTTTGCTTAGCCTTTATAAAAAAAAAAAAAAAAATCAAAGTTCAAACAACTATATACGAAAATCATTTGCTAATCATCCAACTATTCTTGCGGAGAAATCAGGAGCTTGGAATAAATAAATCAAGCATTGAAATAATCATCAATACCTTTCAGCCTAGAAATCAGCATCATTCAAAATTCATACCAGCACGCCAATATAGAAAAGAAGACTTGAATTTTCAGACCAACTTGCTTGTCAATTAAAACTATTCTTTTTATTAATATAATTGCACGTTCATTTGATGTATTTCGAGTAATTAATAAATTATATCTAAAATCAAATAATTGAGTATAAACAACATTAATCTTGTTAAGGATTTCTCCTTAACAATGAACTGGAAGAAGGTTAGAGGAAGAGACAGAGAGGAGTGAAATATGAGTTTACAAAAATTGTAATTCAATCGGTTCAACCCAACTCTTTCTAATCTTGAATTTTCATGTGTTAATATAAAAATAAAATAATTTTTTTAATATGTATTTAAATAAAAAAAAAATAGAGCAACTTTCCACTAAAATATCAAAACATAATAAATAGCTACAGCCTACAGCCACAATAAAATAAAATAAAATAAAAATATATTATCTCCTTCAATTAACTCCAACCATCATAAAACACAGATCAAAATCGAATCCCAATCGAATTCCCTCTTCCTCGGATCCATGGCTTCTCGCTTCCTCCTCTTCTCCCTCTTCACTTCTCTTCTACTCTCCTTCTCCCTTGCTGAGGTCCATTTCTCCGAGATCCGATCGGACGACCGTCAAATTATCCCTTTCGACGAATTCGGGTTCACCCACTTCGGCCGACTCGAACTCAACGTCACAAACATCCACCTCTCAAACCCTAATCCCGATCTTGACCGATCAAAAATAGGATTCTTCCTCTGCACTTTTGATTCCTGGCTTCACGTTACTAACCAACTCGAAGATGGCGAAATCACGTGCGCTCTTCAATCGGACCTTATCAAGCCCGTTCTCACTTTCAACGACCTCATAAAAGACCAAACTAGCCTCTCCAAAACGCTCACCCAAAACGATGCTGATCAGTACACGCTTGTGTTTGCCAATTGCTTGACGTCGCTGAAAGTCTCCATGGACGTCAAGTCGGCGATGTATAATCTCGATAAAGGCGGTAAAGTTCGTGACTATTTATCAGCAGGCAAAACTATACTGCCGCGGGTTTATTACTTATTGTCGCTGATTTATTTCGTTTTGGCTGGGGTTTGGATTTATGTTTTATATAAGAAACGACTTACTGTTTATCGAATTCATTTCTTCATGCTTGCTGTTGTCATTTTAAAGACAATGAATTTGTTGTGCGAAGCTGAGGATAAGAGCTATATTAAGAGAACAGGTTATGCTCATGGATGGGATGTTTTATTTTACATTTTTAGTTTTTTGAAGGGAATTTCGTTGTTTACTTTGATTGTTCTGATTGGTACCGGGTGGTCGTTCTTGAAACCGTACTTACAAGGTAAAGAAAAGAAAGTTTTGATGATTGTGATACCCTTACAGGTTGTTGCCAATATTGCCCAAGTTTTGATTGATGAGAATGGGCCGTATGAGCAGGATTGGGTTACATGGAAACAAGTGTTTTTGTTGGTTGATGTTGTCTGTTGTTGTGCGGTTTTGTTTCCAATTGTTTGGTCGATTAAGAATTTGAGGGAAGCTGCGAGGACAGATGGGAAGGCAGCCGTGAATTTGATGAAGTTGACTTTGTTTAGGCAGTATTATATTGTCGTGATCTGTTATATATACTTTACCAGGGTTGTGGTTTATGCTTTGGAGACCATTACTTCATATAAGTATTTGTGGACCAGCGTGGTGGCTGGAGAATTGGCTACCTTGGCGTTTTATGTTTTTACGGGGTACAAGTTTAAGCCGGAAGCACATAATCCATATTTTGTTGTGGATGATGAAGAGGAAGAGGCTGCGGCTGAGGCTCTGAAGCTAGAAGATGAGTTCGAGCTGTAATTAATTTTGAGATCAAAGAAGATGGCATGTCAAGAAATTGAGAGATTTTGAGGTAGATACTTGATCATTGATACAGTTACTCTGCGTACATGGGATGGTGTGCTATGTAGTTTTCCTAATTTCTTGTCCGTGTACTTTATTTTTGTTATTGGGCTAGTAGGTTAGGTTCTTAAATCTCATGTATCTCCATGAAATTGGATATCCAACAGTATGTACAAGCTTTTAAAGTAAATCAGCCACCGTTTCGACAAATGTGTTGTGTTTAGTCCCTTTTTTTGTTAATTAATTAGCACACAGGTGTTGACTTTAGGTGAATAACATGGCAATGATGCATATGTGGTCAAATGTGTGCGCTTTTGGAAATGGTATTTGGAGATTGATTTGTCTTCCACGATAGTATTTTGGTGGGTTTAAGGGAATGGATCACCACTTTGGGAGAGTGATTTGTCTTACACATGATAGTATTTTGCATTTCTTTGAATCATGATGGCTGTACTCTGAGTTTAGCTTCTAAGCCAAGGGAACGATCGATCGATCTTTGTTAGTGTAACAGTAGACATGTTTCACAATAAAGCTCTCGTTAAAGTCCATGCTATTGCTAAGTAGCACTTTTGCTGTTTCTTGTTAACGAAACAATTATGTAATCCTTCACTTTTTAAATTGATTTGATGAATTTTGTTTCCTTCATCGTTTGGCAAGATTGGCTGTAGTTCTTTCAGATTTAGTTGCTTAGACTGTCTTAATGTATTTCTGTTAGATCGATCCGTTGGGAAATTGTCCAATGTTTGGCTGCTTATCGTGCATTTTTATGTTCTTGAGCTGACCTGTTTACTATCTGGGATTTGTACCATGCTCATACTATAGAAAATTTAAAGAGTTTGAGTCGCCTTTTGTTTTGAATTTTGTAGACAGCTCAAGAAAAAACAATTGGGATGATATCTTGTTTTACACTATATAAAAATTAAATTTTAATTGTGAACTGAAAAAATTATATATGTTTAATAAAATATATTGAAAATTATTTGTATTGATAAATGTCAAAAAAGGTTTCCAACACTAACCAAAGATTGAGTTTAAAATTAAGATAAATGTGTACATTAAGATATCTAATTGCATCACGTAAGGAGCGTTTCAAATAAGTTTTATTTAATTATATAGCAATAAATTTATTTCTTGTAAAGTAAGAAATTATCTTCACTCCATTGAGCAAAAAAAAAAAAAACTTTTGTAGTATAATTCATTCATTTTTTATCAACATGTTTTTTTCAATAAGAGTTTTTTCCCCTAGGTTATTAATCTCATAAGCAATTAGAATTAATAAAAGAAATCTAGATGTTTTGAAATATGAATAAAAAAATGGTTTCATATTTTATGTTAAATAAACTAAGATTTATCAATCCTTTTTTTTCCTAGGTTACTAATCTCATAAGCAATTAGAATTTTAAAAATGATTATATATATATATATATATATAAAACTTAATTTTATGTATTCTTTTGCATTTAGAAAAGGTGCAAATCAAGAAAGCTGTCAATCGTTACTTTGAACTCGTCGAAGAAAGAAAAAAATGGAAATGGAAAAACACTGTTTGGAGGCTCAATTGAGAGATTAAACATTATATCCAAAACGTATTGATTTTTATGGTTCCAAAAAGATATTACATGTCAATTATTATTATTATTATTATTATTATTTTAAAAGAAACTAAAAGAGGTTTTTATTTTGTTATTATTGCTCACCCAAACATAATGCACTATGGGTTAGAACAATGTTTTGAACTTTTGTTTTGAGCTCAAATTAGCATGTTTTAAAAAGGAAAAAAAGAAGGTTGAATTGTAAGAGATAAAAGGGTAAAGTAAAAAAAAATAGATTTAATGGGTGGTAGATTTAAATTCTATTTAGTTCGTTTTCATTTCAAATTTTTTGATTTATTAGAAAACAGGTCCTTGTAATTTTCAATAGTTCAACTTTGATCCTTAACTTATTTTTATTATTATTATATATAGGAGGAGTGAGAAAGAGTTGGATTTTGACGTAGGGAGAGATAGTTGACTTTATTTAATGAGCTAGACTATGCATGGCCCGTCCATTTGTTTCATCATCAACCTCTTCTCCTCCTTCCCTGCTCCATCCATTAGCGGGAGCCCCGAAACGATAGAAACCCAACAGCAGAAGATCAGTAGGGGAGGGAGTGGATGTGCTGTCCCCGAACTGGAAACTCCTCTCTGATCAAATCTTTAAAACCTACTCTTTTTTTTCGAAGCTGCTTCGCCGTCTTCTACAGTTTTATAAACCATCTGTTTATTAAATAAACAACCTGTATTTATCCATCTTTCCCTTTTCAACCCATGGCACGAAATCCAACGACAAACCTAATGGCCCTAACCTTGGAAACCCAGAAACGTATTGTGAGAGCAGCATGCGTTGTTCCCAGAATCAGCCACCGTCTTTGATCCTCTCTCAAAACAACCCCGAATTGTTGTAAGCTCCCCTTCCTATTTACTTCTTTCACTTCCTTGCACGCAAAGAGAGGAAGGCAATGGAAGGGAAAAGAAAAGGAGAAAAGAAAAAAAAGGAGAAAAAGTAATCTTCTTCTTTTGCTTCCATGTCAGGTGTTGATTGCTTAAAACTTTGCCTCAACTGTGACTGCTTAGCAAGAGAGATCACAGGATGATATCATTTTATTCTTTTTGTTTTTTACTTGTATCGCGCCAAAGAATCCTTTTATGATTTTTGTACAAATGTTATCAGAATAAAGCTTTCATGTCTAGAATAATCATACAACTGGCTAGAAATAGACACATGAAGTGCCACTCTATATGGCTGGATATTGTAGCATTAACTGGCCTTTCACCTTCCATCCCCAATGAGGTCACTGAGCCTTGGTTCAGTGATATTTAGTGCAGAGTGCATTTGATCACCTCGTGGACTAGCAGGATCATCTGGATTGTGATTCTGGCTTTTGCTAGCCTCGGATATAGAGGATGCTTGAGTATTTTCAGTCGTAAAGGTGCCAGTTATGTCCTTAAAATCCCAATCAGTCAAGTAGCTTGGCTTTGATGTGACAGCACTCACTTCAATATCTCCCGCAAGCATTGCTACTACTCTCGACATTGTTGGCCTCATCGCTGGTGAAGCTTGAGTACACAAGAGCGCTACTCCTACAACTCGAAGAGCTTCATTTTCATCGAATTCTATCACTTTTGGATCAATCAGCTGTAAACTTTGCCCACTTTCATGCAGGTTCCACGCCTGGAAACATTAAACCGTCAATTCACTCTGAGAAGGGATGGTTTCGTTAACAAGGGTAGGTACATAGGCAAGAAAAAAAATAGAGTTTTTTTTTACCCATTCGAGAAGATAGACCCTTTCGTCATCCAAGCTAGAATCAGAATTCGCTCTCCCGCTCAGGATCTCCAAAGCAACAACACCAAAACCAAAAACATCAGCCTTCTCTGTCAGATGTCCACGCATTGCATACTCCGGTGCCAAATAGCCACTGCAGGAAAATTATTTTCTTGGTTGGAAGGTTTATTGCAAAAATAATCTCCTTTGGTTTTACATATGACTATAGCTTGGTTCATAATCAGTAAAATTAAGGACATGGTTGAAGGAGGTCTTACATGGTTCCTGCAACTCGAGTGCTGATGTGAGTTTTCTTGTCATCATAGAGTATTGCTAATCCAAAATCTGAGATTTTGGGGAAGAGGTTTGCATCAAGCAAAATGTTACTTGCCTTGACATCTCTATGTACAATCCTTGGCCTTGACTCCTCGTGGAGGTAAGCTAACCCTCTTGCAGTGCCCAGGCATATATTTAGGCGGGTTGGCCAATCAAGATGTATGCCATCTTTTCCTGCATAATTAGGAGATGCAAGCTTAACGCATAATCCATTCCATTACCAAAATGAAGTCTGAAAACTGAACATGTATGTTATTGAAGTACGGTGATTTGGCCAGCCAAGATGCAAGCCCTTTCTATTCACATACTTCATCAACCAAAAGTAAATCTTGTCTATTTCGATTCTCTAGATGTGTGTAGAGAATCAAGTTTCTATGGCTACTTAGTAAGGGAAATGTGCAACCGTTTCGGGCATCTTCGTACCGAAGAGTGTCTTATCAAGGCTTTTGTTTTCGAGGTATTCATAAACGAGGAGGCGTCTATTTCCTTCAATGCAGCATCCATACAATTTCACAAGATTGCGATGTTGAACTGCCGATATGGTTGCGATCTCCGTCACAAATTGATTTGTCCCCTGGTTAGAAGCTACTGAAAGCTTCTTTACAGCAACTTCCCTCCCATCAGAAAGCATACCCTAAAAAGTGCCAGAATTTAGTTATGTAAAGCATAATTTGATTTGTTCCCATTAGATAGCATAAATTGATTTGTTCCCATCAGAAAGCATACCTGGTCCTAGGCAAACAGAAAAATCTTGAACCTCTAGCTTATGTTGTGTATAAAATGTAGAGTAATTGTCTTGAGTTTCTTACCTTGTACACAGGTCCATATCCCCCTTCCCCTAGCTTATGTGAAGGGCTGAAGTCTTCAGTGGCAGTCCTCAACTGGGAATAACTAAAAGTGTTTGGTCTAGGGCCCACCCCAAGCAACACTGCAGATTTAAGCAAGAAAAAATGAAGTGATTAGTTTAGGGTACCTTTCTTCATCTAACATAATTTGTACAGCTCATGTGAACTTAATATATAAAGTTTTATACAGGAAATGGTGATTCATGCAAGCAGAGTTGACCTCCCCCAAAGAAATTACATCTCAGATTCAAGGAATGAAATCATTTTCTGTTTAAGGAAAATTTGAAGGTCCTTGGTTTGTGTATCAGGATCAATACATCTTCACTCATATGAGAGAGTTGAAGGCTAGCTTCTGCTCACTATTGGAATCATCACACCCTTCACCTATTCCATGAAGTTTGGATTGGACAAGCTAAAAAGTACAAGTTGTCTGATTATTAGTGATCTTACCTTCCTCATCTTCGCTGTCTTTTCTCATCCTCATGTATAGAACTGCAGATATTAGGATCAAGCTCACAACTCCAACAGAAATGGAAACTCCAACAATCACCCCTGTCCTGCTCTTCTCTTTTCGAGTACTGGATGGTAGCCCACTAACATTTGGTGTGAAATCTGTGCAGAAAATTCAGTTAGCAATAGCAGTGAGAACCAGAGAAGCACATGTAAGAATATTTCCTGTAAAGTGGCCGATGTATTAACAGTCCAATCATTAAAGTTCAAGTTCTTTGTAAAGTCTACGAATTCTAATATGTTAAAGTGAAACCGTGATAGATCGGTCTCAATAAACGAGTATTAGAATGAGAACGTTGAAACCCTCTCCTCTAACCATAAAAGAACATATATTCTCATCCGGTTGTATACATACATATATTGATGGTTTTAAATACATGTAAGTATATAAAATAAAAGACACAACCCTTCTCTTAATTAAATGAGCACCCATTCGGTGCACAACCCTTTCTCTTTTATTATAGGAGCACCCATTCGGTGGAATGGGCACTCATTCAGTGGGTATAATAAAAGAGTAGGGTGGTTGTTCAGAAAAGAAAGAGTTAGGGAGTGGTTGTGGTTTTGCCGAAAGTGAAGAGAAGAGAAAAGAAAACCATGAAAGTGATCTCTCTCCATCATTGAGATCAAAGAAAGGAATTGAAAGGTGTAGAGGAGAAAATCAACAAAAGAAAAGTCTGCAGAAAACAAGAAGAAAGGAGAGAATCGGATGTAACAATTCAAGAACAAAATGGAAGGTAAGTTCTAAATTTTCTATTGTTCTATATTTGCAAGAATTCATCATCAATATAATTGTCTTGTGGGATCAAATGATCTATTGATATATTTGGGATAGATTTCGAAAATAAAAATCATTACAGAAATGAAAATTACATGTGGTATCAGAGCACAATAGAACCCATTGATCTCCCATTAAAAGGATTGATGATAGATTTTGTGTTTTATCAAACATTGATAGGTTGAAATATATGGAAAAACAATTATATCAATGTGTAGAGACTGAAATTATCTTTCCAACGGTATATTATACGTTAAAATCCAGTAAGTAGATCAAAAGTTATGATTTTTTGAAAATTTCTGGATGACGATGAATCAGTAATCGTCGGACCAACCGGTCGACCGGTTCGATTGGAAAAAGCCAAGAGGTCGACCGGTTCACTTGGTAAAAACCAAGAGGTCGACCGGTTCAGTCTAAGCGGTCGACCGGTTCACTTGGTAACCCAAGGGTTAAAAATGTTTCCGCTGCAAACCGTAAAGTAATTAAGCTAATGTATTACGAAATGTTAATACATATAAAATTTAAAAGCTTATTAAAAGGAGTTCATATTACGTATAACTTGTTAATCACCACAGTGATCTAGTTATATTTAATGTGACGGTAAAGTAAAGATTCATAATTGATCATGATTAAATGATGCTTAAATGACATGAAAGGTTTCGATTGATCAATTAATTACTTAATATATCCTAGGAGATCACCCACAGGTGGATCATTGGGTGTAATAAGTAACGCCTAAAGTATTAATCATTTATGCTACTGTCGATAATGTGTATACTCACAGGTAGCATTGTTATTGATTGTATGTATGACTTGATTAATTATTAAAGAAAATCTAAACAAGCATCATGTAAAGTGTATGTATTTAATGTATTGCCCACAGGTTGCTTAAATACATACAAGTAAAGTGTTTAGATTTTATTGGTTGATGAATCTATTAAAGTTTCAAAGCATTAACGGTAAGCACGTTGAAAATTTTGCAGCTTCATCAAGTTTGTTTGCTTCTGCAAATTCTGTGGTAAAGTTTAATGGACTCAACTATGAGGAATGGTCTGAACAGATAAGGTTTTCTTTGGGTGTAATGTCCCTAGACCAAGTCATTCTCATGGATGATGAGCCGCAGATCATTAAGAATGAGAGCTTAGAATTGGAAAAGTCTCGTTATGAGACATGGGAGCACTCTAACCGGTTGTGCCTGAACTTACTGAGGATGTTGATGGCGGAAAGTATAAAGCCATCTATGCCTAAAACAGAGAAAGCAAGGGAATTCATTCTGAAAATAAAGGAACAATCCCAATCGGATGTGGCTGACAAATCGATTGTAGGCAGCCTAATGAGTAAGCTAACTACGAAGAGGTTCGATTGGTCTCAGACAATCCATGAACATGTCACGCACATGTCTAATCTAGCATCACGATTGACGTCCATGGGGATGGAGGTGCATGAATCTTTCTTGGTTCAGTTTATCATTAACTCTCTGCCTCAAGAGTATGGCCAGTTCCAGGTGAATTACAACACCATAAAGGATAAATGGAACTTTCAGGAATTGAAGGCCATGCTCATACAAAAGGAGGCGAGGTTAAAGAAGCTGAAAAATCAAGTTGCACTCATCGTTGGACTAAACAAAGCTGGTAGCAGCTTTAAGAAACCAAGTATGAAGGACAAAAGAAAGGATAAGGGTATCTTCAAAGGACCTGAAAGTAAAATCCGTAAAGTGGTCAAGTGTTTCTTCTGCAAGAAGGAGGGACACATAAAGAAAGACTGTCCTAGAAGGAAGGCATGGTTTGACAAGAAAGGTGTTGCTACCCAAATTTTGACCAACTTATTTTTTTATGTTTCGGAAGAAAAAAGAAAAATAGAAAAAAAACAAAAAAACAAAAAAATCCAAAAATATCTTGTTATAGGGAAAATTGGACAAATTGAGAGTTTACTTGTCAAATCATGCAAATTGCAAATCAAAGGACTAAATTGAAAAGGATACGCAAGTTGAAGACTGTGTTTGGAATTTTGAATATAAAAAAAAGTCTATAAATAGAGGTTTTAATCAACATAGAAGGGGGACCAAAAGAAAGAGAAGAGAAAAAAGGAAGACAATAAAAAAAAAACCTAACACAAAAAAAGCACCTTAACCCTAAAATCTTTTTCTCCCAGAGTCTGCGCATGACCCTCCATGGTGGCGACTACTGACCCTACAATTGATTTCCCCATTTTTTTCAATTTCCCGTCCCTCTTCTCCGGCCAGACTCCCTCATTCAATCTCTTGATCGTCCCTTGCTCAGCCACCGTAGTAATCCCCTCTGGCCAACGGACCACCACAGCCCTCCGGCCAACGGACCACCACAGCCCTCTCACACGACCGACCAGCCTCCACCCTCAAGTCCTCACCTCGGCAGTCCCCCGTCTGCACCAAAGCCAGAGATAACCAGCACAGCCATTCCTCTCATCTCAGCCCCTCTTCCATTTTTCACTCTCTCCGGCAACCTCTCTATTTTCTCTCCACCTCGGCCGACTTTCATCTCCGTTCGATCGTCCCCTTCTCCACAACACAGCCCCATTCTTCACTAAAACCACCCCAGCAGACCCATTCCTCTTCTCGTAGCCCACAATCGATCTCCTTCCCCTTTCTCTCTTCTCGTCCACTTGACCCCACCATAGCAGATCTGCACTTGCGGCCCTCACCCTCTTCGTCCTCTCCACCTCCTTCACTGAGCATCGACCACAATCACAGCGACCTTTCCCTTTCTCCTCACCACGACCACACCAAGCGTGCATGACCTCAGCTCAGCTGCAACACTGCCGATCTCCCTCTCTTCCTCCGACCACATCTACTCGCCACGACCACTTGAAACAGGGAAGAAGATGAGGTCGTAACCAACAAGAAAATGGCAGAGTCGAAGGAGATAATGACCAAAAATATTGTGGCCTTTCGGTTTGAATCCAAAATTGCGGATCTGAAAGGAAAGAAGAGGAAACCTAAACATTGATTGTGTTGTGCCTTTGGGTTGTGTTTCGTTGTTTTTTTCCTTGTTTGCAGGTCATTGTGGAGCTCCTTCATCGGCAAGAAAGCCCAAAACCAAAGCAGAAGAAGAAGGAAGAAAGGCAGATCCGCGATTTGCAGGATTCTTGATTTTTTGTGTGTTTGTGTTTGTTTGTTGTTCGTTGTTGTTTTTCAGGTCGCCGTGGAGGCCACATCGGCGAGAGAGAGAGAGGAAGGGAAGAGGCTGGTCTGCCCCCCTGTTTCGCATCTTCTCCGGTGGCGCGTGGCCTCACGCGCCGCCAGTGACGGTGGCGCGTGGGCAGACGCGCCACCAGCCCTTCTCCTGCGGCCACTGTTCCAGATCTTCCTCCCAAGGCCTTTTGTGTATTTTCCCTTATGTTTATGTGTTTTATTTAAACTTATTGTAGTTTAATTATTATTTGTGAAATGTAATGAGAAAAGAATGAAAAAAGACAATGTGTGTGTGAGTTGTATTCTATTTTTAAATATGATGAAAAAGGAATAAAAAAAGATTGTGTGGGTGTGTGTTGTTTTATGTGTTCCATATTATGTTGTTTTGTTAAGAAAAAAAGAAAATAAAATAAAGAATGTGTTTTCTTTGTAAAAATCCAAAACCAATATTTCAAAAGTATAAAATCTTTTTTGGAAATTTATTATTCACGGCTAATATTCGGATAAATAAATCTTAAAGTTTTAAACCCAAAATATTCGGAGAAATGGTATGTTATTATTCACTTTTCGGTGTTTGGATAAATAAATCTTATCCTAAATATTCGACGGGAATAGTATCCTATTATTTACTTTTCGGTGTTTGGATAAATAAATTTTAAAAAGTTATTGTCTAAGATATTCAGTGGGAATAATAATAATCAATAAAATTTATTGGATTTTTTTTAAGCTGATTGATTTCTTTTTTTAATTGTAACATTTTTTATGAATAAATACTGACTTATTGTAACATTTTAAATCACATCTAAATAGGCAATGCAGCTTACCTCAGGTAAGGCGTATTAGGGGTGCTAATACCTTCCCTTTACGCAACCAGTCCCTTACCTTTGAATCTCTGAACAGACCAGTACAAATCGGGTGTTCCTAGCGACCCTCAACAGCAAGGTGGCGACTCCTCATCAAAACTCCACACATGCGAGAGCCAGGATCCCTCCCGGGACGCCGCGTGAGGACGTGCGACAGTTACACGACATTTATTTGTTTGTTCGAATTAAATCTTGTAGAAGTGCCTAGAAATACTTGGTGGCTTGATTACGGTACATCTACTCATGTATCTCATATTGAACAGGGATTCGATGACGATCCGACCTTTAAAAAAGCGAAAGGTATTTGTTCATGGGAAACAGGATGAAGGCGCGGATAGTAGGCATTGGGACGTACAGATTGATCTTTGACACTGGTTGTTTTATAGATCTTGAAAATTGTCTCTTTGTACCTGAATGTGCTAGAAATCTTGTTTCAGTAAGTAGGTTGGACGATTTAGGATTTGACTTTAAGATTGGACATGGTGTATTTTCTTTGTACCGAAAAGACTACTTTTATGGTAATGGTACTTTGGTTGATTCACTGTACAGGTTTAATCTTGATAAATGTTTTTCTGAATCTTTGTTTAATGTTGAGAATCAAGGAATTAAACGTAGTGCATCGAACGAAAAATCAGCACTCTTGTGGCATAAAAGATTAGGTCACATATCTAAAGAAAGGATGACGAGGTTAATAAAGAAAGAATTATTACCTCCATTAGATTTTAGTGACTTAGATGTGTGTATAAAATGCATTAAAGAAAAGCAAACCAAACACATCACAAAGAAACCCACCACAAGAAGTAGTCAACTTTTAGAGTTGATACACACGGATATTTGTGGCCCATTCGATGCTCCGTCATGGAGTGGTGAAAAATACTTTATTACTTTTATTGATGATTACTCACGTTATAGATACACTTATTTATTGCATGATAAAGCTGAGTCGGTGAATGTACTGAAATTATTCATTGATGAAGTGGAAAGACAATTAGAACAGAAAGTGAAAGTAGTGAGATTGGATAGAGGTGGTGAGTTTTACGGCAGATTCACAGAAAGTGGACAATGTCCAGGTCCATTTGCAAAACTTATAGAAAGTAAAGGCATTTGTGCGCAATACACAATGCCGGGAACACCTCAACGAGAATGGTGTAGCTGAAAGGCATAACGGTACATTAATGGAAATGGTTAGGAGTATGTTAAGTAATTGCAAACTTCCCATGTCGTTGTGGATATATGCATTAAAGACTGCGACGTATATATTAAACCGGGTTCCTAGTAAAGCGGTTCCAATGACACCATTTGAACTATTTAAAGGAAGGAAACCCAGTTTAAGACATTTACATATTTGGGGATGTCAGCGAGTAAAGCCGTATAACCCACATGAAAAGAAATTAGACTCAAGGACGGTCAGTGGATATTTTATTGGCTATCCAGAAAAGTCTAAGGGATTTGTATTTTACTGTCCTAGTCATAGTACGAGAATTATCAAGACGAGTAATGCTAGGTTCATTGAAAATGGTGAAACTAGTGGGAGTTCAGAATCTCGGGGAGTGAACATAAAAGAAATTCGGGTAGAAGATTCTTCACCCGTAGTTCCGACCCAAGTAGTTATTCCTGTTGTTGGTGTACAACCAAATACCGAAAAAGAACAACAGAATGAGGAACATACGGTCCCACTAAACTAGGAAATCGAAAATGAACCTATCGCAATTCAAGAACAGAACATCGTGCCACAAGTACCATTGAGGCGATCTATAAGGGAAAGAAGATCCGCCATTACAGATGACTATATGGTTTACGATGTTGAAAGTGAATGCGACCTTAGTCTTAATGAAGAACCGAAAACATTCAGAAAAGCCATGGAAAGTGAAAATTCTGAAAAGTGGTCTAATGCTGCAGAAGAAGAAATATCTTCTATGAATGTCAACAGAGTGTGGGACCTAGTAGAGTTGCCTGATGGTTTCAAAACTGTTGGGTGTAAATGGATCTTTACGATCAAACGGGATTCTACAGGTAACTTAGAAAGGTACAAGGCTCGCCTTGTTGCTAAAGGTTTCACTCAAAAGGATGGCATTGACTATACGGAAACCTTCTCTCCAGTTTCAAAAAAGGATTCCTTAAGAATTGTTTTGGCATTGGTGGCTCATTATGATTTAGAGCTTCACCAAATGGATGTTAAAACCGCCTTTACGAATGGAGAGCTTGAGGAAGAAATTTATATGGACTAACCTGAAGGTTTTATGGCCACGAGGACGGAAAATCTTGTGTGTAGGCTAAGGAAGTCAATATATGAGGCTGAAACAAGCTTCCGGACAATGGTATATAAAATTTTATGTTACCATATTGTCTTATGGTTTTGTAGAGATCATCATTGATCGATGTTTATACATGAAGGTTAGTGAGAACAAGTTTGCCATTACGGTATTATATGTTGGCGACATATTAATAGCTGCGAATGACATGGGAATGTTAAGTGGCGTAAAGAAATATCTCTCTAGTAACTCGAAATGAAAGATATGGGTGAGGCATCTTTTGTGATAGGGATAGAAATAATCCGTGATAGATCACAAGGACGATTAAGTTTGTCTCGAAAGGATACATAAATAAAGTCCTAAAGAGATATGGGATGAATAAATATTCCATTGGAAGGCTCCAATTCAGAAAGGGGATCAATTCAGCAAAATGCAATGCCCGAAAAATGAATTGGAACGTAAAGAAATGGAAAGAATTCCGTATGCTTCAGTGGTTGGGAGTTTGAACTATGTTCAAACATGTACTCGGCCAGATATCAGTTTTGTTGTTGGTATGTTGGGCCGGTATCAAAGTAATCCTGGAATGGATCACTGGAAAGCTGCAAAGAAAGTTCTCTGGTACTTGCAAGGCACCAAAGAGTACATGCTTACATACAGGAGATCCGACAATATAGAAATCGTCGGATACTCAGATTCAGACTATGTCGGTTGCGTCGACAGTAGAAAGTCGACGTTTGGCTATTTGTTCCTATTAGTTGGGGGAGCAGTATCATGGAAGTGTGGAAAGCAGTCTGTCATTGCTACTTTCACTATGGAGGCCGAATTCGTGGCATGCTTTGAAGCCACGGTTCAAGCATTGTGGCTGCGAAACTTTATTTCAGGGCTTGGAATTGTTGACAGTATAGCCAAGCATCGAGAATTTCTTGTGATAATTCGCAGTGATATTCTTCTCAAAGAATGACAAGTATTCGAAAGGTGCTAAGCACTTGGAAATTAAATACTTATCTGTAAAGGAAGAAGTGCGAAGCGTAAAGTGACTTTTGAGCATATAAGGACAAACATGATGTTGGCGAGATCTTTTGACGAAAGGATTACTCGTCAGGTATATTTATTGGCCATGTAGAGAAAATGGGCATAATAGATAAGACCTTGCTATGATAGTTTGTGCTCATGTAAAGTTGTTACTCGAAAATGATATCATTAAAGATTGTGTTTTTTTATAATTAAAAAATGTTATCATAATAGTTATGCATATAAAGTTTTTTTTTAGATAACATATAAAGTTGAGAATTATGGTTTCTCTCAACATAAAAGTTTTGAGAATTATAGTGAAATCTCAATAGAAAAGAAGTAATAAAGTTGGAGTTGGTGTGTGGTGCTTGGAAGGGACCCCATCGCAGTAAATGATGGACAACCGCCATGACTCGGCTAACTCTGGTTTTATGGTACTTCTTGAATATTGAACTTGATGTAAAGATGCGCATGAAAGGGAATTAGACTATAATGTTAACACAACGGCCAAGTGGGAGAATGTAAGAATATTTCCTCTAGAGTGGCCGATGTATTAACGGTCTGATCATTAAAGTTCAAGTTCTTTGTAAAGTCTATAGATTCTAATATGTTAAAGTGAAACCGTGATGATCGGTCTCAATAAACGAGTATTAGAATGGGTACGTTGAAACCCTCTCCTCTAACCATTAAAGAACATATATTCTCATCCGGTTGTATACATACATATGTTGATGGTTTTAAATATATGTAAGTGTATAAAATAAAAGACACAACCCTTCTCTTAATTAAATGAGCACCCATTAGGTGCACAACCTTTTCTCTTTTATTATAGGAGCACCCATTCGGTGGAATGGACACTCATTTTCAGTGGGTATAATAAAAGAGTAGGGTGGTTGTTTAGAAAAGAGAGAGTAAGGGGAGTGACTGTGGTTTTGCCGAAAGTGAAGAGAAGAGAAAAGAAAACTAGAAAGTGATCTTACTCCATCAATTGAGATCAAAGAAAGGAATTGAAAGGTCTAGAGGAGAAGATCAACAAAAAAAAAGTCTGCAGAAAACAAGAAGAAAGGAGAGAATCGGATGCAACAATTCAAGAACAAAATGGAAGGTAAGTTCTAAATTTTTTATTGTTCTATATTTGCAAGAATTCATCATCAATATAATTGTCTTGTGGAATCAAATGATCTATTGATATATTATAATAGATTTCGGAAATATAAATCATTACATAAAAGAACATTTACAGCACAATCTGAACATCATAAGTCTGATTAGCAAGTTCAGACATGTTACCTGGAACAACATTGAGGGCTGAAATGATTGGTCCATAGTAGCCTTGCTCAGGGTTACAGCACGTCCCCTTACCAGCCCAAAATAAGTGAATTTCAAGATGATTTTCGGACACATTAACGTTAAAAGTCTTTGTAATTGCTCTGTCGACCCCACCTGCCTCCTTTGATATGTCAAAGTCCTTCAATTGGCGGTATCCCTAAGAAACATATATGAAAACAGAAAATGGAATTTTAATTATAGAAATTTGTAAAACATGCATTTGGTTTCAAACCTCTTTTACCTGAATATAGATATCAAAAACACGTTGTGCCAAACTGTCCCAGGTTTGTGAGCTTCGAGCTGCAAATTTTGTTTCTGCGAAAAACAGATTTATAGTGTAAGGCCCATTCTGGAGACCTAGGCCATAGTACCTAAGTGAACCAGGTGATATCCTTGAAGTCTGATAGAGCTCTGGGGTGTTGGTGCCGGTAACTTGTTTCAGAGTATTTTCAACATAACTAGGATTTTCCCTATCAGCATACAAGCCTGCATTGCTCACTGCCCATTTCTCAGTGCTAACTACAGTGAATGATGCTGCACTGAGAGATGAATTTTCAGCTTCATAAACTGTGCCGTCTGCAGTTGTCTTCATTGGACCACCACACTTGATCGAGAAATTTGCATCTGCAACAGATGACAAGATAAGAACTACAATCAATTATTCTCTTCCAAATTGAAAAGTTCTAGTAGGAACTAAATTTCCGAATGAAGAAGCTTACAGCGTGGAATATTCCGATTGCATGGGAAATCTCTCTGTAGACAATTCAATCCTGGCAGAACACTACATAGGAAAACACTATAAGGAAAAGACTGGTTCCAAATATAGGATCAATATTGCACCAGTTTTGCTTCATGTGCACACTATGAAGTATAAGTGCTTTGAAAAAACATATCACTTCACCTTATATTTGAGCTGTCAAAAGTGAAGCTGTTGGCCACAAAATTCCTGCATAGTTTCACAAAGGTTACTGACAAATATGTGCTGCAAAACTCAGTAAAGATTCATGATGACAGAATAACGCGATATTGATTTCTAAGAGGAGTTCATTTATTTGGTGTTCAAAACGTAGTGCTGAACGCAGAAAAGAAAGATGTGTGAAGAAAGCGTCATGGTTTGGGACACATACAAATTTAAATTTGAGGGTACCCATGAAGGAAAAGTCCCTGACAGATAATTGTAAGACAAATCTCTGCAAACAAAATTACATCAGCGAGGGTTAGTAGGCACATGATAACAAATGAAATGGGATAAAATTAGATTGACTTGATTCAGATACAAAAAAGGGAAACAAAGATCGAAAGGGTTTCAGGATATAGTCCGACAAAACAAATAAATGGTGCTTCAGAAGCTGTTCTGTAATCTCTGCTTGGGCACTGCCAGAAGATTCAACGTATAATATTCTTTAGTACGAGGACTTACATTGTCTTAAGTGGATTGCTCTTCTGGTTAGGAAGGGTTCCGATTAGACTATTGTTTCCTAGAAACCTGGCCATTGCAATAGTATGGGAAGAGAATAGTAAGAAAAGTAACAAAGTGAAGAATTCAGCAAGAATGTCAGAACTAATAAAAATGATCAAAGTACTTCTAAAGGTTTGGTAATATTTACAAGTATTCAAGAGAACTCATATTGAATAAAGCACTTGGAACTTGGCCTGTTAAATTGTTGAAACTTAAATCCCTGAAAAATTGATGAAACAAATAACAAAAGAAACGCACAGGTGTGAGTAGATTTCAAGGATGGCTTTGGCCTTTTAAGTTAAATGTATCAAGAACTTACAATAGATATAAACTCTGGAATTCTCCAATATAAGATGGAACACTCCCACTAATCAATGCATTCCTCAGATTCCTTCGGAGAACATAATCGAGTAATTAGTGCGAATTTGGATGCATATAAAAAGAATGGACAGACAAATGAGCTGCTTACAAGTCGGTCAAGTTCTTCAAGTTCTTGATAAAATCAAGAGTAGAGCTCACATTGCTTAAATCGCTGATTCGCCTGTACAGTTATGTGCATTTACACATTACTGAAATTAATTTCTTTTGCACGTTGACAAACATCTGAAACACAGTTATAAAAAAAAACACTCACAGAGAAGTCAATGAGGTCAAGTTGGAAAAACTGGATGGTATAGGACCTTCAAAAGAATTCCCTTGAAATCTCCTGCAGGAACATTCCTTAAACAAGTCAAACAAACCGTTCTTCCCTGTAGCTGTAAACATACTACTGCTGTGTCTAACAAATGCAACTATCAGAAAACTTTATGGCTTACAATGATGTCAGCCCTGTCCAATTGCCAATAAAGTCAGGTATGTTGCCTGTGAAAGCAGCATCTGAAGCCGCACTGAACATATACAAGCCAAGTGAAGGTGAGCCATGCTGGGGTAAAGTAATCTTGGATTTGAAGTGGAACAAACTGCTATAAACTTATAGAATGTGATTTGCTTACAGGACTCTCATTCTTTTAAGGTTAGCAAATGTTGAGGGAATTTCACCACCCAATCCACAACTATTAATATAACTGCAACACAAACAGAGATATCAAGATCTTGAATTCAACTACATACGGTACAAATCCTCATATTAAGGAGGTCTATGGTTATATCACAGGAACATCTGCTACAACTTACAGTTCCTCAAGTTTGACAATATTACCCAGTTCTGGAGGGAGTGTTCCTGAGAAATTATTTATACCAATAGACCTGTTAAACATGTAACAGATAAGGCTTTTTTTAGAAGATTATCATCCAAGTAAGATTGCCTATAAAACTAATACAATACTTCCATCTTGTAATCTGTCCATAAATTAAGACCAGGATGATAATATATGTGGATAATTTATTCCACGAAGTAAAATTTGATTGAAAAGCAAATCCTACAGCAAGGTTAGCTCCATAAGATTTCCAAGCTCCTTGGGAATGGTCCCAGAAAACGCATTATGCGCGATTGATCTAAGTCACACAAAACAAAATAAGGTCACTGAGCTGTCGAGGTGCAATTTTTATTTATTTTTAATGTAACAGAAGTGTGTCAGCTGCAATAAAATGTTCTGGAAAGATAAAATTTACTTACAAACTCTTCAGTGCAGTCATTCTCCCGATAAATGCAGGCAATGGACCAGTGAAGTAATTTTGATCAAGTTTCCTACAAAATTCCATCAACTATTACAGCTAGAAGCATAGAATCTTTCATAAAGTATTTCATAATTTTGGTGTTTCCTTACAGAAGGGTGAGATACTTCAATTCCGTAATCACTTCTGGAATCTCCCCTCTTTTGTTCAAAGCATACACTCTCCTGAAGATAGTTCAAAAGTTATACGTCCATAAAATTTATGTGGGCTCGTGCGAAAAATTGAAAAAAAAATTATAAGAGAGAGAGAGACATACAGTTGAGTAATGTGACATGTAGCACTGTTATTGTAGGTACAGTCACATTTGATGGCAGGGTTGTTGGCACCGTCATCGAATGCTGTGCCGTTAATGGCAGATCCACTGCATGGATCTCCACTTAGGTTCCATAATCCCGCAATAGCTTTTGTGTCCCATTGAGCAAATAATGAGTTCAATGCAGTTACTGTCTCACCATCACAAAACAACCTTTATAATTAGTGTTATCTAGGGCTGCTAAAAACACTGAAAAATCAATTAAATCAAGAAAACTAGAATTAAATTAAGAAGAAAACCAATTCAGCCCATTACAAACCCAAAAACCTTTTAATCTTGTTCGGTTTCGGTTTTAAAAGTTTGAAACTGATTAAACCGGACCAAATCAGACTAGTTCAGTTTAAACCCTAAACCAAACCAGGTATAATTGGCTTATTTGTCTCTTGAAATCCTATTCCTCTAATTATTATTT
Source organism: Salix exigua (assembly GCA_032356905.1). Classification (NCBI taxonomy): domain Eukaryota; kingdom Viridiplantae; phylum Streptophyta; class Magnoliopsida; order Malpighiales; family Salicaceae; genus Salix; species Salix exigua. Next base: position 4,131,848 of record CM063588.1, on the reverse strand, counting down.
CATATTCTCCCATTATTTAATGAATCTATGTTTGAGTAGGAATCTTATTGCTGATTTTTATTTTATTCACAAGGAACCAGATTTTTTATGTATAAATAATAGAGAACAAGGATTAATACAAGGATTGTTCACATAATAAAAAAAAAATAACAAAAAGATTGGAGGTGAATGGCGGGTGTGGGTTTGTGACTGTGAAGGCGGGCAATAAAGGTTGTTAGGTGGCTTTGATTTTGTGATGAGATTGAGTTATGTGTTTTGTGGCTAGATGTTGGAGGATAAAGACAACAACATGGGCCTTCCCAATGGTGAAGGAGAAAGTTTGCTATGATAGAAGAAAAATAAAAAAAAGTTATCTTTATTTCATTATCCGAGTGTTTGAAAAGTCAATTCGAATATATTGTGATCATTTCATTTTATTTTTTAATTTAATTTTTTTTAATCACATCCTTTGACATCATGTGGATTAGAAAATAGTCTTTAAAATTTATTTTGATTTAACTTTTATCAGTTATCATAATCTTATGACTCTGTGTTTTAGATTTGAGAAACTAGCTCAGATTGATCTAATATATTGTAGTCTAAATATTAAAAAAATAAAAACATCATTCAATGTGTTGTCATATTGATACTTTAAAAGAATTAAAAAAATATCATTCGATATATATCAAATTTTTAGTCCATGATTAATTCTTTTATTAAAAAATATGTTAACTATGTTTGAATATTCTTTTACATTAAAAAAAGCTAATATGAGTCGCAATACAGAGCGAGTCATGATCTAATATTAACCCCATATATTTATTTATTTATTTTTCTAAGGATCATGGGAGGACCTCCTAATAACAATGCCTTGAAACAGAAACAAAATGACCAACAACAATGAATTAGACATAATATTTTAGCTCTGCTCTTAATGTTTTGAGGATATGATTTTTAACTTGTTTTACTATTCTTGATTGGATCAAACTAGCTCTAGGTTCCATGTCGATGTGATTCCAATTCATGAGGTGGGTTTGGATTCTATTCAAACATCACCTTTTCATATGTTATCTAATCAAATCTTTAAATAAATTAATTATGTTAATACGTAACATATATAATTAAAAAAAGTAATAAATGATCAAACTTTGGATCGCCATAGCAAAAGTTGATGTATAGAAAGCCATTTACTTTACATCCAAAAGTTTAATTAACAATATGTATTAGTTGACTTGACTGTTTGCATGGATTATAAGAAAATTCTTCTGCTAAAAAGTCAATTGTAATCGGCAAGAAACATGAATGAAAACAAATCGATAAAGAAAAGTAAGAGTTTCAGTCAGATTTTACACAGGATAGTTTGCCTGAAACTTGGTTTCAATCTGCGTAACTTGGTTTTTCGTGGTGAAAACATAATTTTCTCAGCACCCACACTCCTAGCTAAAACTAATGAAACCACCATGTATATGCGAAGATTGCAAGAGTAAAAAGAAGAAGAAGAATGGATATGTAAACAGAATACATGGTTTATTTTGAAACCATCTGTCCCATCTGAGGATTATTTAACTTGTACTGTGGAATTCAGGAGGAGACCAGAGAGAGACACGGTACCTTCAGATGGATCGGTAGTGGCGTTTTGAGCGGTGGACAAGTGAAATATCGAAAGAAGAACGAGCAAGTGAAGACAGCAGAAGTGGATAGCAAAGCCTGAAGAGTTGAGCAGCTTCACACTCCCCCCCATCCCTCCCTCCCTCTCTCTCTCGCGCGCGCTGGGAAAAAAGAACGAGATGAAATGAAGACAGTAAGCGAAATGAAGGGCTGGTCTTTATAAACTTTAAAATAAAAACAGAGAGCGAGCGAGCGAGCGAGGGAGGTGAAGACTTTTTGTGGCCTGAGTCCACGGCACTGTTCTCAATTTTGGTTATAGTTACTGAGGTCATTTCTCCCACGTTGATTGAAATTGTTTGCCACTCGCCAATGGCCATCTCTATCTCCTCCATATTCCACTTGCTCTTTGCAACATGTCACTGTTTTTGAAATTTCAAATCTCGTGGGTTTATATATCTTCCAGGCCTGGACGTTGTAAGAGTGTTTTTGGGACCCTCTTCTTTATGCTCTCTATTCATTTGCTTTCCGACTTTTCCTTCTATTGAACGATGTGGTTTCGAACATTTTCAAAGTTGTGCCGGAGAAGAGTTTGGTCAATTATTATGTGTGGCTAGATCCTGAGTATCTAGATGAGTTGGGGGCCGGTCTAATAAACACAGATGATGTACATGAAGAAGATGCATAAGAAATCCAAGGATTGCTCACTAGTTTTTGTTAGAATTTGAATGTGAGATTAGCTTTGGAGAAGAAGATTACGTATTAGCTGTAGGATTTCTCATGCATTAGCTGTAGTGTTTGAGTTTAGCTAGAACTATTAGTCATAACAGATTTTGAATTTCAAAATCTGTTTTTATCCAAATCTCTTAGGTTGTTAAGAGATTTATGTTTTTCAATCCATGCATTGTAATCCTATATATAGGCATTTCAATTTCAATAAAGATGAGGTGATTTGTACAAAGTTTCAGTAATTCTGAGTATTCTTCAGAATTCTGCCAATTTTATGCTTTGTTCTTCAATTTCGTCAATTTCTAGATTTTTGATCTAAACAGTATATGTTTAGAACACTTACTGTTTAGATCACAGAATTCCAACAAGTGGTATCAGAGTAATCTTTTTACGGGATTGTGGGTTTTTTTTTAGAGACAAACACAGAGAGTTAGAGATTAATTGAGTGTAAACACAAGTGAGCTTTTTTCTTTCAAAAATCATGTCAACCTCCAACAATAATGCTGTTGCAATTCCAGTTTTTTCTGGAGAAAATTATCACATCTGGGCTGTCAAGATGAAGTTTTTTCTGCGATCCCAAGGGTTATGGAACATTGTGGTGACGGATGCTGATCCAATTCCATTAAATGGGAATCCAACAATGGCGCAGATAAGGGCTCATGAAGAAGAAAAGTTGAAGAAAGACAAGGCAATTACATGTCTGCATTTTGGAATTGCAGACCACATTTTCACCAAAATTATGAACCTGGAAACACCAAAGCAAATTTGGGACAAGCTCCAGGTCGAATTTAAAGGCAGCAACAAAGACAAAACTGTAAAGTTGCTAGCATTCAAGAGAGAGTTTGAATTGATGAAGATGAAAGATCATGAATTTGTCAAAGTTTATTCTGGCAGATTGATGAATGTAGTAAACCAGATGAGACTCCTTGGGGAGACATTTGAAGATCATAAGATTGTAGAAAAGCTTATGATGTCCATCCCTGAAAAATTCGAAGCAAAAATCTCAGCAATAGAAGAGTCTTGCGATTTGCAAAACCTTCCCATTGCTGAGTTAATAAGCAAACTGCACATCCAGGAGAAAAGAGTGCAGATGAGGGATGATGAAGTTATGGAAAATTCATTTCAAGTAAACTGGAAAGGAAGAAAGACTGGAAATTTCCAGAAGAAAGATTTCAACAATGGTAAGAAATTTTTCTCGGAAAATAAGTTTATTGTACTTGCAAACAGTCAAATGTTTTCACCATGTTCTTATTGCAAAAGAACAAATCATGGTGAGAGCGAGTGCTGGTTTAAAGAAAGGACTCTTAGTCATTGTGATTATTGTAAGAAGTTTGGCCACAATGAGAAATTTTGCAAGCTGAAGAATAACAAATCGCAGCTACAACAGTAAGCCAACGTTTCTGAAGAAGGTAAGGATCATGAGGAAGCTGAGGAGCATTTGTTTATGGCCTTGCAGACCAGCAACAACAACCAAAAGAATTCATGGTTGATTTGTTGTTCACGGATTAAGGCAACAATACAATAAATAATGCAATCTTAAAATTAATTACTTTAAAGTAAAGAGATAAGAGAGAGAGATTGTTAACTCAGTTTTTAACGTGGTTCGGCAAGCCTATATCCACGACTCAAGTACCAACCCGTACTTGAGTATTGTACTCTCTTACTAATCCAAGTAACAAGATTACAAATCCCGCTTAATGAATCCACACCAAGAATTTTACACCACTTGAAGATATGCCCTCTTCAAGATTTCCTTTTTCCCACTTGAAGATGTACCCTCTTCAAGATTTTTCCTTGGTGATGTTCCCTCACCAATACCAAGAGTTTTATACTCAACTCTCAAGAGTTTCACAATGGTTGTTTTTGTAAAATAACAATACACTCTTAATAGTGTAGATATTACAAATGAAGATCTATGATCTCTTTATCTCACTTAATAGCACTTAGAATATTTGAAGGTGTTTAAGTGTAGTGAGAATGAGAAATACTCTTTGTGTTAGGATATGAAGATATAAACACAAATATGAGTATTAATAAGGATTGATGATATGAAGGTGTTTATGCACTACTTATTGCCTCACTATAAGATATAGAAGTTGTGTGTCCTTAATTTTGCAATTAAAATGCCTATTTATAAGTTTCAAAGAGAAACTAGTCGTTTATAGCCGTTTGAAACTAGTCGTTTATAGTCGTTTGAAACTAGCCGTTTATAGCCGTTTGAATGCAACTGTCATATCAAGCGGTCGACCGGTTCACAACGGATAACCCAAGCGGTCGACCGGTTCAGCTCAAAAGGCAATTTGTCTTCCAAGCGGTCGATCGGTTCATGCAGAAACTATATCTTGACAAATTATCTTTTCTTAATTTCTTGAACCGATTGATTATGACTTAAACCTCTAATCATCAAATCATTTTAATGCATGCAATGTGAAGTGTGTGAGTTCATTTTAATTTGTGCTATCAAGTTAGAAATTGAGATTTACATAAAACACTAAAATAAACACTTATTCTAGGTCTTCACTTGCTTGCATCTTGGACTTCCTGGAGTGATTTCTTCGTGTACTCCATTATGCTTGTTGATGTATTTTTTGTATAATACATGTTTATAGCTTAATCTCATCCAAGCATATTATTAGTCCATTTTCTTTTTATTGTTATCATCAAAATATATAAAGCATACAAAGTATGACATTATATGTCAACATGATTGACAGTGGCTGCATCAGCCACATGACAAAGTACTTGTCGATTTTCTCTTCAATTGATTATACAATTAGGCCAAAAATCAAGTTGGGGAATGGAGACATTGTGCAAGCAAAGGGAAGAGGTACTGTCAAAGTCAGCACAACCAAAGGTACTAAAGTTATCAAAGATGTTCTGTACATTCCAGAATTGAATCAAAATTTATTGAGTGTTGCACAAATCCTTAGGAATGGATATGAGGTAGCCTTTAAGGAGAATATGTGCTTTATTACTGACACAAATAATTCAGCAATAGCAAAAATTAAGATGGAAGGTAACAGTTTTTACTTGAATATGGATGTTTTGAAAGGGCATATCTTAAGTGCAAAATCTGATGAGAGTGTGTTATAGAAAAAAAGAGATGGTCATGCTAACCTTAATACATTAAAAGTTATGCATAATGGTGGTATGATTAATGATGGTGATCAGTTGTGCAAAAGGCTGCAAATATGTGACAAAGATGGGAAAATCAGAGGTGGTGATATGTTTAGCATGGAATCCAACAATGTTCATGAACAAATTTCAGTTGAATCCACAACACATGAAGGCTTGAAAGATGATTCTACTGAACATGGAGCAAATACTAGTGATGTGATGGTGAGGGTTGTTGAGGAACAATCAAAATATTTTGAAATTATGAACTTTGAAAAAGCTAAGGATGCTGCCGAAATTGTCAAGACTTTTAATGGCAAAGAAATTGATGGTGAGGAAGGTTGTGTTAGAAAATGGTACATGAAGACAGGAGGAGCAACATTTGAAGGAAATTATGATGGTGATTTAGGCCAAAACATGGCTGATAAAAGTCTAGTTCATCATGACTTGAAGACCAAGGTAATTCCAGTAGCAAGTCTGGAATTTCTGAAGATGAAGTTGGGATTGCCCAAAGCAAATCTTAAGGAGGAGTGTTAGAATTTGAATGTGAGATTGGCTTTGGAGAAGAAGATTACGTATTAGCTGTAGGATTTCTCATGCATTAGCTGTAGTGTTTGAGTTTAGCTAGAACTATTAGTCATAACAGATTTTGAATTTCAAAATCTGTTTTTATCCAAATCTCTTAGGTTGTTAAGAGATTTATGTTTTTTCAATCCATGCATTGTAAGCCTATATATAGGGATTTCAATTTCAATAAAGATGAGGCGATTTATACAAAGTTTCAATAATTCTGAGTATTCTGTCAATTTTATGCCTTGTTCTTCAATTTCATCAATTTCCAGATTTTTGATCTAAAAAATAGATGTTTAGAACATTTACTGTTTAGATCACAGAATTCCAACAGTTTTCACGGGTGGAAGAAGGGAGCCAGACATTCTATCTATCCAAAATTTAATGCGTAGGATGAGACCTTTTGCGACCAGACTTGGCCATCTTAATTACTAGAATTGCAACCACCAACCACTCTCTCTCTCAAACTTAGAGAATAAAAAATTAACAAAACAAGCTTATAATAATCGTGACCTAGATTGTCTGATTGAAAACACCAAACCTGAACATCTTCAACTTAATTTTATGTATTCTTTTGCATTTAGAAAAGGTGCAAATCAAGAAAGTTGAAGTCAATCGTTGTTTTGAACTCGTCGAAGAAAGAAAAAAAATGGAAATGGAAAAACACTGCTTGGAGGCTCGATTGAGAGATTAAATTCTACACACTTTATATCCAACACGTATTGATTTTTATGGTTCCAAAATAAAAGAAAAAAATATTACATGTCAATTATTATTATTATTATTATTATTATTATTATTATTATTATTAAAAGAAACTAAAAGAGTTGTTTCTTTTGTTTTTCTTTTGATTTATTAGAAAACAGGTCCTTGTAAATTTCAACAACAATTCAACTTTGATCCTTAACTTATTTTATTTTATTTTATATATACAGAGGAGGAGAGAGAAAGAGTTGGATTTCGACGGAGGGAGGTATAGTTGACTTTATCTAATGATAGTTGACTTTATTTACCTCTTCCCTTGAAAAAAAACAAACCTCGTATATTCTGACTATCTTAAAATAAACTAAACATGTATAACCATCACTAACATAAAATAATAATAAAAAAAAAAAGACGGGGGCATGTGGGTGAAACAGATATACCTGAAGATTATGTAGATATAATCACTAACATTAAAAACAAATTTATCTGAAGCATGTGGGTGAAACAGATGCACCTGAAATTTATATTTTTTTATTAACATAAATGTCTAATTATATGAATACTGAAACTAATAACTATATAAATTTTGAATAATTATCATATAATTCAAATTGAGATAAAAAGAAACTTTGAGACTTTGATGAGGCAGAGGGATCATGTGAACACAATCTAACTGCATCCCCATCTAGACTATGCATGGCCCGTCCATTTGTTTCATCATCAACCTCTTCTCCTCCTTCCCTGCTCCATCCATTAGCGGGAGCCCCGAAACGATAGAAACCCAACAGCAGAAGATCAGTAGGGGAGGGAGTGGATGTGCTGTCCCCGAACTGGAAACTCCTCTCTGATTAGATCTTTAAAAACTACTCTTTTTTTTCCAAGCTGCTTCGCCGTCTTCTACAGTTTTATAAACCATCTGTTTATTAAATAAACAGCCTGTATTTATCCATCTTTCCCTTTTCAACCCATGGCACGAAATCCAACGACAAACCTAATGGCCCTAACCTTGGAAACCAAGAAACGTATTGTGAGAGCAGCATGCGTTGTTCCCAAAATCAGCCACCGTCTTCGATCCACTCTCAAAACAACCCCGAATTGTTGTAAGCTCCCCTTCCTATTTACTTCTTTCACTTCCTTGCACGCAAAGAGAGGAAGGCAATGGAAGGGAAAAGAAAAGGAGAAAAGAAAAAAAAGGAGAAAAAGTTATCTTCTTCATTTGCTTCCATGTCAGGTGTTGATTGCTTAAAACTCTGCCTCAACTGTGAGTGCTTAGCAAGAGAGATCACAGGATGATATCATTTTATTCTTTTTGTTTTTTACTTGTATCGCGCCAAAGAATCCTTTTATGATTTTTGTACAAATGTTATCAGAATAAAGCTTTCATGTCTAGAATAATCATACAACTGGCTAGAAATAGACACATGAAGTGCCACTCTATATGGCTGGATATTGTAGCATTAACTGGCCTTTCACCTTCCATCCCCAATGAGGTCACTGAGCCTTGGTTCAGTGATATTTAGTGCAGAGTGCATTTGATCACCTCGTGGACTAGCAGGATCATCTGGATTGTGATTCTGGCTTTTGTTCCTGCTCTTGCTAGCCTCGGATATAGAGGATGCTTGAGTATTTTCAGTCGTAAAGGTGCCAGTTATGTCCTTAAAATCCCAATCAGTCAAGTAGCTTGGCTTTGATGTGACAGCACTCACTTCAATATCCCCGGCAAGCATTGCTACTACTCTCGACATTGTTGGCCTCATCGCTGGTGAAGCTTGAGTACACAAGAGCGCTACTCCTACAACTCGAAGAGCTTCATTTTCATCGAATTCTATCACTTTTGGATCAATCAGCTGTAAACTTTGCCCACTTTCATGCAGGTTCCACGCCTGGAAACATTAAACCGTCAATTCACTCTGAGAAGGGATAGTTTCGTTAACAAGGGTAGGTACATAAGCAAGCAAAAAAAAAGAGTTTTTTATTTACCCATTCGAGAAGATAGACCCTTTCGTCATCCAAGCTAGAATCAGAATTCGCTCTCCCGCTCAGGATCTCCAAAGCAACCACACCAAAACCAAAAACATCAGCCTTCTCTGTCAGATGTCCACGCATTGCATACTCCGGTGCCAAATAGCCACTGCAGGAAAATTATTTTCTTGGTTGGAAGGTTTATTGCAAAAATAATCTCCTTTGGTTTTACATATGACTATAGCTTGGTTCATAATCAGCAAAATTAAGGACATGGTTGAAGGAGGTCTTACATGGTTCCTGCAACTCGAGTGCTGATGTGAGTTTTCTTGTCATCATAGAGTATTGCCAATCCAAAATCTGAGATTTTGGGGAAGAGATTTACATCAAGCAAAATGTTACTTGCCTTGACATCTCTATGTACAATCCTTGGCCTTGACTCCTCATGGAGGTAAGCTAACCCTCTTGCAGTACCCAGGCATATATTGAGGCGGGTTGGCCAATCAAGATGTATGCCATCTTTACCTGCAAAATTAGGAGATGCAAGCTTAGTGCATAATCCATTCCATTACCAAAATGAAGTCTGAAAACTGAACATTTATGTTATTGAAGTAAGGTGATTTGGCCAGCCAAGATCCAAGCCCTTTCTATTCACATACTTCATCAACCAAAAGTAAATCTTGTCTATTTCGATTATCTAGATGTGTGTTGAGAATCAAGATAATATGCAAATGTTTGGGGCATCTTTATACCGAAGAGTGTCTTATCAAGGCTTTTGTTTTCGAGGTATTCATAAACAAGGAGGCGTCTATTTCCTTCAATGCAGCATCCATACAATTTCACAAGATTGCGATGTTGAACTGCTGATATGGTTGCGATCTCTGTCACAAATTGATTTGTCCCCTGGTTAGAAGCTACTGAAAGCTTCTTTACAGCAACTGCCCTCCCATCAGAAAGCATACCCTAAAAAGTGCCAGAATTTAGTAATGTATAGCATAAATTGATTTGTTCCCATCAGAAAGCATACCTGGTCCTAGGTAAACAGAAAAATCTTGAAACTCTAGCTTATGTTGTTTATAATATGTAGAGTAATTGTCTTGAGTTTCTTACCTTGTACACAGGTCCATATCCCCCTTCCCCTAGCTTGTTTGAAGGGCTGAAGTCTTCAGTGGCAGTCCTCAACTGGGAATAACTAAAAGTGTTTGGTCTAGGGCCCACCCCAAGCAACACTGCAGATTTAAGCAAGAAAAAATGAAGTGATTAGTTTAGGGTACCTTTCTTCATCTAACATAATTTGTACAGCTCATGTGAACTTAATATATAAAGTTTTATACAGGAAATGGTGATTCATGCAAGCAGAGTTGACCTCCCCCAAAGAAATTACATCTCAGATTCAAGGAATAAAATCATTTTCTGTTTAAGGAAAATTTGAAGGTTCTTGGTTGTGTATCAGGATCAATACATCACTCATATGAGAGAGTTGAAGGCTTGAGGAGAGCTTCTGCTCACTATTGGAATCATCACACTTCACCTATTCCAGAATCGATGATGTTTGGATTGGACAAGCTATAATAAGTACAAGTTGTCTGATTAATAGTGATCTTACCTTCCTCATCTTCTCTGTCTTTTCTCATCCTCATGTAAAGAGCTGCAAATATCAGGATCAAGCTCACAACTCCAACAGAAATGGAAACTCCAACAATCACCCCTGTCCTGCTCTTCTCTTTTCGAGGACTGAATGGTATCCCACTAACATTTGGTGTGAAATCTGTGCAGTAAATTCAGTTAGCAATGGCAGTGAGAACCAGAGAAGCACAATCTGAACATACTAAGTTTGATTAGCAAGTTCAGACATGTTACCTGGAACAACATTGAGGGCTGAAATGATTGGTCCATAGTAGCCTTGCACAGGGTTACAGCACGTCCCCTTACCAGCCCAAAATAAGTGAATTTCAAGATGATTTTCGGACACATTAACGCTAAAAGTCTTTGTAATTGCTCTGTCGACCCCACCCGCCTCCTTTGATATGTCAAAGTCCTTCAACTGGAGGTATCCCTAAGAAACAAAAAATGGAATTTTAATTATAGAAATTTGTAAGACATGCATTTGGTTTCAAACCTTTTTTACCTGAATATAGATATCAAAAACACGCTGTGCCAAACTCTCCCAGGTTTGTGAGCTTCGAGCTGCAAATCTAGTTTCTGCAAATAACAGATTTATAGTGTAAGGCCCATTCTGGAGACCTAGGCCATAGTACCTAAGTGAACCAGGTGATATCCTTGAAGTCTGATAGAGCTCTGGGGTGTTGGTGCCGGTCACTTGTTTCAGAGTATTTTCAACATAACTAGGATTTTCCCTATCAGCATACAAGCCTGCATTGCTCACTGCCCATTTCTCAGAGCTAACTACAGTGAATGATGCTGCACTGAGAGATGAATTTTCAGCTTCATAAACTATGCCGTCGGCAGTTGTCTTCATTGGACCACCACACTTGATCGAGAAATTTGCATCTGCAACAGATGACAAGATAAGAACTACAATCAATTATTCTCTTCCAAATTGAAAAGTTCTAGTAGGAACTAAATTTCCGAATGAAGAAGCTTACAGCGTGGAATATTCCGATTGCATGGGAAATCTCTCTGTAGACAATTCAATCCTGGCAGAACACTACATAGGAAAACATTTATTGCTTATCAAAATTCGAAACTAAGAAAGAAGGAAAACACTGGTTCCAAATATAGGATCACTATTGCACCGGTTTTGCTTGATGTACACACTATGTAGTATAAGTGCTTTGAAAAAACATATCACTTCACCTTATATTTGAGCTGTCAAAACTGAAGTTGTTGGCCACTAAATTCCTGCATAGTTTCACAAAGGTTACCGACAAATATGTGCTGCAAAACTCAGTAAAGATTCATGATGACAGAATAACGCGATATTGATTTCTAAGAGGTAGTTCATTTATTTGGTGTTCAAAACGTAGTGCTGAACTCAGAAAAGAAAGATGCGTGAAGAAATCTTCAAGGTTTGGGACACATACAAATTTAAATTTGAGGATACCCATGAAGGAAAAGTCCCTGATAGATAATTGTAAGACAAATCTCTGCAAACAAAATTATATCAGCGGGGATTAGTAGGCACATGATAACAAATGAAATGGGATAAAATTAGATTGACTTGATTCAGATAAAAAAAGAGAAACAAAGATCGAAAGGGTTTCAGGATATAGTCTGACGAAACAAAAAAATGGTGCTTCAGAAGCTGTTCTGTAATCTCTGCTTGGGCAGTGCCAGCAGATTCAACGTATGATATTCTTTGGTACGAGGACTTACATTGTCTTAAGTGCATTGCTCTTCTGGTTTGGAAGTGTTCCGATTAGACTATTGTTTCCTAGAAACCTGGCCATTGCAATAGTATGGGAAGAGAATAGTAAGAGAAAATAACAGAGTGAAGAGTTCAGCAAGAATGTCAGAACTGAAAAAATGATCAAAGCACTTCTAAAGGTTTGGTGATATTTACAAGTATTCAAGAGAACTCATATTGAATAAAGCACTTGGAACTTGGCCTGTTAGATTGTTGAAACTTAAATCCCTGAAAAATCGATGAAACAAATAACAAAAGAAACGCACGGGCGTGAGTAGATTTCAAGGATGGCTTTGGCCTTTTAAGTTAAATGTATAAAGAACTTACAGTATATTTAGACTCTGGAATTCTCCAATATAAGATGGAACACTCCCACTAATCAATGCATTCCTCAGATTCCTTCGGAGAAGATATTCGAGTAACTAGTGAGAATTTGGATGCATATAAAAAAATGGATACACCAATGAGCTACTTACAAGTCGGTCAAGCTCTTCAAGTTCTTGATAAAATCAAGAGTAGAGCTCACATTGCTTAAATCGCTGATTCGCCTGTACAGTTATGTGCATTTACACATTACTGAAATTAATTTCTTTTGCACGTAGACAAACATCTGAAAGACAGAGTTATCAAAAAAAAAACACTCACAGTGAAGTCAATGAGGTCAAGTTGGAAAAACTGGATGGTATAGGACCTTCAAAAGAATTCCCTTGAAATCTCCTGCAGGAACATTCCATAAACCAATCAAATAAACCGTACTTCCCTGTAGCTGTAAACATACTACTGCTGTGTCTAACAGATGCAACTATCAGAAAACGTTATGGCTTACAATGATGTCAGCCCTGTCCAGTTGCCAATAAAGTCAGGTATGTTGCCTGTGAAAGCAGCATCTGAAGCCGCACTGAACATATACAAGCCAAGTGAAGGTGAGCCATGCTGGGGTAAAGTAATCTTGGATTTGAAGTGGAACAAACTGCTATAAACTTATAGAATGTGATTTGCTTACAGGACTCTCATTCTTTTAAGGTTAGCAAATGTTGAGGGAATTTCACCACCCAATCCACAACTATTAATATAACTGCAAAACAAACAGAGATATCAAGATCTTGAATTCAACTACATACGGTACAAATCCTCATAGTAAGGAGGTCTATGGTTATATCACAGGAACATATGCTACGACTTACAGTTCCTCAAGTTTGACAAGATTACCCAGTTCTGGAGGGAGTGTTCCTGAGAAATTATTTATACCAATAGACCTGTTGAGCATGTAACAGATAAGGCTTTTTTTAGAAGATTATCATCCAAGTAAGATTGCCTATAAAACTAATACAATACTTCCATCCTGTAATCTGTCCATAAATTAAGACCATGAAGTAAAATTTGATTGAAAAGCAAATCCTACAGCAAGGTTAGCTCCGTAAGATTTCCAAGCTCCTTAGGAATGGTCCCAGAAAACGCATTATGCGCGATTGATCTAAGTCACACAAAACAAAATAAGGTCACTGAGCTGTCGAGGTGCGATTTTTATTTATTTTTAATGTAACAGAAGTGTGTCAGCTGCAATAAAATGTTCTGGAAAGATAAAATTTACTTACAAACTCTTCAGTGCTGTCATTCTCCCGATAAATGCAGGTAATGGACCAGTGAAGTAATTTTGATCAAGTTTCCTACAAAATTCCATCAACTATCACAGCTAGAAGCCTAGAATCTTTCATAAAGTATTTCATAATTTTGGTGTTTCCTTACAGAAGGGTGAGATACTTCAATTCCGTAATTACTTCTGGAATCTCCCCTCTTTTGTTCAAAGCATACACTCTCCTGAAGATAGTTCAAATGTTATACGAACATAAAATTTATGTGGGCTCATGCGAAAAATTGATTTTTTTTATAAGAGAGAGAGACATACAGTTGAGTAATGTGACATGTAGCACTGTTATTGTAGGTACAGTCACATTTGATGGCAGGGTTGTTGGCACCGTCTTCGAATGCGGTGCCGTTAATGGCAGATCCACTGCATGGATCTCCACTTAGGTTCCATAATCCCGCAATAGCTTTTGTGTCCCATTGAGCAAATATTGAGTTCAATGCACTTACTGTCTCACCATCACAAAACAACTTCTATAAGTAGTGTTATCTAGGGCTGCTAAAAACACTGAAAAATCAATTAAATCAAGAAAACTAAAATTAAATTAAGAAGAAAACCAATTCAGCCCATTACAAACCCAAAAAACCTTTTAATCTTGTTCGGTTTCGGTTTTAAAAGTTTGAAACTGATTAAACCGGACCAAACCAGACTAGTTCAGTTTAAACCCTAAACCAAAACCAGGTATAATGGGCTTATTTTTCTCTTGAAATCCTATTCCTCTAACTATTATTTCATATTCTCCCATTATTTAACGAATCTATGTTTGAGTAGGAATCTTATTGCTGATTTTTATTTTATTCACAAGGAACCAGATTTTTTATGTATAAATAATAGAGAACAAGAATTAATACAAGGATTGTTCACATAATAATAATAACAAAAAAAAAAAGATTGGAGGTGAATGGCGGTTGTAGCGAATGTGGGTTTGTGAATTGTGACTGTGAAGGTGGGCAATAAAGGTTGCTAGGTGGCTTTGATTTTTAAAAAAATAGGTTAAGGATCATGGGTGGACCTCCTAATAACAATGCCTTGAAACACAAACAAAATGACCAACAACAATGAATTAGACATAACATTTTAGGTCTGCTCTTAATGTTTTGGAGATAAAAAAAAGATAGATTTTTTAACGTGTGTTTACTATTCTTGATTGGATCAAACTAGCTCTAGGTTCCTTGTCGATGTGATTCCAATTCATGAGTTGGGTTTGGATTCTATTCAAACATCACTTTTTCTTTCTTATGTTATCTAATCGAATCTTTAAATAAATTAATTATGTTAATACGTAACGTATGTAATTAAAAAAAAGTGATAAATGATCAAACTTTGGATCGCCACAGGAAAAGTTGATGTATAGAAAGCCAATTACTTTACATTCAAGAGTTTAATTGACAATATGTATTAGTTGACCTGACTGTTTGCATGGATTATAAGAAAATTCCGGGCAATAACTGTAATAAAATAAAATAAAAACCTGCAAGGAGTCGGGAATGTCTAATTTAAAAATGCCCCACCAAAAAAAATGTGCGCTTCAAGTGGGCATGGCTAGTGACCCCCAACAAACCCCCCCACCCACCCACCCACCCTCCCTCCCTCCCTCTCAAATTATTATCATACAGCTAAGCCATCACATTAGTGAAGAAGATGCTACGTTTTTTGGATACCCATTTGGGATCATTGAAGTCTTAGCTGTGTGTGTAATCATTCATGACAATATCATCATCAAGCAGTTTTTTAGTTTTAGAGTTTATTTGAGACTCTAATCAAGGTTGGTTTTTATATATTTTTAATATTGTATATATCAAAATAATAAAAAAAATCATTAAAAAAAAAAACATGACCGAATACAGCTTAATTTTTTTCTTCTACTAAAAAGTCAATCCTAATCGCCAAGAAACATGAATGAAAACAAATTGATAAAGAAAAGTAGGAGTTTCAGACAGATTTTACACAGGATACTTCAAGAATATTAAAACAAGAGAAGAAAATGTATTTTTAACTACTATAGTAAAATCTTTTGAAGCTAATTAAGAGCTATATTTTTTATATTCAATCTGCAGTTATCAAGATGTTGGAATTTATTTTTATTAAATAAATTCCATAACTTAGTTTTTCGTGGTGAAAACATAATTTTCTCAGCACCCACCCTTTTAGCTAAACTAATGAAAACACCATGTATATGCGAAGATTGCGAGAGTAAAAAGAAGAAGAAAAGGATGAAGATGCAAGAAAAATGGATATGTAAGCAGAATACATGGTTTATTTTGAAACCATTTGTCCCTCCTGAGGATTATTTAACTTGTACTGTGGAATTCAGGAGGAGACCAGAGAGAGACACGGTACCTTCAGATGGACCGGTAGTGGCGTTTTGAGCGGTGGACAAGTGAAATATCGAAAGAAGAACGAGCAAGTGAAGACAGCAGAAGTGGATAGCAAAGCCTGAAGAGTTGAGCAGCTTCACACTCCCCCCCATCCCTCCCTCCCTCCCTCCCTCCCTCCCTCCCTCTCTCTCCCTTGCACGCTGGGAAAAAGAACGCTACCCTTTCGAGTTGAGATCGACCTGAAGTTAAAACGAGATGAGATGAAGACAGATAGCGAAATGAAGAGCTGGTCTTTATAAACTTTAAAATATATAAAAACAGAGAGCGAGCGAGAGAGGTGAAGATTTTTTGTGCGCTGGGTCCACGGCACTGTTCTCATTTTTGGTTATAGTTACTGAGGTCATTTCTTTCGTTTTCCATCTTCCAACGTTACAAAACTGTTAAAAAATTGTATATAAAAACAGCAACTTGTTTTATATTTAAGTGAAGATATGATCTTAGCCTCAAGGGTCAACTTACTTACCAAGCTCCGAGGATCAAACGTGGTATCATCAGCGAGCTGGTCAGAAGCAACTAAAGGAGAAAATATTAAAGATTTTAAATTACGTTTATTGGTCAGGAAAAAAATCAGTACAAAAATTATCGGTGTGTGAAAGCTTGCATTCTAATTCAACTGCTTGCACTGAATAGCCACTCGACACCTAATCAACTAGCTTACGACATGAGCTTCTGGAGGCTCTAATTTGGCTGCTTAGACTTCGTTAACTTCAACCGTAAAATACGAAGACTGCCACTCGTTCTCCCACGTTTATTGAAATTATTTGCCACTCGCCTTTGGCCATCTCTAACTCCTCCATCTTCAACTTGCTCGTTGCAACTCGTGGGTTTATTTGTCTTCCAGGCCTGGGCGAATTAAGAGTGTTTTGGGGACCCTTTTCTTTATGCTATTCATTTGCTTTCCGACTTTTCCTTCTATTGAACACTTGGTTTCGAGCATTTTCAAAGTTGTGCGGGATAAGAGTTTGGT
This sequence comes from Salix exigua, assembly GCA_032356905.1. Lineage (NCBI taxonomy): Eukaryota > Viridiplantae > Streptophyta > Magnoliopsida > Malpighiales > Salicaceae > Salix > Salix exigua. The sequence goes on along the minus strand of CM063588.1, from coordinate 4,114,827 downwards.
CAATTATGAATGGCTAGGTACTGAGTATCTGATGTCGAGGATAGATGAGTTGGGGTCCGGTCTAAAAAGTACAGATGTCTTGTACTTGAATATGAAACAATAAATCCAAGGATTGCTCACTCGTTTTCAGGGGTGGAAGAAGGGAGACAAGGACATTCTATCCATCCAAAATTTAATGCTTAGGATGAAAGCGCATCCACGACAGCAGGGCCACTACTCGCTCTTCCTTCATTAAAACTATATACAATATCATTAATTATATTTATTAAAATTGTTAGTTAACCTTCAAAATTATATAATTTTATAAATTAAAACATACTATGTACATAGTTGGATTAAAAACTTAAAAACTAGTAAATTAGACTTGACTCGTGTAAAATCAATCCGATTTTATTAGTTTGCTACATTTTTATATGAACCAAGTAAAAATTAAATTTGATCTTAAAATATTTGTTGATCAATTTTGCTAGATTTATCGTATGTCTCAAACTATATATTGGATCTAGCTCAAATATTAGTCAATCAGAGTTCAAAAACATGTTATTTCAAAGAATCAAAATTACCAGATAAATCTTGTCATATATTTCAATTCAGACATCTAAGTGATGTTTTAAGCACATTCAAAGATACAAGTGAAACTTTGTTAAGATTCTAGTTGAGAGAGATTAAACATCTCACTACTTATGACAAGTTCATCAACTCATTCATATAAAAAAGAATGATATGTTTTAAAACATAACTAAAACTTTTAAAAAAAAATTGTGAAAATTAAGAATTAGAACTATATGGAGAGCTTTTAATATATTTATAAATTAATTATAATATTATTGATTCTCTTTATAACATTTTAATATAATTTTATTAATTAACTGAAATTATCAATATAAAATTATTTAAGAAAAAAATACTTGGAACTTTACAAATTTACTATCCGGGTTTACATTATATTTTTCTCGTCCCCCCTCCCCATCTCAGCGCTCGAGACCTAACTGCACTTCGTAACTTAACCCCTTCACTAATACATTTTAGCATTGCTTCATCAACTCTACGGTATAGATAGGGGACTGTGTTAGTATCCCAAATGATACAGACAGCATATAAATGATCAAGGTGGGGGTAAGGAATGAATATTGACCATAAATGAATGAATATGTCGAAATCATAAGATCAAAAAAAAAATGTGTTAGCATGCCTCAGTCATAATCTTCAGCATAATGATAATCATCCTCTTCATTTTCAGAATACATATCATTGTAGTAGTCATTATTACCGGCATCAGTCTCTCCATAATCATGTTCGTGCTCGTCATTTTCTTCACTGGCACCAGAACTGTGTCTTTCAGGGATGGAGTTCTCGTCCACCCGCTTTGAATCAGCATAATCGGCATTCGAATGTTTACTGTCTTCTACCTTTCCAGGAATCTCCTCCTGTGATCATCCAGCATAAATTAACTTAAGACCATGTGTAATAGAATCTTTAAAGAAAATAGAAGGCACTGAAAGTATGGCAAAGTTTGGAAACATTTCAAACCAAGCATTAATGGTAACCAAGAAAAAGAAACACCAACGTCACAATCATAGTGCAGATGAAGGTTATAACATGTTTCTATAATTTGCATGATGGGTGCAAGTTTAATTTAGTCACTAAATTTGCAGGGTTTTATGTCAACTTTGTCCCTTGGAAAGTGGTTATTTAACCCTACATGTCTTAGAGCTCAATTGCTTCATTATCACTTCTGTATTATTTTGACAGTTATACTAACAAAAAGCTGCAAATGAAGTGCTCCTGCAGGGTTTAATGAAATTTTGTCACCGATAATAAGTTGACAGCAACTAGCTCTATGTCACCTAGCCCTATGTTAAATTTTTCAAGATAAACAGAGAAGCACCTTCCTTTTTTGCATTTTTCTGTATTCTTTTCTTCAGAGGAAACATAAAGCAGGGAAAGTCATCCAGAAAAAATAAATAAAGAAAAGAAAATAGGTGAGTAGAGAAACATACGGGCCCATCACCCAATAGTTTCTTCAAGGCATCATAGTTGATTTTCGAACTCGATCTCTGGAAAAACAGACAAAACAAAACATTAGCATACAAAACACAAGAGGTTACTACGACGACCGCAATTCTTGCATGATAGGCAAAGATTTAGCATTAGAGCTGTTGTGTGTGTGTGTGTGTGTGTGGGGGGACGGGGACTGGTAGATAGCAGGATTAAAATGGATACTATAGACGTAATTGATCAGATCATACCAAATTTTTGTTCAACCATAACAAGGAATGTAAAATTTTAATTATAACTTAAATATACAAAATAAATTATTTTTTTTCAATAACAAGAGGATGACCCGACCTAACCTATAAAAACATAATGGTGGGTTGTAAAACAAATTTGCTAATATTATAAAAAAATTGTTATACTTTCAAAACCAAAGTAAAAATTGAATGGTATTTAATAAAAAAATGCATCTAAAACATTATATTATTTAGTTTAAATTTTTTGAAAATAAAATATTTTAAAAAAATTGATGAAAAAACAAACAAAAAATAAAACATGTCAAGCACACATAAATGGTCTAAATTAAAATGCACACGTGCACATGGACCTATAAAAACCAAATAAACCACCCAGCGTCTAAAAAATCAAACATTATTTGCCTATCTCACCATGTTTGGAGAGAAAAACCATCATCATCATACTTTCATCATCAAATAAAACCTTTTGAAACCAAACTTGGCCATTTTAATTACTAGAATTGCAACCAACAACAACTTTCTCTCTTGTATTTTGAGCCTCTCTCTTCTATCTCAAACTTAGAGACTAAAAAATTAACAAAACAAGTTTTAGACCGAAATTAAAATTATCATGAATTTAGGGTAAGTTGTATATTATAATCTGTTTTTTACATTTCAGTAATATTTTTATTATAATTTTGAATCTAATTTCATCTAATTAGACTATAAAAGGAAATACTTGGAAAAAAATTAGGAAAAAAAGAGTCAGTTAGTAATATAAATATAAATAGTTAAGCACCATGTGAAAGCCCAGATCTTTTAGTTTAAGTTAATTCATCTTGCTACCAGGTGTTTGTTCTTACCGTCTTATTCTCTGTCTGGCCAGCAATTTTGATGGCTTTCTTTGCAGGTGTACTTTTTTTTACCTTTCTAGCTCCTTTCAGTTGTTTCCCCTGCCAATAAAGACCCCGGATACAGAATACCAAAAACTGAAGGTGGTAAACACACAAGAGTAGTGGTAAGCTAGGCATTCCTTTGAGAGAAACAACATATCTTCGAAAGCTTCTAAAATGGACATGAGCCAAGATACCTACAGATTGGATAACTTGAAATGGAAGAGTTCACAGGGAAGACATTACCTTCAAATATTTCTTGTTCGTCATTTCCCAAAGAATTCTTTTGAATTCCATCTCTTTCTCGTTGTGAAAAAGGTAACCAGAAATCTACGAAGCATTTGAAACTTGGTCAACATCCAAAGTTGAGTGTAACATTAAGGGGGGATCTACAATTTTAATTTATGACAGAGCTTGGTGAAAGAATTTGACATGCCATTTTAAAACATGTCTTTTTCCAGGTAGGGGAAAGCAACATCAAAGGGAACTTGGATCGGTTGTATGTTTGGGATACAAGACCCAAGTAAAGAAGCCATTCAAGCCAGAGGTATACGCGTCAAGAAAAAAAAATTGGAACATTAAAGTTCTTTCAATGAGGTGGCACGTGCAAGTTCCTTTATGGGAATTAAACCAGCCTCGTTACCCTTTTGTTTACATCATTTGGAAGATCGAGCTCCTATAGCTATTTAAAAAGGATGAAATACTGCATACCTCATGATCATCGATGTCATTAAGATCTTCTGAGTCGTTACCAGCAGCAGTACTCCTCGAATGATTTCTCTGTAGCCAATTAGAGGCATTCTCCATATTTGGGTGGAAAACAGAAGTTACTGACACATTGGAACAACAATTTGATCAAATATATATCCAAAAAAGTTGAATCTCCACCTTTCAGAACAAATAAACAAGAAGGCTTCCCTTACCTTTACTTCTTTTAAACTTCCCAATTCTCTTAGACTGTCCCAATGCTGAGGCTCCACCTTCGATGGAATTTAAACGAGTCTTGGGAGAAGATTTTACTTGTTTCTCCATCTGAAAAAAAACAGAGAAACCATGATAAGACACTGGATAACACACATTCCTCCATCCAATTCGGCAAAAACCAGGTTAACTACACAGAACATTTTCACCATTTTGCAGAAAAAACAGATAAACCAATAAAAATAGTCTTAATACAACAACTTGACAGCTAAATAGCATCCTCGTTTATACATGATTATAAATTTCATCATGTAATAGAATCAAAGCTAGGAGGACCGTCATTCGTCCATGAAATAAAAACATACGCAAGTAATGTGGATTAGTACAGTAATCTCACCAGAAGCAAGAAATTATCACACATCAATTGTACTCAAATCTTATAAAAGCCACTGTAACAAAATAGAAATTCATAAGCATATGAAAAATGTCTAACTAGCAGGAAACCTATCCATGAGACAATAATTACATTACAACGAAATTTATGATTCATCAATAAGCAGGGGGGTTGAATGGGCACATTGAATTGTTCTCATATGTAGAAACAAAATACAAAGACAGGCGCACCTGATGGGAAACGCGTGTGAGATCCACAAGCACATTGATTAACAGTGAACGACGTCATTTTTTATTTAACCCAAAATCAACATTGTATGTAGCAATCACAACCTCACCCATAAAATAAAATAAAACTAATTCTTCCATTCTACTTCATCACTTGTGTTCTTTCATTAGATTATTATTATTGTTATTATTATTATTATTTACAAGAAATTGAAAAATTCATCTCATGAACAGAAACAACAGCATAGATAAAATCAATCAATAATGAGAACCAAAACACACACCGCACAAAACAAGATTATTAGATGAAAAAAAGAAAACAAGAAAAAAAAATCAGGGCTTACCGTTGGAGAGCATGGGAGGGGGGGCAGAAGAGAGACGGGCGGAAAGCAGGGATCGATAAAAGACGATGAATCTCAGGTCTTGGAAGCGTTTTCAAAATTTGCAGTTGTTGCGCGGCTACTTTGGTCATTGTCTGAGCCAAAGATTTATACTTAAGCCAAGCGAGGCGGTTTGCTTGCCGCTTGTGTTCTATAAGGGCTCTGTGGATGGGTTTTCATTGGAAAGAATCAAGCCCGTCAAACAAAACTACGCGGCCCATATAAATGGAGTGCATTGAATTAGCAAACCATCTCCGAGTCTGCCCAAAAATAAAATATTCATTGAATTGATTATGAAATTAGGCTTCATTATTTATTTTGATTTAATTTCTATAAAGCTATATAGATTTTATGACTCGATTTATATATATATTACGATTTAACCCGGGTTCACTTAGATTTGTTTCATTGTTTTTTTTAAATTGATTTTTTTTATTTTTAATCTTCAAAAATATATTTATTGAGAATTGAACTTTATAATCTGTTTAAATTTGTTTTATTTATGATTATCACAGTTTTATGATCAAGGGATCAATTTTGATAAATTAACTCAGGTTGACTAGTATCTTTTTTTCCCAGTTTTTATGAGCTTATATTGATCTCATGACATAAATCATAGTCTTGGTAGGTAACTCAAGTCAACTTTTATTAGTGATTTTTTTTAATTTTATTCTTTAATATTGGATTGGTTGGAAATTGAGTTTCATTATCTGTTTTTATTTGTTTTATATAGGAATATCATGGTTTTATGATTCATGTGGCAAATTTAAAAGGTTAACTTGGATTTATCTAATGGAGCCAATTTAATGTCATTCCAATGTTATTTTCTTAAAAAGTCTTCATTTTTTGTGAATTCAACTATATTTTAATTAATTATCTAAGTTATATTTAAACCCGGTTCAGATTTTTTTTCTTATTATTAAAAATAGGTTCAGTCAACTAAGCTATGTCATATAGTACGAGTCCATTCACATGATTCCATTGAATGGATGTGAGTATGAACTCGTATATTCATTTCTCCAGAGCGTATAAACAAACCACACGGGGTCCAAACTACCAGGACCAACCTCTGGAAATTTCTCTCTTCATTTAATCCAAGTGGTTTGCAATTGCCGCAAGGAAAACATTATCTCAACAAGAAACACAAATTGGAAAAATGCGTCAGCAAGAAACACAAAGGGCATGACCTTGTCGTTCACTCAACATGCATGACAACGTGGCTGCCCGCATGTTTGTTGAAATTTCGAGAGGAAAAAAAATGATTTTTTAGTGGTTTTATTGTCTTAAAATAAATTAAAAAATATACCATTTTAAAATACTAACTGATATTAAAATTTAAAAAAATGTTTCGCTGGGGCTAACTGTTTGGTGTATGTGAGAAGGTTTGGTGAGATCATGGGATTGGACAAAAATGACTCATTTTGTTCACATGTCCGTACGTTACCTTTGGTAAAATATATGATGGCTATAAATATTCATCATGTTATAACACTCGATAATAAATAAATAACTATTTACTCTATTTATACATGATGAATGTAGATACTTAAATGGATATTTTAGGACCGGTTTCTACTATATTTATCATTCAATAGCTAAGAAATTTAAATGTTTATATTTTATTTATCTAATATTTATATAGAAATTCATTTTTATAATATTATTTATTATTCAAAATAGAATAAAATGGTAACCTGTTTATATACATATATACATGTATGTGTGTTTATTATATCAATATTGAGATGTATACCTATTATATAAGATTAAAAAATATATAAATATTTTACACGGACATATATATATATATATTAGTTTTTAATAAGGTCATTGACCAATAAAACTCCACTCATTTGAATTCATTCAACTATGCACGCCATTTCTATACATCATTTTCTCTCCTCGCCTACAAGTATTAACTTAAGCATAATACAGTTTTTCATTCCACGAGGAACTTATTTCTTTAGAAAATCTCAATCAGGAACTCAACCTATTTCACAAGTTATAGTCCAATTTCACAGCAAATCATGGAAAATATAATTTTATGCAATAGTTTTAATTTTATTACTCATTCGTTTAATATATAGTGGTTTTGTACATATTTATATATATATATATATATATATTTTTAAAATTCAAATCTTGTAATTAATATTAAAATAACTTATTAAATCTCGATGTGAACATTATCCTTTCAAGATTATTTAATTTCAATTGATGTGCAGATAGATATCATTTACAATCAAATTTAAAAATAATAGTGTCGTTATCTTTTTATTTAGTGATTTATTTGTGTACGGTGATTTATGTTTAGATCCTCAAAATTAATTACCATATCCTTAACAAATCTACTATCTCATCATCCCTCGTCAATCTCTCTTTTTTTTTATAAAAAAAAATAGCACCGCCTTAATTAATTAATTAATTAAAAATATTAAACTGAACAATAACTCAAATTAATATTCATAATATCCTTGACAAATTCAACTACTCTCATCATCAAGCACCAAAATTGTGACAAAAATACGAAGTCTCCAATTGCTCATACAAATACATATAACATTTTTTATATATAATTTACAGGACTTGATCAATTTATATAAAATCTTAAAACATGGGAGGATCCATTTCACCCACCAATTAGCTAGAATTAGTGAATTTCTCCTGATTGTCTCATCTTCTTAAAAGAAAAGGAAAAGAAAAAAAAGAATAGCATTTACTGAAACTAAATAATAAATTAATTGAAGAAAAAGAGCGAGTTGCCCTGCGTGCCCATCGCTTTCTATATATTTAAATAACTAAAAAATATAGTATCGAATAACACCACCTCTCTCTCTCTCCGTACCATCAAGTACCATCACCTGGTACCTCTCCATCACCCATCACTACCTTTATCTCTCTGCCCACCTGCAAGCAATTCTTTTAAATTTCCTTCCCTCTCTCTTATTTTTAATGCGCAATATTTCCATGAAGAAACTACTGAGAAAGCTCTCAAAGGTCACTCGCTCAACAAAATACTCGATCCTCCAACCAAACTCACCAAAACGCGGGTCAGATATCGTACCAGCAGGTCACTTCCCTGTTTATGTTGGTGTGGATCAAGACAGAACCGAGAGATTCGTTGTACGTGCTGAACTACTACACCATCCTTTGTTTCTTGAGCTCTTACACAGATCAGCACAAGAATACGGGTATGATCAAACTGGGGTTTTGAGGATTCCTGTTATCGTTGCTGTGTTTGAAAGGGTTCTTGAATCTGTGAAACTTGGTGAAAGCCACTCTTGTCTTGATGAACTTCTCGGCCATTCAGTTTCTTGTCTTTGATGACCGCTCGTTTTGGGTGGTTGTTCAAGCCCTGTTTGCCGGTTACCCGGAGAGGAGAGGCAATCATTTTCTCTTTTCTTTCCTCTTGTTTTGGGTTCATTAATTTGTACATGACCAAACATGTGGTGTTTTTTTTTTCAAAAACAAAAATAGATGTATATAAATGTATGTAGATCTTTGTAGTTAACGTAATTACATAGTAGGAGGGTGGTGATGCAGAAGGGCATTCTCTTTTGCCTTCTCTTCATCACTGAATTCCATCAGGTATCCAATTGCTGTTTAATTAATAATTTTCAGTAACTTCTTTCTGTGTTTACCTCTCTATTTTGGAATTTTTCTATCGTGTCCTTTCAAATTTTGGATCTCCTTTGCTTTATTTTCTTTTGGCATATTTTATTTATTTATTTCTGTCAATTATTTTCTTGAAGAGTTTGAAAAAGGGAGAAGTTTGTGTACGGTCTTTAACTGTTGTATCTGTCAAGTCTAATTAATTGTCTAGAGTTTAATTAATCAAATTACTCAAATTCATGTCAGATTTTATTTTTGAGATTCACGACAGGAATGCATGTTTATAATTATCTCATATTAAAAAGTTAAGAAACAATCTATGTGAATATAAATTATATATATTTATCTTACACCAAGAGGTTAAGAAATAATCAATTTAGATACAAGTTATAAGACAAAATATGAAGCTAATTATTTATAAATGTATTCTATATTTTTTAATCATTTAAAAATTAAAATATTAAAAATAATCGGGTCTCATTTGGGTCATTGTAAACCCCTGATTTTAATAATGGTAATAATAAATTCTTAGTATAGTTAATTCTAAAAGTTAACTGAAATGGGATACTCGGTTAAATGAAAAACACCCAAATTAGATAATTTGGGAGAAAAATAAGTGGTATAAAAAGGTTACTGGCTTCCTTGGAAAGACAAGGTGTGAGGCTAAAGAGAGGGAGAAAAGAAGGGAAATTCCATTTTTCTTGAAGAATTTTGATTTTAAAAAACACACTTAGAAAGGGTACTATTAAAGTGCTAGAAGGAAGCTTTAAGTGACTAATTAAACACAAAAAAATAAGTGAATTAAGGAGGCTTTTAGTAATTAAGAGAGTTCTTCGAGGCTAAAATAAGAGGTAAAGAAAACTTGCATTCTTTTTTTCAATTGCTTTAAATTTCTTGTAAATTAGAGGCAAGAACAATGCTTAACATGATGGATTATGTTTTTGTTATGGAATGAGCTTGAATGTGTGTAATATATGTATTGGAATTTAGGGTGTTTATATATTAAATGCTGTTGTTAATGTTTATTGGTGATTATTGACATGAAAATTAATGGGAAAGGTATTAATTGTAAGACATTAGAAGAAATTTTGCGTATTCCTTATACATGGTTTTTTGCCAATACCAATCCTAAAAGGAATGAATTTTTTGAATACAACTTATTAGAATATCTTGCTAGTAAGTATTAGTAAAATCATTTAAGAGTATATAAGGATTATTTTACTTAAAAATTTACTGAAATCCTGTGGCCCTTATTATGTAGAGGTTTCAGCCAAAGAGAGTAGAGGTTTCAGCCAAAGAGAGGGGAATGTATCATTTTTTTTATAATCAGGATATCCGGATCAGTTTACGTGCATTACAACTAATCTCTAAACTCACTAAACATCTTGCAAATCCAGTGAGCATGTAAAGCACTGCGGGGGAGACAGACATGCATGATAAAATTTGAACCTTGGTATAGAGTAAGGAAACAAATTCATTTAACCATTAGACCAATACCCCACTTGCGCGGGGTAGTCAGTTCAAATTTCGCCCTTCCACCATATCTTGATATAGATATACCCACGTTTTCCTAGTGTATTCGCCTCCAATGAAGGGTGAATTATGAAATGTGCTGTTTAGTTCACCTTGAGAACTGTTGTGAAACTGTGCCGTGAGAAACTGAATACACGCACGCACATAATAGTTTAAGGAGTCAAACATTTCAACAAAAAGACTTCACACCTATCGAATTGTTTGAAGACCAACGGCAGATGCACATGAATTCTATGAAGCGAGGAATTGTCTGAGATCGCCGTTGGGAAATTATTACGAGTCATGCTCATCGACTCATATTCAGAGTGATCATTGATAGTGAATTCCACGTAGTTTCTACATCGGCCCTACATCCATCGACTTCGCTCATGTAAGAGGATAGTCATAATTTATCAACTATGAGACAGAAATTAGTTAGATAACCAAATTGTATATCGTGTTATAATTTCCCATCAACTTCTACTTCTTGTAACATTGGAAAAGGATCTACACATTTAATTGCAAGGACCAGGCCAGACATTCCATTACGAGGTTCAAATTCCACACGGAAACTATCCCCTTGTGCCGAAAAAGACACAAAATGGGGATGGGATAAGTTTGAGCCACGTTAGCTTCTGCCCTCTGGCCTACCCAGCCAGATTTACAGCAAACTATATCAGCTGGTTTTTGTCGACATTTGGGCCACAGCTACTGCTGCAAGGGGATGGTAAATTGGAAGCGGTTTTTGCATTGCTGGAAATGCCAAGACACAAGGCTTCAGCTAGTGGTCCACCAGGTGGCGAAACCATCCATGAACCGCCATGACTCGTCATCCACTGAGGTCTCAAGCCACTCACACTCTGATGATGACTATCCCATGATCCCATTATCCCAAAACTACTCAGTTGAGGACTTCCATTTCCTTCATCATTAGCTTCACTTCTAGTTCCAGATGACAATGCAAGAGCTGAATGTGGCAATACTGACTTCTCACTTGAAGAAACATAACTTTTTTGACCAATCCCGTCAATGTCGTCTCTTCCCGAATTAGTTGACCAAGCATCAATGAAGTGCCTTGTCTCTTGTGCTTCAATCATGCTAGGATTTAAAGCCCTTTCCAAAGAATTTGATTTGGGACTTGAAAACATGCTGCAATGATCATTTAGCCTCTGAGCTTGTAATGAATGATCACCTCTATATGTATTTGAGCAAAGCGGCTGCTCTTCTCTATAAAGGTTGTACACTTTGCCATTACCCTTGATGCCTTCTCTCTTCAAATGCTGCCATTCTGGGCTGTGATTACTAGCAACGGGTGAATTCTCACCTTTTAAGAGCCATTCCAAGCTCCTTCACGGGTTAAAAACTAATCATCAGTTATTTATTACATACCACAGAAGAGACAAAAGACAGCAACTTCTTGTTAATGAATAATGGAAAAGAACAAAGGGTGTGTCAGTTATGAAAGTAATCTTTGTCGGGCAGCGTTAAACAGCCCGTTCAATGCATGGTCCTAAGATTCAGAACAGTTGATTAGAATATTAAGGATAATGACTCTCACCTGGGCTGATCATATGAGTTGGCAGAAGAGACCATGGCACTAGAAAACATAAATAAATGGTTTGGAGAGTAAGGTTTTTGATTAAACAGGCGTGGATTAGTGGAGCGATTGTTATTGTTGGTGTTAGTGTTATTGTTGGTCAATGTCCTCAGGGAGTCATGAGAGTGTAATTCCACAGGCTTTCTTGAACGGGGGCGGCTCTTATGAGAGTGCCTCTCACAGTATTTCTGGTCGGGTGCCACATCTCTTGAACACCTCCATTTTTTCCCATCAGTTCTTTTGCATCTCCATGGCTCTGGGTCTGATGAGTTCAGGCTAGGAATTCCCAGTTCTAGTGAACCTGTTAACACTAACAAACATGTAAAATAAGAGCCCCTTATGAGGATTTTAGGCTGATATATTGCAGAAAGATATGACCTTGACAATAAGACTGTTCATGATACTACAGTTAGATTGTGGAGGAAGGGCATTACTGTTGATGATATTGCTGTTAGATTTTGGAGGAAGGACATTTGATTGTTTTTTGGTGATGGGCATGAGGAGTTCAGGAGGGACAGGAACAGAAGCCATCATGTAATTGTAAATCGTGGTTTGTCTTTCAAGTTCTTGCCACTGAGCAGCTGTAAAAAGCACCATCTCATTCACAGATGGTGTCATTTCTCCTGTCACCACAACACAAGCGCGCGCGCGCAGCAGAAGTTAAATCAATTAGTCTTCCCTGTATCTTCAGATTCAGGAAACAAAAAGTGAAATTAAAAAATCAGGAGACTTTACCTGAGGAATTGAAGGTAAAAAGAGAAGAATCAGAGGTAAAGTAGGGGTACTGCAATGATTTTGACACTGTTATTGCATCAGGAGTACGGGTCCCAGAAGCAGAGACGACATCGTTTATATTACCAAAGCAAGTAACATGGTCGCTTGTTCCATGTAACTTTGGTCTACAAGAAGAAGAAGAAGATGATAACTCATGAGCTGCTGGTTCAAGATTACAAGACATCGCCATCACTGGTCTCTTACTACAAGATTCCTGGTTATCTTGCATCCTTAAACCCAAGCCAACATCATCCACAAAAACCCCACTACTGGTCCTCCTCCAACTACTTCTCATAATATTATCTAGAGAAGAAAACAAAAAGGGCCAAATGCTTTTTCACTGGACTGAGTATAAAAACAAAGCCAGCCTTACAGCTCACGCTAGCAGGTGCAAGTGTTCAAACTCTCTCTCTCGCTCTCTCTCTCTCTGTTTGTTAGCTTGGATTTGCAAGTGTTGTTGATAAAGTTGAAAAAAATTGAAATTTTTTTATTTTTATTTTAAATTAAAATTTATTTTAGATATTTTTAGATATTTTGATACGATAATATGAAAAAAAAATATTTTAATAAAAATAATAATTTAAAAAGCAGGTGGAAAGATGCCGCCATTTTTTTCAACGACTTTTTTGCTTTGCTTTCTTGGCTTTCCAGCATGAGTACTCCTTTTGGATTAAAGACAAAACTCCATTCTGTCACTACTGACATTTACTATAACGTACTAAACACATAGTTTAACGTTTTCTTCACGTTAAGTTTAAGTGCCCGGTCAAGAGTTTAATTGTTTTTGAAAGTTTCTTTTTAAAAAATATATTAAAATATTTTTTTTTATGTTTTAAAAATTATTTTTGATAATAATATATGAAAATGATATAAAATATTTTAATTTAAAATAAAATAAAATAAATATGTTTTTTCAAAAACATTTTTAAAATACATAGTAAAATAACCTCTAACTGAACGAGCTAGTAAAACTAAAGGCTTTATATATACACACACACGCAAATGCGCACATATCACTACTTCAAGACATATTATAATTAGGAAATACCAGGCTGGAACCGCGTCCCAGTCGATTCAATTTTCTTTTAACATAAAAAAGAGAGTTCGAATGATGATAGGATTTTTGAAGGATCTACAAATGAATAAAATGAACATGTGGACCAAAATAAATATTTACAATTTTTTGAATCAAGTTCCTTTTTTTTAGTGTTTTACGGTTTAAGTCCCTTTTTTTCAATATTCTACCATAATTACCATATCAAATTCATGTAAATAGGACACTGCAATATATATTTGAAAAAAATAAATAATTGCTTCTATATTTGCATAAACATTGAAGTATCGTCAGAAATGTTTGTTTTTTTTTTACATGTTTTAGATAATAAATTCAATATAGTCAACATGTAAATGAAATAAATATCAAGTTTTTTAAATCTTATTTTTTATAGCAGCATACCAAAACTACTAAAAAACATAAAAATTAATTTTTAAAAGTATATAATCCAACCACGCTATGAAACACCACCTTAGCGTCTGTTTGTGCCAGCGTGAAACGCCGTTTGACTAAAATTCAATTTTTACACTTAAAATAAAAAAGTTTAGTTCGTTTAGATCATTTTGATGTGTTGATTTCAAAATAATTTTTAAAATAAAAAACATTATCTTGATATATTTCAGTATAAAAACTTTGAAAACTACCACTTATACTCTAAAATAGGCCAGCTGCACATAAAACCACTGCACAGTCAAGTTTGACTTGAAATCTCCTCCCGTGTATGTGTACAAAGAGGGAGAGAGGGAGGTGTTTTGACTAGAAGGGTCTCTTTCCGTCAAACACGGCGTTAGTTTTCGTGGGGGACCACAGGGAATTTGATGTGATGCAATAACTAAATTATGGTGGGTCGACCTTTTCGTTTTTGAGTTAGGTCCCAATAAATGTTTCTATTTCTATGTTGAGGTGCAGAATCCTGGAAATTAAATTTAAACCCCTAATCTATAATTTAATCTTAATGCAATGTTAGAAAGTGGTGATAGCTGTATCTGGCCAGACACTTAATTTTCACCCACTTTTTTCTTTAAGTTATAACTCTGATTAGATTGTCTCTGACATCAATCACCTAATCAAATGCCCCTAGAAAACCACATGCAGTCTTGTCAGATAACTTTATATTATTCCGTGTATTTTTATGTCTTAAGAAATTAATTTTTGTTTTACTTCAAATATTTTTTTAACGTTTTTCAATCATTATAATGTATTGACTTTAAAAAAAATATAAAAATATTTTAAAAAACAATCATTATCATAACACTAGATAAATAATATTTTTACAATAAAAAATAACTTGAAAAACAATTTTTACTTGAAAAAGTTTTTTTTTAATTCATCTATATTTTTCTTGTCTTTATATAGATGAACTTTGTTTACAAAAATAAACAATATTTTCTCAAATAATATTCCTAACATGTACTGCGAACTTAATTGTCTTGCATAATTCCTCTTCCCTTCTAGTTGATTCAAGCAATTCATTGCGCGTGTCTATTTTTAATATAAATTTATTTAATAAAAATGCTATCTTGATTAACAAATTTTAGCAAATAATTGGGCAAATGTCTCATCTTACGAGATTAAATATCTTGATTTACTTAGGTTTCTTGAATATTTTTTTTGTTTTTATTTATAGTTATCATTTCTTAATTCCTTCATTTGTCTATCAACACACATAATCCTTGTTTATTCAAATACATGTATGCACGAGCCTTTTGATTTTCATCTGGAATAGAAATCTAGTTTCTAGCAATTACTTTCAATGGAATAGAAATATGGTTTCATAATAGTTTTTTAGCCGCATATATAATTCTTGATCTATCTAATTAAATACATGCATTACCTTTTTTTAAAAAAAAAACATGGAGAAAATGTTTTTTTTTTGTATTAAAAAAACTCCAGCCCTGCACTAAAACGCGAATCAAATAGAAATAATAGAACAGTAATTCACAAATTGTTTGAGTCCAACCCAAAATCCAAAGAACTGAAAGAGAAGCTCCTTTAGTTAATTTGTTTTAATGGTAAATTAACCCGTTAACATAAAGTACGGCATTTATACTTCGGGTTTAATAGGCTTTTCGGCCCAATGAAGTGTATGAAATTTTCTAATTTGCTGGGAGATCCAATGGATCCATCGTAAATCGATGGGCCTTATTTATCTTTCGAGGATAGAAATCGTTAGGAAATCTGCCTTTTCAAATTACAGGGAAGTTGTGCCTATATTTATTTAT
This sequence comes from Salix exigua, assembly GCA_032356905.1. NCBI lineage: Eukaryota > Viridiplantae > Streptophyta > Magnoliopsida > Malpighiales > Salicaceae > Salix > Salix exigua. Next base: position 4,099,010 of record CM063588.1, on the reverse strand, counting down.
TTTTACTTTAAGTTTTAAGAGTGGGCACGAGGAAATTTTGTTTTCTTAAATTAATAAAAAAGATATATAATTAAAATTGTTGTTAAAATAATAATACTAATCTGTATTGGTATATAAAATAGCTCTACGACACACTTTAAAAAATATTTGTTTTTTTTATCAATGAAAATTATTGTTAAGAAAAAAGAAAAAAAAGTAACAATCTAAGTTTAACTTTAATTTTGTGTACAGTTTATTGGATTCTGCTATTTCTGGATCTTCATGTCCGAAATCCTCTAAAAATAACTCTTTTTTTTTATTAACCTTTTGAAATGCATTTCAAAACAGGTTCTACATTATATTAGAAACTGTTTATTTTTGAATTTTTAAAATATTTTTTTATATATCAATTTTTTTAATATTCTCATATTGTCTTGACGTTTTCAGATCATAACTAAAATAAATAATAAAAAAATGTATTGTTTTAAAACCAAGTAATATTTTAAAAACACAACAAATATCTAAAACTCAATCTGCCCCTTCTAAGGAGACATTGCCAAAAAAAGTCCTTTTTTAGACTTGAACCTCTACTGGTAAATTACTGAAACTTTAGGCATCGGTAATTCAAATCAAATCACCCCAACAAAACAATTTCTTCTAATTCTTGTCCTTTATTATAATGTATTGACTTTGAAAAAATATATAAAAAATATTTTAAAAAACAATCATTATCATAACACTAAATAAATACAAATTTTACAATAAAATTTAACTTGAAAAACAATTTTTACTCGATTTTTTTAATTCATCTAGATTTTTCTTGTCTCTGTATAGATGAACTTTGTTTTACAGAAATAAACAATATTTTCTCAAATAATATTCCTAACATGTACTGTGAACTTAATTGTCTTGCATAATTCCATTTCCCTTCTAGTTGATTCAATCAATTCATTGCGTGTCTATTTTTAATATAAATTTATTTAATAAAAATGCTATCTTGATTAACAAATTTCAGCAAATAATTGGGCAAATGTCTCATCTTATGAGATTAAACATCTTGATTTACTTAGGTTTCTTGATATTTTTTTGTTTTATCTATATTTATCATTTTTTAATTCCTTCATTTGTCTATCAACACACATAATCCTTGTTTATTCAAATACATGTATGCATGAGCCTTTTGATTTTCATCTGGAATAGAAATCTAGTTTCTAACAATTACTTTCAATGGAATAGAAATCTGGTTTCATAATAGTTTTCTAGCCGCATATATAATTCTTGATCTATCTAATTAAATACATGCATTAACTTTTTTTAAAAACAAAATGGGGAAAATTGTATTAAAAAAAATCCACCCATGCACTAAAACGCGAATCAAATAGAAATAATAGAATATTAATTCACTAATTGTTTGAGTCCAATCCAAAATTAAAAAAAAAATGGAAGAGAAACTCCTATAATTAATTTGCTTAAGTGGTAAATTAACCCATTAACATTAAATACGGCATTGATACTTTGGGTTTAATAGGCTTTTCGGCCCAATACAGTGTATTAAATTTTCTGTGGGAGATCCAATGGATCCATCGTCAATCGCTGGGCCTTATTTATCTCTCGAGGATAGAAATCGCTGGGAAATCTGCCTTTTCAAATTACAGGGAAGTTGTGCCTATATTTATTTATTTTTACTTTAACTTTTAAGAGTCGGTACGAGGAAATTTTGTTTTCTTGAATTAATAAAAAAATTATATAATTAAAATTGTTTTTAAAATAATAATAATAATCTGTATTGGTATATAAAATAGCTCGACGACACACTTTAAAAAATATATGTTTTTTTATCAATGAAAATTATTGTTAAAAAATAAGAAAAAAAGTCTAACAATCTAAGTTTAACTTTAATTTTGTGTACAATTTATTGGATTCTGCTATTTGTGTCCGAAATCCTCTAAAAATAACTCTTCTTTTTGTATTAACCTTTTGAAATGCATTTCAAAACAGGTTCTACATTATATTAAAAACTGTTTATTTTTGTATTTTTAAAATATTTTTTTATATATCAATTTTTTTTAATATTCTCATATTGTCTTGACGTTTTCAGATCATAACTAAAATAACTAATAAAAAAGTGTATTATTTTAAAACCAAATAATATTTTAAAACACAATAAAACTCAAACTGTCCCTTCTAGGGAGACATTGCCAAAAAAAAGTCCTTTTTTAGACTTGAACCTCTAATGGTAAATTACTGAAACTTTAGGCATCGCTAATTCAAATCAAATCACCCAACAAAACAATTTCTTCTAATTCTTGTCAAATGTCAAGTCCAAGTAGAAAACAGAACGTTACAATCCCCACTGTCTGCATTAAAAGCCAAGCATGTGCGCAGTGCAATTTGAGAAGATGCCTTCATAAAAATAAATAAATAAAAAGAGCCCTTTTGAGAATAAAAGAAAAGAAAAATAATTGTACACTTGACGAGATCCAAAGCAACCTTTTTCTGCTATCATGACCTTAAATATTATTCGACGCAGAAGTAAAACTCATGTCGTATTAGACTTCATCAAAACGGATCACACTCTCTCAACACTAACAAGCCAACAAAATCACACGAGGCACTACATGCTAGTGTGTAGAAACCCATTTTGAAGAAACAAAATCAAGAAGATGTATATAACTGACAGTGATTACAGATTAAGAGAAGTGAAAAACAGTTAATTATTATGAAATGATAAGATTGTTGGATCTGATGGGGCTTTTTTGTTTCAAAAGAATCCTTAGCTGTGCCTTTTGACACTCCAGCTTTGTACCCCAATGCCTGTTTTTGGATCCTATTGCTCGAATCACTCTTGGGAATTCAACAAAGCCTTTGATCCCTCTCTTGATGTGAGGATTCTCAGGCTCTGGCGATGCTCTACTTCTCTGAATTACCATGGATGAAATGCTACGAGTTTTGTCGTTAAATGATGACATTTCACTCAAGATCACCCTTGCTGATTCTTTTGAAACAGCACCACTGTTGTCATAACAAGATTTTTCGCTCAAAACTAACCTGTTTAACTTGCTTGACGAAATAGCTGCAGCCCTGAAAGGAGCTGATATTCCAGCTTCTTTATCTTCTTGATACTTCTGTTCCATCCTGGAAGCTGAATTCTGATGTACTTCTGTCTGTGTAGTTGTACCTATCAATTCTAACAAATTCTCTTCAAAGAACATTTTGGCCTCGGCGAGCTTCATTTGAACTCTTTCTTCTCTTAAAACCTCAGCCATTCTTAGCATCTTTCTTTCCTCGTTCATCTCTCTCTTCATGTGATCAATCTCCTCTTTATCAGAAGAGATTTCTCTGGCAAGCTCTTCACAAACTCTCTCAAGTGCTTCTCTTCCTCTTCTCTCTTCAGCCAGTTCCTTAGCCAGTCTTTTATTCATAGTCTCCACCTTCTTACGTGCCCTGCGTTCATGTTCAAGCTCAGCTTTCAATTCCAGGATCTGTGCTCGAGAGAAATCTAGCTCAGTATCCATGATAGGTCTGAAGAAGGTGAGATCCCAGAAAGAAGCTGCGATCTTGCGAGCTGAAGGAGGGAGGTGGGGGTGATGAAGATGCTTGTTACTTTCACAATGTTGCTGCTGTTGATATTGGGTATTATGCTGTGAATTATAAAATGGATTCTCGTACAATTTCCAGCTTGTACAAGTGGTGGTGGTGATGTGGTCTTGAGGATTGGATTCATCCATGGAATGGTGTAGGCTGCCCATCATCATCACCCTCGCTTCTTCCATATATCTTCTTCTCTGCTTTCTTGATGAGCTCTTTATTTTTCTTGGTAGCTTTTCTCGCCTTTCCACTCTGCTTTCCTTATTTTTCTCATGGGGGTTTTCTAGGTCAAGAAAGCAATCGGGGTAGGTCCATTTATCCTTTCATTGAGCTTGCTTTGAAGATGTGGATTGTAAAAGGTAAAGGGGCATCACATGCACCTCATCTTAATCATAACTAGCTATCCTAGAGGTAGCCATGGCTCTAAATCATGGCTTGATGATCGGTCCACATCCCTGTCTATCTATTTTCATGTGTGCGTGTGTATATATATATTTGTTGTGTTCTGTAAAATTGAAGGCCGGCCCATCTTAATTTCAGACTAAACATGGTCTTGGTTTTACCAGAAATTGCAAAACCAAAAACCATATCTGGTGTCTAGTCCCTGGAATCGAAACATGACTTCAATGGGTGGAATCAAGTATCAAGGATGATGCTTTTCAGTTTTCACACACTGAATTGAAATTTGACCTAAACCAGACTTTGCATTACAGTATTGTATTCACTTCATAAATGAAAAGACAGGAAAATTAGATTAACGTTCTGGGCACTATCTTATCGTAATGTGACAAGTCAAATGCACAACTCACCTTAAAAAACGCTAAATAATCACTTGTTGCATAAAAATAATAGTACTCTAAGCATTTTCTTGTTGCATAATAAGCTCTATATCAAAGCGATAATGGCAAGAACTGTAGTCTGATGAACGTGCCTGTAAACCAGCTAGCTAAAGCTCCACATCTTATCTGACTTCAGGGGCCCTCCTCTCTAGCATTTAACCCTTCTGGAGCTGGCTTTCGGTTTTCTGATCCAATGCACGAACGTATATTACCGAAACTTTGCAGTTTAACAACTAGAATAATTTAGATTTTCTACACAAAGGTGTTAGGTTCCAACTCTAAGAAAGATGGGGGAGTATAAAAATACAAAAGGATCCTAAACCTCTTTGACTTTCATATATATATATAACTCATAAAAGAAGCTCATAAGGACTAATAAACCAATTTATTGCACAGAAAACTAGAAATGATGCTTCTTTAAATATATAAATCAATGTTCTCCCATCGATTTAATGTAGAAATTTATGATGTTCCATGAAATTATTGCTTTATTTGGTTGCATCTAGAGGATCCACGCTAGACATATATACGTCAGGCCCTTCTCCAAGGTGCCTGCTCCTCTGAAAAGTTGACACGGAAAGGGCACTATAGTTAACATGGAGGTCCCAATGATCATCTATCCAGTCTACAGGTTCCACATGGATGCGTTTGTTTATTCATCATGTTTTTTACTCTGTCCCTTTCCTTTTGCTAAAATTATATTCTTACAACCACCACAGAGATAGACTAAACTATTCTTCAGTACAATGGTTTTCAACACAATTATAATTTAGTCCTTCATGTTAGTAAACCTATAAATTAGTCCTTTCACTCTTGTTTGTAAAACATATGTTTGTTTTCTCTTAATTCCAAAAGAACCATTTTACAATTTAAATCCTTTGGAAAAAATCAGTGTGGTGAGAATTTAGAGAAAAATCAATATATTTTTCTTATAACAACCAACATCTATTCCTATTCTACTCACTTCTCCATTTTTGTATCCATTCCAACCCTTTCTCATTCAACTACTAAAAATTATTTCACATTTCATTTTCAACTTACATTCAGGATTCTATAAAATCAACCACAATTATTCCGCTTTATATATTGTTGATACCAATTCACCGGTATTATCATCATCCCATCTCCAAGAATATTAAATTGATGTTTGTGATTGAGTTTGAAACAATGATAACAAATATAGAGGTACTATGAAGACTATAAAAACTGGATTCTCACCGACACCTATAAAAAGATGTAAAAAAAAGTATAAAAGATGCCATGAAACTTGATTAATTATTTAATAAGCCTGAGTACTTCAATAAAAAAAAATGATAGAATTCTCTCTCACACACATACAATAATAATCGCTAAAATCAAAGTCTATCAAGAAAAAAAACTACAAGCCAAATAATTTTATTTATACTAGTTAAAAACATTTAAAAAAACACTAGAAAAATAATAAAATAGGGAAAAAAAACAATCCTAAATCAATTACGAAATTAATACGAGTCTTGGACACACAAAAACCTACCTGCTGCATTCTTAAAACCGGATTGAGCTGGATCCACAAGCAGTCCTGACAGCCCCACCACCGTCCATATTAGATCGCAAGTTTTCCCATGCTTCTTTTAAAATTGAATTCTGGACGATATCAGGAAACGTGCTATGGATCGATGCAGCTTTCAGACTTATTATTATTAATTTGGGTCAAACTCCAACGATACGTGATCTTAATTACCTGTTCTAAGCGGTGAAATCAAGAAAAAATAGCCCTGATTTCATGATTAATTAGATGTCTTTTCTTAATCTGTGTGTTTTTAGGGCAACTGCTCCCCTGTTAAGCTTTCTGGTTTGTCAATGGTTACTTCCAGATTTAGGTTAACCGAGTAGAACGTCGAGTTTTATTAAGCTTTACTGAAAAGACGTTTATGCTAATTAATAACACATGCAAGCGTCCAACTATATCTACAAGGTCAGAACATTTATATTACACAGTTAAATGCTCAGGTAATGGCTTATCGATCATTTCTAGAGTGATTTTTTTATTATATATAAATAAAATATTATTATTATTTTTATGTATAAGGGCATAGTTTATTTTATATAATCAAACAATGGTTAACTATAGCAGGCATCTTTGAATTGTTTTTATAAAAAAAAAACACAAGTTGTGATTAAATTATTTTAAAAAAATAAGTACATATTAAAATGCAAAGAGTGAAGTCTCAGAAATGACTGAAATGACTGAATAGACATTCCTTGCTGTGTCCTCTCTAGTGCATTTTTTGGTTCATGATACTTTTTCTAGATTTGGTACGAGACAAAGACCTTCAGTCGTATTATTTGTGATGCTCCTGAAACTCTAATGATTAATTCTAGTTGTAATTGTTTTTATTGTTATTATTAAACCTGATATAACCATTTAAAATTTAAAAATTCAGACCTGCTTTTTTTAATTAATACTTAGTCAAACTATCAAATTTGTTGCCCCAATTATAAACTCCTCTAGATAAAATTTATTTTTTATTTTACTAAATGATAAAAATAATAATTTTATCATCAACACATTACTAAGGTAAAGAAAAAAAATCACATTAATTGGAAAACAAATCCCAAAGATATAAAAAAGGACCAAAAAATCTTGACTCGCCTTTATGATTCGTATTTAATCAACTTGTGTAATCCGACTTATATCTACATTTTTTTTTACCAGAATAATAAAATTAAATAAAACCCTTGATGAAATTGAAAATAAGATAACAAAAAAAGCCCTAACAAAACAAAAGGGTAACGAAAGAAAGCCTCGCCGCAATAGACTGAGCTTGTCCAAAAAGGATAGGCGTGGGCTTAGGGGAGAACCGTCTACTTGACCCGTCAATTTTGTATAATATACCTAAACCAGGCTTGTCAATTTCATTTTATTCGGAACGTTCTGTTCTGGAGCATTTTGTTTCGTTAAAAAATAAGACAGAAGTTTTAATTCCAGCCAAAATATTTTGGTATCGTTTCGAGTGTGTCGTTCGGCCTTAAAATCCTTTTTAATTTGATTAACTTATGATTTTTTTCTAATTTTGAGATTATGTTTGTTTGATTTTGTGTTTATATCGTATAATTTAAAGTTAATTTATCTTGAATTTTAATTATACTTGTTAAATTAATATTTTATTTTTTTATATATATATAATTAATTATATATAAACAGTACAACCATGGTTATCAAACTCATGAGTTGACTCGCGAAATCGTACTGATTTGGCGAGTCATCTCAAGAAAACTGGTTAATTCGAGAGGAAAACTCGAATTCGGTCAAACTCGTATAAAATTGGACTGGATCGGTTCAATTTTACGATTCTTATATATCAAGACTGCTGCTTCAAAATTTTTAATTTTCAAGTTGTCTCCTTCTATTCTTCAATTATCAAAGACACAATACACGTATTTATATTGAACTCCAAAGAGTGGAAAAGGTTTTTGGCCGATGTGGGATAATAAAACACTTATTTATATTGAACTCCAAAGAGGGGAGAATATTTTTGGCTGATGTGGGACAACTTTCATTGTCACACATCGGATAACATGATTTGTCCAGCTGTTCACTGACAAATTGTTTGTGTATATATATATATATATAAAATAATTATAAAAAATATATATTATAAAAAAATAAAATCATTGTGTTGTAATTTATATAACACATCAACAAAATATTTATTTTAAATTTGTTAGTTTTTACCTAATAAAAATCTATGGACATAATTGTTTTGTAATGTGTTTTTAAGTTATTTTACATCATGTATGAACCTTAACTAATTAAGTTTTATGACCATAATTATGCTATCTTGTATTCAGAAATATTTTACATACGATTTTACGATTTTTCTTCTCATGCGATTTTAACTGTGATTTTATGATTTTTATATAGGCAAATTCGGGTACGATCTTACGATCCGATTTTTCAAAGCCCCTCCCGATTCGTGTCAAAATCTCGATTTTAACAACCTTGAGTACAACCCGAAACGGCATACCAAAATATTCTAAAACCGGAATGTTTCGTTCCAATAAAAAACCAGAACGCTTCGTTTCAATAAAAAACTCGAACGATATTAACAACTTGAAATAAACAGATCGATTCTAGCCATATTTCGGTGCTTGCATGCTTTAGAGCCATCTTAATTAGTGGTTTAAATTTGAGTAAGGCTTACTATCCCAGTTACAGTTCGAGTTAAAATTCTCAACCCGCATTTTCTTTTAGTTTAATAAATTGTGAGTTACACTAGAAACGTGAAACATTAACGATGTTTCAAAAATATTTTTGAAAAAAATTAAAATATATATATTTTTATTTTTTATTTTAAATTAAAAAAATGATTTTTTTAGATCATTTTTTTATTTTATTACATTTCTAAACAAAAAATATTATAAAAAACAATCACAACTACACCCACCAAAGAATCACTAAATGTATATCATAGGTTCCAAATTAGAAACGTCTTGCTCTTTCATGAATAAAGCGTACGAGGATAAGAGTCAAACAATAACATTTAAGGGATAGAAGTTATAGCTAAGTACTAGGATTCCAATAGAGTATAAATGTTTCCAGTAGGTGTAGAGATTTCTAGATTGGATAAGTTCTTAATGTCCAGTATGCTTCATAGGGATTTGAGATATTCTACCCAATTGATGGAACACAGTTTAATGTGGTCTAATGAATATTGCTTTTTTCTTATCACGAAATGGCTGGTTTAAGTAAAGTGCAGCAAATTAGAACACAACACTTACTTAGAAGGGATAGTCATAGGCAGACAATCATCGGTAAATTTCGTGGCTGTGATCATATAGTTTACCAAAATCTGAGTTTTATATTGGGGTTGAAGTGAACTTGGAGTTGAAGCATCTACCAGAAAGTCAACTAATTATAAGTGGTGTCAAGTGTCATGAACCACCAATTGGAACGCACACATATACATTTAATTCTATTGGAACTTTGCCTTTGTGCGTACACATTGCCAGGCAAAGGGCCTCAATGAAAGGATCTTGGTGTTTCAATAATCAATTGAAGTCTAGATAGTAGTCGTTGAAAATACAGGGTCTTTTAATTAAACAATGATGTTCCCCGTCCTCTTCTCCACTAATCTAGATTAATCAGGAAAAAAAAAAAACTCTGCAGTGTGGAAGGGAATGGGGAGTTAAATGAAAGCACTCAGATAGTTGGTCCTTGTGGATCCTGCAGGAATTGAAATCAAATTTAAAAGAAGTAAACGATGAGAGCATGTTCTCACATCAAACGTGATCTTCCATTGATTCTGATATCGAGAAACAACTCATATTTCTTGATTTATGCATGTAAACAACTCATATTTCTTCTTAATCTATCAATTTTCCAGCCTAATCATATACTTATGTACGATCAATGTCATGGCTATGAGTATTGTTTTCTATTGTTGCTTTGTGTTTAAACCATCTTGCAGAAAAGAAGAATCTCAACTACTGATGCTGACAAACACTATAAAAACATTGACGGAGGAGGAGAAAAAGGGTTCCCTTGCCAGTCCAATAATAGATACCAGCAGGACTGCAAATCAATACTTGGTTATTGCATATACGAAGGCAATTTGTGCCAGGAATTCTTAGTTCTTCCAGCCTGATAAAAAAGGGATATTGATATCTTCATGCTGTTTGATGGGTTATTTGGTGCTGTAAACAGAAAAGGTAATGAATGTTCCATAACTACTGGGATTTTGATTAGTATAGTACACAGCAAGAGGACAACAAGTTTTTAAGTAGGAAAAGACTAGTTAGCTACTACGAGAAAAGAAGTGCTGAAAAAGAGCCAAGGTAAAGTTATATCCATGCATATTTCTTCTATCCTCTCGGCACTTAGTCCCTGATAATTTGAGTTCATTTTATGATGCATAAAGAATTGCTATTTTACAGCCATGATAACTGAAGCAGAAGAAAAGGAAGAGATTGAAATAGAAGGGATGGAGTTAGAGCAACAGGATGAATCAGAAGGTTCAAGTGGACATCAAGCATGGACAAAGCAGGTCACAGTGCGAGGAATCATAGTGAGCATTCTTATTGGAGCCATCTACAGCATCATCTCTATGAAGCTAAACCTCACAACTGGGATGATTCCAAATTTCAATGTCTCTTCTGCACTTCTTGTATATGTGTTTGTTCAAACCTGGACAAAAGTTCTTCAAAAGGCAGGATTTGTCGTCAGACCCTTTACTCGGCAAGAGAATACAATGATACAAACTTGTGCAGTTGCCTGTTATAGTATTGCCATTGGAGGTTTGATTAGGCTTCCATACTAAAAATAATATTCCTGTTATTACTCTTGACAAATCTGAGCTTATTATAACATAGTTTCCATGTTTTGGGCAACAGGTGGGCTTTCTTCTTACCTACTGGGATTAGACAGGAACACGTATGAGTTGTCAGGGGGGTTGAAAACTGAAGGAAATTCTTCTAGTGGTTTGAAGGAACCTGAATTTGTCTGGATGACTGGATACCTCTTCTTAGTTTGCTTTGTTGGTCTTTTTGTGTTAATTCCACTTAGAAAGGTATGGATAGAAGTTCCATAATCCTTCCATGCATCTTAAATTTTCAGAAAATAATTACTTTTCTGTAACAAAAATTATAATGTGTTAAATATCCTGAGATCTTATGATGTCAAGAGTCTGTATATTTCTCTTTGGAATCATCATGAGTAGTATTTATATCATCATGTCTCTAGTAAAATTCTTAAAGGTGTGTTTCGGCCTTTTGGGTTACAGATCCTGATTGTAGACATGAAGTTAACTTATCCAAGTGGCATGGCAACGGCAGTTCTCATCAATGGTTTCCATAGCCGAGGAGATAAGATGGCAAAGTATATACATGAAGTCTAAGTTTTTGCTATAAAAAAACAATTATCTTAAAAAATAAAGTAAGAATCCTGATTGGGTTGTTATTACAGGAAACAAGTTCATGGTTTCATGAAGTACTTTTCAATCAGCTTCTTATGGGCGTTTTTCCAGTGGTTTTTTACTGGGAAAGATGGGTATTGTGGATTCTCACATTTCCCTACTTTTGGAATGAAAGCATGGAAGCATACGTATGTACTCGTATACCCTCCCTCTATTTCTCCAATTGTCCGCTTCATTTCTACCAAATAAAATGTTACTGGTCAATTATTTTTGGTTAATATTTGGCTTTTTTTTTTAGATTTTTCTTTGATTTTAGCACCACTTTGGTTGGATCTGGAATGATTGTTTCCTATCTTGTAAACTTGTCTTTGCTTCTTGGAGCTGTGGTTTCATATGGGATCATGTGGCCACTTATACGTCAGCTTAAGGGAGAATGGTATCCAGCTTCTTTAGATGAATCCAGCATGAAGAGCTTAAATGGTTACAAGGTCAGAACACCATATGCTAGGCCTCTTAGCTTTCTAAAATCCATAATAGGATTCTAATATATGGTTATAATTTGACAGGTTTTCTTAGCAGTTGCTCTCATCCTAGGAGATGGACTCTACTTTTTTGTTAAGATAATGGTTATTACAATCAGCAATGTTCGTAGCAGATTAAAGAACAAGAATCTCAGTCCAGGTGAATTGGACATCCTTTGCAGTTTTTTCCTGTTTATACAGAAATGCTGCTAAAATATTATAGCTTCTTAACTGTACTTCTTTCCCGGCAGTGTATTACCACAAGAAGCTCTTCGACGAACAAAAACAAAATAAATTCTTCATCGGAGAGACCATACCTATGTGGCTAGGCATCATTGGATACATAATCTTCTCTGTTATCTCCATAATTGCGGTGCCAATCATATTCCCCCAGCTTAAGTGGTACTATGTTGTCGTGTCTTATGTTCTTGCTCCATTTTTAGCATTTTGCAATGCGTATGGAGCTGGCCTGACCGATATAAACATGGCGTATAATTACGGGAAGGTCGCCCTCTTTGTGCTAGCTGCAATATCCGGGAGGGAAAATGGAGTGGTGGCAGCCCTTGTCGGAGGCGGCCTTGTCAAATCTGTTATTTATGTTGCCTGCATCCTGATGCAGGACTTCAAAACAGCTCATTTGACTTTCACCTCCCCAAGAGCAATGTTTTTTAACCAGGTTATCGGCACCGCAATCGGCTGCGTGGTGGCTCCGTGCAGCTTCTTCCTTTTCTACAAGGCTTTTGATGTCGGAAATCCTTACGGAGACTTTAAGGCTCCCCATGCCTTGATTTTCAGGAACATGGCAATTATAGGCGTGGAGGGTTTCTCGGCTCTGCCCCTGTATTGCCTGCGGCTCTGCTATGGCTTCTTTGCTTTTGCAATCGCAGTTAACCTAGTGAGAGATTTTTTGCCGCGGAAGATCGGGCAATGGGCGCCTCTTCCACTGGTCATGGCCGTGCCATTTGTCATCGGAGCTTCCTTTGCGATTGATATGTGTGTTGGAACTCTGATTGTTTTCGTATGGCATAAACGAGACACCAGCAAGGCCGAGTTCATGATTCCTGCCGTCGCCTCAGGATTAATCTGTGGAGAGGGTCTGTGGACTCTTCCTGCTTCTATTCTTGCTTTGGCCAAAATAAAGCCACCTATCTGCATGAACTTTGTGGCTTCCTAGAGAAACTTCCTCCACGCAAAGGTTCAAAGGACAGCAAAACAGTATGTAATAATAGTCTTTCACAGACAAAAACTCCAAGTGCAAACTATTTATTTGAATGAACAACTTCAAATTTCTTTACATGAACGCTCCACTTCAGAAATGTTGGCATATGATTCATAAAGGGATTTTTTTTATTTTTTTTTTAAAAAGAGAGAGAATTAAAAAATAAATAAAAGTATTCTTTTTATTTCTTACGAGCTGTAAAATTTATATTATTCACTATTTTTTCTTTAAAATAAGCATTTAAAAATAATTAATAGGATAAGAATATGTTTCTAGAATGTCTGGCCTGGCCATGGGAATCTGTCCGTTTCTTTGCCTTGAAAGCTAAATTCCAAAGACAGCTCACATTCTGTCATTATTATAAACCTGGGCTTTTAAATAAACCATGTTGGCCCAGCCGAAGAGTGACCGTTGGAAGCTTGAACGTTGGAACCCCCTTTCTTTAAAATCCATCTACTTCTTCTCCACAGAAAGCATCGGATTCCTCCAGTTCATTCATGGCCAGCAGAGAAGAGAAGGGAAACCCTGCAGCAATATAAAGCCATTAAATCCCAATCCCTTTCCTCCATTGCAAAACCCCGTGACTCTGCCATCTAAAAACAGCCTGAGCTAGAAGGCCAGATAGATAGTTTAGAAGTGAAAGATGGGTATGGTCGTGGTGATCTCTCTGCCTTTGATATTCTTCTGTCTTCTTCTTGGTTTTGGATGTTACTACCTGGGGAGATACAAGGGAAGACAAGATGTCCGCACAAATCCTCAGGTATTTGGGGATCCTATTCCACCGCCAGGTTTTGGTAGCGCGCCACCTCCTCCACCTCATACCAAGCCAGACAGCTTCGGCAATGTTTAGGCTCACTTTTTTTCCCTCTTTTGGTTTAGCTTTGCATTCCATTAATTTCTTATATGTTGAGATGTATGGTGTGGCTCTAAGCATTATTTCGTGTGGATTTTGAGTTGTAAAATTGTCCCAGTTGAACTGTGTAACATACGGCTTGGCTGTTGTATATTGTTTTTCTCTGCTCATTTTGTTTCACAAAAAGTATTTGCCAGTATTCCATACGATGCTCTTTCTTTCACGCTAGGAAGGGAGATTGAGAAGAATTTTAAGAAGCCCTGGTGAAACAAGACCATGCAAAGAAAACTTATGATATTATACAAAAGAATTCATTACAAGAGTCATAGTCAGTCTGCGTATTCTGAATTACTGGCCCAATTAAACTGTTATAGGAGCTTGAGCTTACATGACAAAGATTCCTAATCAGTATGTATTCTGATACCTTCTTGTCTGGAAGGTAGGTTATGTCGGCAACAACTCTTTCTAGGTTGTTTCGATCACAAAAGAACAAAAATCGATGAGTGGGTATGCTTTATATTGTATTGCCAAAAGACAGATGAGCCTTGGCAGAGCGGCATACTTTTCTTTTTGAAAAACAAAAGATTATCAGAGTATCCTGAAACTTATCTCTAAATCTGATGAGTCTTTATCATTTAAGCTCCCATGACAGGGCAATTGGATCGATCAGCAATTCAAATTCTTCCAACCTATTTGTCACGTTTAGTTTAACAGGCCACAATGCTGCCAGGTGTGCATCAACTATCAGGGAGAAAATGAGAGGGAGCCAGACTCATTTGACCAGGCAACAAGACAAGTGGCAGATTGTTAGAGAATAATATAAATCATGAAGTCTCAATTATAAGTTTAATTTTTAGGTGAGATAATTATTTAACATAGTATTAAAGCCTTATTGACTCGACTAGTCACGAGTTCGAATTTCAACATCTTTATTCTATTTGATAAAAACCAAGCACAAGGTGATGTGAGTCTATACAAGTTTTAAGCCCAAAGTACTTTCACTTGAGGTTGTGTGTTAGAGAATAATATAAATAGAACTTCACTTACAAATTTAAAATTTTAGGTGAAAGGCAAAGGCTTCCAGAATATTCCGTTTCCAAACAATAGAAATGTCAACAAACATTAAGCAGGTGGTAACAAACAGTACAAAAAACTGGACCAGCCAATGACGGAGTGCGGGCCACCTATTTGATTCTCTTTTAAAAGTGAATGAAATATCTATTTTTTTAATTTCTGTTGTTATTTTTTATATGATTTTTATCAAGTTTATTTTTTATAGTTTATTTTTTAATAAATTCACGTCTAAAATATTAATTTGTTTTGTTTTGTTTTTATTTTTCTATTAAAACTTTTTTTAAGGAAAAAAAATACTTATAATAAAAAAATTATATATAAAACAAAATGCATTAATAAGGAATAGAGGTTTTGATTAAAAATATTCGTTTTATACTTATTTCAAATCATGATTTTTTTTAATATTGATTTTAATTGCTTATAATTTCTTTGCAATAAACAACATTGTTATATATTTATATATATAATTAAAAAACATATTGATAAGAAAAGGAGGAGTTTATATTATTAACAATTACTTCTTTTTTACATATTTTTTTTATTTTCTTATAAATTTTATTCTATTTTCATATAATTGAATAAAAAACAGAAAAGCTCATACAAGATCAAATATTTATATTTATATTCATATTCTAGCTTTTCTCTCTCTCTGTCTCTCTAACTTTTAATTAGAACTAACAAAAAAAAAATTCAATTTATTAGTTCATATAATTTTTACTTTATTTTATTAAACACGCATGAATTTTTTTAATTTTAAAACAAAGTTTTCATGATACCATAAAATGCTTTCACAATGATTTTGCAATTTCTAATTATAAATTAAACTGTAATTCTATCCGTACATGTATATAAATTTGCTACTGATATTGCTAAAAAAAATCAAGATATTTAGTACTTTCTCTTAAACTTCATTGAAGTTTAAGCTTACAAATAGAGGAGTTTTTAAAGAGCTGTGGGGAGAAAGATCCTGTAGATGGATTTCGCTCTGCATTTCATCCTGCAAGTGGGGCACTTCTTCTGAACAGCTAGTGCTTTTTTAATGCAATTATTGCAGAAAACATGACCACATTTTGTTGTTGTTGCTTCTTCCAACTCATCCATACATATCGGGCAACGAAACGCAGGTGCAGCTGGAGGTGGCACAGCCTGGGACAATCCAGAAACCTGGGCTGGTGGTACAGTCTGAGAAAATCCAGGGAGTTGGGGTGGTGTCATACTCTGACACAATCCAGGTAAATGGGGTGGTGGCACAGACTGGGACAATCCATTGAACTGGAGCACCGTCCTGGCCTGCCGAACCAAATGACATTGGTTAGAGTTTAAGTTTTTAATGATTCCTAGAAGTTTCCAGTTGAAAACGAAGATATAGTGAATAGCAGCGTGAACCTGATTGGCGATGTTTATGTTTTCCCTTGCTGCATCAGTATTTCTCCTAGCTTTCTTCCTGGCCTGCTAAGAGGAAGATCATTTTTAAAGATAATCAGATACTCGAAGAACACAAGCCAAATCTTTACCATTGTGTCAAGTGTCGTACCTGGTCAAATATGTTGGGCGAGATTATAGCAATATCTTCATCAATGATCTCAACATCTTGTGCAGTTTGACGTTTTCTAGTCTGTCCATACACTTCATCTTGAAGGTTTCGAAGACGGTATGGAAAGTAGATGCCATGGAAAGGCATATTGTTCTGAATCGGAGGTGGACAGTCGAGATCATAAAGCTGAAAGCAAATTCTCTCGGCTTCCTGCAAATCATCTTCCAGGCAATCTGTATTACCCAGAGTGTTGTCTCCGTTGTCCAGAAACACCTTGTCGTCGTCTAAGTTCTCCACAAAACTCATGTTGTCGTCAAAATTCTCCAGTAAACTCATGCTGTGTTACTCAAAGACACCTAAAATTCCCGGTTAAAAACAAGAAATTAGGGCATGCTGAGAAAAAAATATTCTGAATATAATACAACCAAATCTTTATCTTAATCCCATAGCAATTATCAAACCAACCAGGCAGACTCACGAAATCCCGTTACAAGTACAGTATCATATTTCATAAAGTTAAGAAGAATTGAGCAAAATTTCAAACAACCAACTGAATATTGCATTCCCTGTCCTGTGATGATGAGCGATTGTGTAACAACTAATTACAAGTACAGTATCATATTTCATAAAGTTAAGAAGAATTGAGCAAAATTTCAAACAACCAACTGAATATTGCATTCCCTGTCCTGTGATGATGAGCGATTGTGTAACAACTAACAAGAGAGTTTTATTTTTCATACTCATTTGACCAGTTCCCTGCTTTAAGCACCTAGATCTCAAGTGAATCTGTGAATTGATTTAATGGCTTCTTGAAGTAAATTAAGAGCCTTTATTCAAAAAACAACTGCAAGCTATATATGACTAATCTATGATGGTTTTATATATTCAAAAACAACTGCATAAATTTATCAGTTCATTCTCAGGATAATAGAATCTGAAGAAATCTAAATTAAAAATAAAAAACAGGGGAAATTTCTTCAGATTCCATTATCCTGAGAATGAACTGGTATTTTTAAGCATGTTCTAGCCGGAGGTAACATTGTGATTTAGAATTAACAGTATCTGATTGAGTCCTAAGAAACCAAAAGGTAGTATAGTACTTAGAATACCCTCAAGTATCCATGAACAGGCAGTCCAAACAGAAAATTATGTCTACTTTAATTTCACATCAGTGAAAAATAAAATAAAAGCCAATTCTTCGCTTGCCAATTCTTCGTGATGAAGTAACAAGATTGCAGAAGTGAGAAAGTTGTGTTTTTGTTTTCCAATTCTTCGTGATCATATAAATCATATCATGACAAATCGTTTTGAACTTGAAAATCATAATTTGATTTTGAAGATATCCTTTACCACATCAAAAAACAATTGATAAGAATAATAAAGGGCTAAGCTAGCAGCAAGCCAGCAAGCCCCAGTAAACAAACCCTAACTAATTATTCTAAAGCAACCGAAAAAACATGAAGTTGGATAATACCTCTGAATTATTGAGGGTGCAGCTGCTGGAGAGAAAAAAATTGAACGAAGGGCAATGGATTTTATGTGTCCTATGAGGGATTAATTTATAGCAAAACAAAACTCTGTGAAGCTTCATGACTATTTGGGAAAGAGACTGTGAGCTTCCTGTTCTGTAGATTAGTCCATTATATCGGATCAACTTGTTCATCGAGTGATATCTGCGCTCTTAAAATAGAACTCTTTTTTTTTTTTTTTAAATAAATAAATAAATGCCACCGTGGCTGACATGGGTTTTCTTATTTAATTTCCCTGGGCTACCTTGGAATTAGAATTCCAACGAATAAGTAGATGAATAAAAGTAGAAAGTGTCCGTATTAATTTGAAATTCAATGAATTTATTAGAAAAACAATATATGTATATAAATATCATCGACACGTATTTTTATTTTAAACAATAAAAAATATTATACTTTATTTTCGGAATGCTATATATTATATAGAGAGGAATTGATTCGCTTAAATGTCTACATTGCGATTCCACTTGTTTTTGATCGAAATTAAAAAAAAAAGTATTTTAAATGAATATATTTTTATGTGTTTTAGATTATTTTGATGTGTTAATTTTAAAAATAATTTAAAAAAAATATTTTGATATATAATTCATCACGATACGCAACAACATTCTCAAATATACTCCTAAATTCAAAGATTGTTTATAAATATGACAATGAGAAGAAGATCAGTCGACAAATTACCTTTAAAATGGACATGCCAGCTCATATATGATAGTGCTTCTTCTTTTTTTGGGCCCAGCATACGTCCTGGAACATGCCCAGCTAGTTCGTACTGTAGTGCTGGTCCATGTGTCGGCCCAGTAAATTACATAGAAATAACCCGAGTATACGTAAGGAAGGCTCACTCGACCGATTAAATAATCTTAATTATGAGTATGAAACACATGGATAGCAAGGTTGAAATTCATGGAAGGCTCGATCAAACGTTGAATGACGCAGAAGAAACACTGCAAATTGTAATCATTCTCTTCTAGTGATTTGAGGGACGTAATTAGAATAATATTCAGTAATTTTCTTTCCAGAAACAAATGAACAAATAAAGAGCCTGATTGAAGAAACTAAACATCCAAACATATAAATATAATACATGAATTATTTTAATGAAGGTGGTGAAGTGGCAACGGTTACTGTTTATAATACATAATTTCGTGGGCGGAAAATAGTTTTTAGCAAATAAATTAAATTTGAAGGTCGATTGTAAAATATTTTATATTGATCAGTTTCCTATAAATCTTCCTATAAAATATTTTACAGGAATTAAATATATATAAAAATAGAAAAGCTGACATTTAAAATTGAAAAAAGGGAGAAGAATAATATTGTTTTTAAATTTGAAAATATATTAAAATAATATATATTTTTATTTTAAAAAAAATATTTTTAGCATCCATATATCAAAATGATCAAAGAATTAAAAAATATAATTAATTAAAAAATGAAAAAATATAGTTAAACACGATGCTAAACACCATCTAAATAAAATGATTTTGACTAACTGATCTTAGTACTCCTATATGAAAAAAAAAAACATAATTAAGAAAATAGTTTTTTATTTATTATTTTTGGATCTTTGAAAGAATAGCTGTACGAGATGTTAGAATTATTTTTGTTTAAACAGATAGTTATTTCTATATTTTTAAAAGAGAAATAATAAAAAAGAATATTTTTTCTCTAAAATTAAAAAATCACTTGTTAATTTTTTTATTCGAGTAACACAAAAAAGAAGAAGCTAAATTAAACTATTTAAAATGTTATTAATAATTTGACTTTTGACATTGAAGATGAAAACAAGCATGGATATCTACAATGCGGAAATGAATATATGATTGTTTCAAAATTGTTTTTGAAAAATAAAATATTTTTTTTATTTTTAATTAAACTTTTTTTTATGTTTTTAGATATTTTTATATGTTAATATCAAAAATTATTTTTAAAAAAAATATATCATTTTAATATATTTTTAAATAATTTTTTTTTAAAACATAACTTGAATCTTCAACCTCACTCACAAACACATTAATTAACAAATGCTGGATAATCTGCTGTTGTATCAGGCTATCAGCAGGACGACCTCAGGTACACAAAATGAACGGTGGGAGTTGTTGACGTTAAAACAAGGTATCGGAAGCTAAAACAAGAAGAAGAAAAATACTGTACCCAATCAAAACCATTTTAGAGATGTTTTAGTTTTAAATTAAATAATATCCCTTTTCTTTACAACCCCTTTTGATCCACAAAAATCTCTATCCTTCCAATCCTTTTCTACTTTAATTAATTATTTATTATTATTATTATTATTTATTTTATTCATGCTAAAACCCTATCATTTTCTACTTTATTTATTATTATTATTATTTTTATTCATGCTAATGAACCTAACATTCTCTCTCTTTCTCCCTCCCTATTAAATTGTTTTGCCCATTCTCTGAATCATCAAACAAAATGGCCTTAAGCGCATGGCGCAAACTCAAAAGATCCCTCAAGTCAAAGCTCTCATTTCTCTCCAGGCCCGGCAACCACGCAACTGCCTCCGACGAAAATCCCCGCCTCAACACCGCTACTCCTCCACCACTTCCAACAATATCATCAACATCATTCTCGTTCGGTACTCGTCTCTCGCGTAGCTTCAGTCTCCACTCTTCTCCGGTAACCATCCCCTCTCTCGCTCTCGTTTTTTGCTTTAATTATCGTTTACTTAATACTGTGATTTATTTTTTAACCTCTCGGTGTCCGGAGTTTATCTTCTTTATTTTTTTTACTTGCGGCAAAAAAACCTGGCTTTGTATGTTTGTGAGTCCGGCATCCATACCTGAGTTTGGAGCCTGTCGACGACGCCCTTGTGTTTCTCCAGTGCTTTAAGTCTTGCTCCTGGTCTGAGTAGGGTGTTTTGGTAATAGCGAGTGAAGGTTGCTTAAAAGATCACGTTTCCGATGTGATCCAATAAATGGACCAATGGAATACATTAAAGAAACAGCTGTTGGGGGTAGTTGAAATTTGTATGTGTTCATTTTGACCATGGAATTTGGAAGCTTCAAAAAGTCAACGATTTAATTGAATGGGTGGTGGGTTTTTTTTTTTACTAAGATCACAAACATGACAAAGTAATTAGAAAGTAAATTGTTGTTTTATTAACTGCGTGAAAATTAGGGCAGTGGCACATGGTGATGTTTAGTGTCTGGGATCAAGTGGGGGTTTCAATGAAGATTAGGCTTGACTTTTTGTTTAGGTATGCTATTGACGTGTAGTTGAAGCTCGAAAGGAACAATTTTTGCTTTGTGTACAATGGGAATACATTAATGAAACGGAATATAGTGTCAAGTTTTCGGTTGAAAAGTCAGTTCAACACTAGTGTTCTTCCTGTTTCGTGATTGTCTTTTGAGTCAAAAGTTTTGAAGGTATTTCAATAAAGTTATACTTTTATATCCAAGCTTAGCTTGGTTTTAGTTAAATCCAGTTATGCTTAATTAATGAGAAACTTGAACTTCATAGTATAGATAGGTAGAGAGAGGTCTCCATTGGCTCGTAGAAGAATGCTTTTATGAGCCTTTTGAATTTTGATTGTGGTGTTGAAATCTATAAACTCGACTGCCTACATGGCTTTTGGTTCTGAACATCTTTAAATAGTCATCACTGTTCTTGACAAGGAGAAGGTAAAAGGATATTGTGCGGGGAAAAAGAAATGTTCTTTGGCTAGTTGGATATTACATAATAAAAAATGAGGAACTTGTGCTGATAAATCAAAATTTGGCATGCATTTGATTTGATGGTCTACATTGGCTTAATAGGATTCATGCTGTTAAAGCTGCTGAGATTTTTACTTTTTGACTTTTCTTAGAATTTTGCTCATTATCGCAGAAAAAATGTGCCATTTGCTTGAGGAGTTTGAAAAAAGGGCAAGGCCAAGCCATCTTTTATGCTGAGTGTTCTCACCCTTTCCACTTCAATTGCATTGCCGACAATGTCAAGCATGGTAATCTCAGATGTCCTGTTTGCCGCTCCAAATGGAAAGATGTGCCTTTTCAAGCTCCAAAAAATGTCCCCAGTTTTCAACGCAGTGGTTCATTGCATGCTCACGTGCTTCCATACAGGGCACATAATGCATCCCCGGTTCATATTGAGCCGGATCACTTCTCAGATGATGAAGTAATCCCGAATGTTTCTCAAGGTCAATCCTCTTCATCTCGACCCCATGCTATAACTGTGAAGACTTTACCAGAGTATCCTGCTGTTTCTGCCTCCGAATCTTTCTCCAACTTTGGTGTTCTTGTCCGTGTTCTCGCACCTCCACTTGATAATTCTCTACCTCATCACCGTGCACCAATTGATATTGTAACTGTCTTGGATGTTAGTGGTAGCATGGCAAGCAAGCTGATACTTCTCAAGCGTGCTGTCAACTTTATCTTACAAAACTTAGGCCCTTCAGATCGACTTTCTATTGTGACTTTCTCTTCATCAGCTCGAAGAATCTTACCACTTAGGATAATGTCTGAAAGTGGCCGTGAAGATGCCATAAGGGTTGTAAACTCTCTTTCTGCAATTGGTGGAACTAATATTGTTGCAGGGCTCAAGAAAGGGATTCGGGTTCTGGAAGAACGACGTCAACATAATTCAGTTGCAAGCATTATCCTTTTATCTGATGGTTGTGATACACAAAGTCACAATACACATAATAGATTGGAATATCTAAAGTCATTACCAACTTCAATCTTTCCTAGCAATAATGCATCTGGAGAGGAGTCTCAGCAGCCAACTTTCCCAATTCACACATTCGGGTTTGGATTGGATCATGATTCTGCTGCAATGCATGCTATATCTGATGAATCCGGCGGTACATTTTCCTTCATTGAGTCCATCGACATTTTACAAGATGCTTTTGCAAGATGCATTGGTGGTCTTACAAGTATCGTGGCTCGGGATGTTCAACTCAAAGTTAGGTCAGCATCACCTGGAGTGCAGATTATGTCAACACCTTCTGGGAAACACAAGAATAAAATTTTTGATCAAGGACAGCAAGCTACGATTGATATCGGAGATTTATATGCAGAAGAGGAGAAGGATTTTTTAGTGTTTCTCTCAATTCCTATATTTTCAGTTGATGGTGAGGAAAGGTTGGAAAACACGCCATTGGTGGATGTTTCATGCTTTCAGAAAGATTCAGTGTCGATGGATACGGTACAAGTAGAAGGTGAGAGAGTCGAGATACGACGACCTCAACTTTTATCTCCTATTGATCAGGTACTGTGTTTGGAGGTTGATAGGCAAAGAAATCGTTTGCTAGTGACAGAAACTATTGCCAAGACACAAAGGATGGCTGAAATGGGAGATTTAAAGGGTGCACAGGCTCTGCTGGCAGAGCAATTATCCACTCTTCTATCTACAGCTTCTGCCCAAGCAGGATATGATCTATGTAATCGGCTAGAAGCTGAGTTGAAAGAAACCAGGAAGAGAATGGAAACCAGGGAATTATATGAACACTCTGGTCGTGCATATGTTCTCTCGGGAATGAGTTCTCACTCGAGGCAAAGGGCTGCAACTAGGGGTTTCACAATGCCACTCTCATCGGGTGGGGACTCAGATATGAGAACTACCACTAGCTATGAAACACCATCTATGACTAGCATGGTAATGAAGTCACAAAATTTGAACTTGGCACCTAGAGAGTAGCAACAGCAACTTTACATATCTTCCAGCTTGATTGATCACCTTCCATATGCATTTACTACTAACACGAGCAAGAAACTCTATAAGTATTTTATAATTTTGATATCTTAGTGGCAGGTTAATAAAATCAATATTAAGGATTAGAACTGAAATAGCCTTGCTTTTCATTGATTTTCTTTTTGTGGATTGCGTTGAAATCTGTACATGAATATTGAATCACAAAATGTAATACTTTCCTTAGTTTGGTTTGAGGTTTATTGCTTCTTAGTATGAATTAGAGAGGGTGCTTGCACTTCGCCGAGGGTAAGATAAACAATAAATTATGGAAAAATGAATGTGTAGTTCATTGTATTTTCTAGGAGCAATATAAACTTTAATTCTGAATTGAAAAACTGGTGTGCATTTAACTAATAAAATATAACCAAAATATTAAGATGTATATTAAGATGTTATAAAAGCTATCTAGAAATTGAATCAATTTGAAATTAAGATGTATATTAAGATTTTTCTTATCTTGGGCTCTTAATTTTATAAAAGCAAAAAGGCAGTAGAATAAATATGAAAAATATAGATAATTTAAAAAAAAGGATTAAAATAAGGCATTTCTCCAATTGTTAAAAATTGTTTTTGATAATTTTTTACAAAAATATAAAAACAACATACTACTTTTGTATTGCCATGGAAAAGTTTTTATAATTATTTTTTGAAGACTTGAAGGAGGAAACATGTAGCACTAAAATTATGATCTATATAAAACAAAAAAGCATTTGTTGATATATTAAAAACAATGCTACAATCTTATAAAAGAAAAGGTAAAAGAGTGAACACTATGTGATAATTAGTCTCGTCATTTTAATTTTTTTTATAAACCGTACCACCATAGCAAGTAAAAAAATATCCTTCCAGAATGCTGCCCTTTTAGGGTGAAGCTGAATAATGTGCTGGCAATTTTTCAGGACGCCTCTTGAGCTCGTATGTGTATGTATGCCAGCTGAATATCTCAACTAGACTTTCAAATTTTAGGCTTCTTTGGTGCACCATAGTTTCCAGACTCAGGCTTGCGCTTTATCCCCAAGAAGTGCTCAACCTTGGAGGAAAAAGAAACAGAACCACAAATTAGCAGACAGACAATACGCAATAAAAATGCAAGAGTGCTACAGTCAGAAAGCCCTTCCCCCCCATGGGAAGCAAAAAGAAAAGGTACGTGAGAGTTGTAGATTGCAATCCAGAACCATTCTGAAAGACACTCAGCATGCGTTGAACCTGAGCGCACAACTTTCTTATCAAAGTAAAATCTTTTCTTGAAATAGGAACTACCAAACTGCCATGGGAAATAAGCCCTTGTGATAGGTTCGGACATAGCAACACAGGATACATGGTGAATGAGTTAAGGTCATGGATTAATTTGAAGTTGTATAAGCTGAGGTTTAAGGACAGAAAGCAGTTGCTTGCTAGCTGGAATCAGATATTTTGGTTCCAGGAGTTTTTAGGAAGCAAGAAAATGTAGGAATTTATGGATTTTTTGATACCAGGGTCGGTGGTATCCAGGAAAAGATTTGGGGAAAAAATATTTTTGGCTCGATAAATTTCAAGAAACAGCAACAGCAATGGCAGAAATGGGACAGAGAATCAGATGGGAAGGGGAATGGAGGAGAAGAAGAGAAAGTCCTTCCAGATATGCATGCTTCTAGAGCAAATCATAGTACTCATTATTGCATTATGAAAGAGGTTAAGAAACAATTCCCAACACACGTATTCATTTCTGCTTGAAAACCACCGTGATGACAGGATGAGGTCAGCATTAATGGTTCAAAAGAAAAAAAATCTAAAAAATGAAAAAACCCACTACACTTGAAGATTTCCAAAGTAACGAATGTCTGGTGCTACTAATTAGTATTCACATCCGACAGTTCTCAACATGGGTGCAAACAACTACCATTACAAATTGTAAAAGAAATCTGGTAGTTTATGCAACTAGCACGAGGCATCCACAACACCGTGAAACATGCATGAAGCATACTTTTTATACATCATTCTAACCATGCCAGTGCAAACCAAAATATGAATCTGACTGACCTTTTTATCACCAAGCATGGGTGTTAAGCTTCCTGGGAGATCCTTCTCAACAGTTGCGAAGCCACTTCTAGGATCACTGGTTTGGCTGCAAATAAAATTCATAAAAAAAGGTGAACAAGCAAACTGTAGTGATCATACGGAAGATATGGTATTCTATGATCCTTAACTTTCTGAAACTAGTAAGTCTTATTTTGAATTGTATCAAGGCATGATGAACAAAAAAATCGAACAAAAATACAGTGGTTAAGTGCATTTAAACCACCTGCAAAGTGAGAGATCTTTTCAAGTCTGAACTTATCACTGCAAAATGCAAATGATCATAAAAAACAAATTGAATGGCTGCTAAAGCTCTGCATTATATATCAACAAAAACATATTTATACTCTTAACAATTGTTTTTAGGAGAACCTGTACAAGATGATTAAAATTTTCTTCTTCAAACTATATCCCTCGGCATTATATATCAGCAAAAACATGTTTATACTCTTAACAATTGTTTTTAAGAGAACTTGTACTCCATGATTAACGTTTTTCTTCAAATTATTTCCCTCACCTTTCATTAGTACAGCTTATCTTTGACATATAAAATGGACATGTAAATCTTACCCTGGTTTAACATGACCACTGAGGACAAGGTAGGGTGTCTTTAATTGAGCTTGTGCTCCCCTCATCCGCTCCACAGACATTGATGGTGTATCTGAATTTTTCATTTGCTTCAACTTCAATTCTTCCTGGTATTGTTTCATTCTCTTTTCTTGCTTCATTTTGCCAGGCCCCTTCCCATGGAATTTATGAGAAATCATTCGAAAGGCTTCCTTAGGAGTCATCTGTTAAATATAAGGAAACAACACAAAATAGTAAACAAATTGCTAGATAATAAGAGTCAGCAAATAAAAACTTTAGCTGAAATCTACACCAGCCACACAAGTTCACACATAGAAAGTAGAGCATAGTAGGACTGAGGAACGCTACCTATGAGAAACCCTACAAGTGTACAAGGACACTACAAAAAGTCCAGCACATATGAGTTTATGAAACAAGAAGTCCCATTGTCTAAACCTCAAAAGCAATTAAACTGAACTCCAACCCACCCCCATAGCAATAAAAAAAAAAAACACCAACCAGCTGCACAGTAACACCTCTGAAACACACTCCAAACCAGTGTCATTGCTCACTGATCAGCACCCAGAGACTCAGAGTCAGTCTGAGGCACAAATTCCAAGGCATAAGCCCAACATCTTGCAATGACTATAGGGCAGGCTATTAATTGATCTCTCCAAGCCTCCGATGAATTAATCAAAACACAATAATATGCCATAGAAATTTGGCCTACAAACTCCTTTAACAGACCTGCTCATATGGTGGTCCCATCTCCGCACTAGGTGCATAATGGTATAAAATGTACAGTAAAATTAAGGAATTTTAATACCACAATAAGCGCAAAGAAAATGGATGATCAAGTGAAGTCCTTACAATTCGCCCAAATTCATCTGTCCTCTCAATGCGGATATCCTTGAACTTATTATCATTATCAGTAGCAGTTACAGTACCAACATCATCATTTACGATACCAACAAGCTTGCTCTTTTTCTTGTCCATATTTCTGCCACCCCAATCAATACTTTCTTTAAGTGTACCTCGCTCTTTGAGTAATTTCAGTGCACCAGATAATCCTTTCCCAACAGCAACCTCATGTATGGTTTCATCAGGAACTATCTCTGCATCATCGTTGACAGGATTTTCATCTTTACTGTTGTCTTCTACTTCCTTCCATCCACTAGCCTCGTCCTTTTGTTCTTCATCAGAAGCTCTTGGTGGTTCATCTTCGTCCATGAAAACATCTTCATTGTCAGGCTTGTGAACTTCTGAAATAGTAAAAGCACCCTGTTAAATTTTCTAATATAAGAAATGGTAGCTTTACTTCAGGTATCAAAAAAAAGCAACGACAACTGAAAATCAGTGATCAAGATATATAGCATCCAGCAACTAAAGCAGAAGATTTAGGATTCTAGCCCATCTCAAGCATCATAATGGGTCAGATTCACATCTGACAATAATGATGCAATAAAATGGATGGGAAAGGATCACAATATAGGTGAATAGAGCAGTAGCATGTCAGCATTCCTCATAGAGAGTTAAGAGCTAGCAATAAACCTTGAATGGCCACATAGGGCTGTGCAGCTCAGCATGGTATATGCAAGTTTGTCTAGTCTGCATACATGCTATAGCAAACCCAATGCAACATAGATTATTGTCCTATCAGAAACTTCTTCTTTTTTGTCATATTTTATGAAACAAAAAACACACCAAGAAAAAAATACCTTCAGCAAGCTGAATAGCTGAGACAAACTCTTCCATCTCAGTGAACACAAGTTTGTTTTCATTTGACTCTCCAGTTTCAGGGTTTTTATCATCTGCAATTTGACTGCTCAAAGTGGTGGAGGCAAGGTGAGCAACTGCTAGAGGACCAGATGCTGCTGCCTCTTGCTTTTTGAGAGCTAATTTCCTTGCTCTTTCTAATGACTTGTAAAGATCCTCTTCGTCATCTGCAAAAACTAGACTTTCCTCTTCCTCTACTTTAGTTTGTAGAGTTTGCTCTAGTCGCAGTGATTTTGATGCCTCGTCTGCTTTAGCATAGGCTGATTGGTAAGCATTGTTTCTCATTTCAGCCTCAGATCTCTCTTGTTGCTCTCTAATGGCCTGCCTTCTCCCATCTTTCCTAGAACCAAGATCTCCAACACCCAACCCTGCCGACACAGCTTCTGCTTCAAGGGCATCTATATCTAGCTTATCCTTCTTTCGCAAAGATTTCTTTTTCTTTGGCTTTTTAAACTTAAGCATTTCTTCATGAGTAAAGTAATCTGATGTGATCTTTCCAGATGAGTTTAGGTCTTCTAAGCGAGCACTTGTGGAAGTACCTTGTAGCCTTCTGCGGAGCTGGAAATATTACAAAAGAGAAAAAATAATAAATAATAAATAGTCCCTTCATCAGAAATTATGCTAACATAAACCACACATATCTTCTCAATCTATACTAAAAAGAGAACCAGTGTACCTCCTCCAGCTTTTTCTCTGCTTCACCAGTGAAGCGCCCCCTTTCATCAAGAGTTATGCCCTGACAATTATCACCAATAGACAATGATCATTTTTTGCTAATAATTCTGAAACCACACTAGGGAGAGGAGGAAAAGGGAGAGGGGAAAAAATCTAACATCATCTGCAGTGGCATCGTCATATTGCGGAAGCATTTTCTTCTCTGAAGCAGGATCATCATTGAACCTAAAAATGTTACGAAATCTTGAGGTTGTTAGCAATTTTACAAAATTTAAACTATGGTAGAACTTGTTCTTGTAATATCAGCTTACTTGTCATCATAGGTACCCGTCTTTTTCTTAGCAGCTTTATAAGCCCCATCCCGGCGCTTCTGCTCTCCAATTTCCACATTTTCGAGCATATCAACCTCTGCCACATCAGACCAAAAACCTCTGTTACACAAAATTGCGTTGTCATTTTAGGAAACTTAGGGAATGAAACACATGAAGGAAACACCAAACTATTTCTACCTTCATTAATGTCGCCATCCACAAGTATATTCTGATCTTTGAGTGTCAAAACAACAGCTCCGCCTTCTATTACCTTGTCAAGGCCATCAAGAACCTTGATTCCAGCTAGATTATCTATTAAAAGGTTCCATCATAAAAATAAATCAATTTGACAGCATACGCCATAACTCCTTGCTAAAATATAACTGATTCAATCAGCCAGAAACAGAAATATAAAGCCCTTAAAATTTCAACTGTAAATAATTATGGCTTTGTTTCCATGAATATGACCTTAGACTTACAATTCCAAGAAACTAAATTTGTGGGTTATAAGAACATGTCTAGCTGTAGATGTCCTCAGATGGAGTTTGAACATCTCATTTCTCTATGAATTTTATAAACAAACAGATAAGACAATGTGCAACTCATTTGATCTAATGAAATTCAGATGATTATGAAAAACTACAAAGTTTAAACAAACGGATCATCCATTCTAGATATGTTTTAAAATGACTGGCTAATAATAAATAGGGGGGAAATGCAGAAAAGAACATACGAGCATTATACTGGTCTGCTTCCTCATCATCACCATCTCCTTGACCGATATTGTCCTGGGAAAATTTATAGCATAGTATCAACAATCGAAACTGCATGGAATAAATCATAATACATAGCAAGTCAGACTACAGGAAACACAGTAAAGAATGAAACCTGCTCCTCAAAAATCTTTGAGAGATGCTTGGCTCTCTCCTTCGCAGCATACTTGTTCTCCTCAATCTTTCGACTCCTACTCACCCATGCTAAAATGGCAGGACCAGCTTCAGGTTTTTTCTTTGTTCTTTCTTCCTTCATCCTGAAAAAATATTGAGGATATGTAGGGCTTAACAATAACATGAAGCTGGATGAACTTATAAATTGAAGAATATCAGGAAAATAAGAAGGCCATAATCAAAATCAAGAAAATGCTGCTAAGAAACGAAAAAGAAGATAACACTAATACAGGATTGAAGGACGCCAACAAAAAGCAAGAGCAGGAAGATCTCAAATAGCAACAAGTAATAAAAAGACACAATTATATTTTGAATGCACAGAGCCACATTTGATGTGAGGAAAACCATCCATGTGCAGAAAATTATAGATCACACAACAGTGGCATAGTAATGTGATTGGCCAACCCTTTACAAGTGTGCCTCGCTAATCACCATACCAATAAAGATCTACAAAATGGCCACGGCAGGAAAATCTACTGTCAGGAGATGCTCATTGCTCAATGGAAAATCTTCTCTCAATGAATTTTACCTGGCACATACGCATCAGAAACTGCGTATATGTGACGAAATCTATGTGATTGAAAAATTATAGAAACTCATTCCCTGGTAATATAAAGTATATATGTGAGGCGATCAAAAAACACTGGTGTTGCACATGAGAAAAAAGAAAGGATAACTCTTTGAAGTAACAAACATCTAATTTAGTCTGGTTACAGCTCGCAATAAATGTAGTCGTAATATTCATGACAAACAAAGATTTCATCAAATTATACTAAAAATTATCCATATTAGAAAGGAGAAATGCAAACCATAAAAAAGAGAGCATCGATGGTGATTTACTTACTTCAAAATGCGTTGCTCAAGCTCCGAGGCAGATGTATGAGCTCCAGCTGATGCACCTTCAGCACTTTGTTCATCTTCATCACGAAAAGAAACCTTCCCTTGTTTTCGAGTATCCCTGCCCGCTTCATCTTCATAATCCATCTGAACCTTGTCATCATAATCTTCCTCGTTGCTTTTTCTGCTTGCCCTGTCCTTCTCTCTGGACCTCTCTTTATCTTGATCCGCTTCCCTGTCTCTCTCTCTCTCCTTAGTCTTCTCTCTCCCCCTTTCCCTCTCTTTATCATTATCCCTGTCCTTCTCTCTATCCTTATGCTTCTCCTTCTCCTTCACTCTTTCCTTGTCCTTCTTTTCCCTATCCCTCTCCCTTTCCTTTTCCTTCCCTCGGTCTTTCCTATCCTTATCCTTCTCTCTAGACTTCTCTCGATCGTATTCTTTATCCTTCATCTTACTATCCCTACTCTTATCTTTACCAACATCATTATCGCTGGTTTTCTTCGACCGTTCCCTGTCTTTACTCTTATGGTCCCTCTCCTCTCCTCTGACGCTCTTCTTTCTAGTATGCTTGCTCGATTTTTCAACTCCGTTCACCTTATCGTCCACATCATTCCTCTCTTCACGTCTCTCGTGCCTAGGTTCAGACCAGTCCATGTCCATTCTAGCCACCACTCTCAAACCCTAATCCTATCAGTACAATCACCTAAGCACTGGAAATCTACCACTTACAGATTTCGATTGGAATGGAGAGGGGGAAAGGAAAGAAAGAAAAACCCTAAAATGGAGCGAGAGAGAATCGTACCTTTGATTAATTGGTTTGGTTTTCAGAGATACATTATTCTGTGTGGGAGTGTTCCATGTGATTTTTTTATTTAAAAATATTTTTAAATAAGATTTTTTAATATAATATATTAAAACAATTTAATATTAACATATATTAAAAGATGATTTGAAGTAGCACCGTATACTGGTCATTTCTACTCCTTGCTTCCGGGTGTTCGTCTGATTTATTTTTTTTATACAGTTTTTCTTTTTGTATTTTTTATGGTGCAAAAGACGAAGTAATGGCTATGGTCGAGTGGTTGCTGCGCGCTGCCAGCATTGGTGCACGCGAGTTCGAAACGTTCCGGCCATAACTGATTTGGATTATATATATATATATATATAAAGAACTCTTTTTTTTATAAATAAAAAAATAGTTTTTTTGTTTTTTAATAACTGGTTGTTGTTTCTGTTCTGGTTATTTTTTTTTAAAAAAAAAGAACCATTTTCTTTTTTAAAAAAATGAAGAGTTTTTTTTAAATAACTTGTTGTTTTTTTTACAAAAAAAAATAATAATAACTGAGGTGTCCGGGCCAACTTACGCGCACCACAACTAGTCTCCGGATCTATTTTTTTATATATATTTTTCTCTATTTTGTTTTGTCACTTATTTTTTTTTCTTAACCGAGGTGTACGGGTCATTTTATGCGAACTACTATTTTTTCTTCCCGAGTATATTTGTTTTTCAATCAATAATTTTTATTGTGTTTATCATTTATTTTATTTTTTATTTGATCTTTTGTTAATGTTTTTAGGTTTCTTTTCAGCCTTTGATTTAATTTCATTTTTTTAATGTTATTAAAGCAATAATAATATTAATATTAATAATAATAATAATAATAATAATAATTTTAGTTTTTGTTCTTACATGTTTTTTTATTAATTTTTTTTTCTCAGGTTTGTTTAATAATGTTTATTGTTTTGACAGTAATAGTGATGATAATTTTAGAAGTTAAGACTTCGATGTTACTGTTGTTATGATAGAGTATATTAATCTTTTTCATTATATCAAATTTTACATGTTTAAATATTATATTTTAATTTCAATAGTTGTAAAAATTATTTGTTTCGTCCGCACTATGCCCGCAATATAGTGCAGGCATTTAAATAGTTTTAAACACTATACCGCAAATACCCCTCTAACATTATTTGGCGCTTTAAAATTATTTAAAAAAAAAATATATTTTTTATTTTAAATTTAAAAATAATTTTAAAAAAATATATATTATTTTAATATATTTTTAAACAAAAAAAATACTTTACAAAACAAATCATATCAACTCTCACATGTTTGGGAGTGTGGCAGTGATAGTTTTTCAAAGTTCTTTTCGTGTCAAAATATATCAAAATAATATTTTTTTTATTTTTAAAAAATTATTTTTGAAATTAGCATATCAAAATAATCTAAACGCACTAAAAAAATTTCATTTTAAATATATATAAAAAAAATAACCAAACAGCGTTGCAGTCAAACAAGCATTTATCTTCAGCACCGTAAATGAAAAAATAACGATTATATTTTAATATTATCTTTAATATCAACCTTTCAAAATAGTTTAAATTAAAAGAAAAAAACTAAAAATTTGCAAATCTCGTTTGCGACACACTTCCAGGCCATTTTAACAATTAGGTGTCTTAACTTACAAATAACAACAAGAAAAGTAAAAACCAAATTTAGCTGATAAAAAGTTTAAGGAAAATAAAATTGAAAAACAAACAATTTAATAAATTACTTCAAATTAAACAAATAGCAATTAAAAAATTAAAGACAAATATGATAAATAAATAAATAAATAATAATTACAAAGAGGATAAACAATTTAAAAACAAGGACTAAAATTGATATAAAGATCAAATCCTAAGAGATAAAATTAAAAAACAAAAGTCAAAATAAAATATATAGATCAAATTTAATATAATTAATATGTATATTTACAACTTTTAGCAGAACAACATTTTCCTCGAAATTAAATCAAATTAACAGGAAAATATTTTATATTAACCAATCTTCTACTGTTAAACAAACATAGAAAAACTTGGAAAGTAGTTTCGGGCATCAGTCATTTGGGTGCCACCTAAATTGATTTATCATCCTACGGCTATAACTATCCAAATATATGCCCGTCAATCTTTACACCAATGCAATTTGAGTCCTTCCAACTTCGATACATGCTGCTGAAAATAACCATAGAAGCATCACAACTCAATTACTCCCAAACAATATAGATTAACTTCGAGGTGTGTCCCAAATACTAAGGCAACTCAAGAGACCGGCTTGGGAAATGAATTAGAACTGCTGCGTGAATACCAAGCACGCGACCATGTACCTAAAACCAATAAGTTTGCTTTGAAGCATTAGTACCACAAACTCAAAATAACTCAAGATAAAATAGCAAGTAAAAGGCATCGTTACCGATTTGGTACTGATCTAACGCTTTCCAGGCTCTATTTATCAAACTCCCATATGATTCCTCCATCCTCTAAAATACCAGAAGAAACATGTATCAGTCAAGCGCTTTGAAAGAAATCATGGATATAGTGTAGTGTGGAGATACACCCTTTCAAAAAAAAAGGTTCTCATGATCAGACAGATAGTGATGTTTAACGTGAGAGTATTTTCAGGAGTTGAGACGGTCTTTACTAAAATCTTAGTTAACTAAGACAAAAGACATCTTTTTTTTCATAAATTTAAGGTTCTCTTCAGAATAGTCTTTACTAAAACCTTAGTTAACTAAGACAAAAGACATCTTTTTTTCATAAACTTTAAGGTTCTCTTCAGAATTCCATGAAGAGTAATTGCTAACACAACCTGTTATTATATATAAAAATAAGGAATCAGTATCCTTCTAACAACAGCCATTTGAGTCACATTCAGTCAGATGCCTGGATACAAGCCATCGAGTACAGTATATTTACCTTTCATATCACTGTAACTTTTCTTTTTGCTCTTTGTTATTTCTTTGAATCTAAAAGGTAAGATGCCTGGATACATACAGTATTTACCTGGTAATATTTTTACCATCTTTCATATCTCGCTTCCTCTGAATATTTTTAGGATCTTTCTTCCTTACTTCCCTTCCTTACCCAATACCATGGTTAAGAGCAATTACCTAAAATATGTTCCACGGTTGAGAATACTAAATTAGGAGTGTAATTGCAACATTACCTTTCACTTTCTTATTTATCCACATCTCCAATAGCATGCCAGCACCAACTCCACCTGCAATACACGCTCCATAGAAGGCAATGGAAGTGGGTAGAGGCAATCGAGGAAGGAAATAGTAGTCTGGAATTTGCCTAATCTTTTTTGGAAGCCGCTTCTTTATAACTGGTTTGGTACCAGCGCTAGGATCCTTCTGTAATTCACCACCTATGGCCTTCCAGTCAACCCCCTTGAACGGATCTTTTGGCTCTTGAGTTACCATGAAAATCCTGCACATACAAGATTAGCGGACATCATTTTCGAGGCTCTCTCGCAAACAAAAAGGTTGGCCAAATCAGAGACAACCCACTTGTTTATGTATAACCAAACCTATGTTGTTCATGGAAGGACAAATAGAAACAAACCCCCAACTAATCTTTGTTCTGAACCAACAAAACCCCTCTTTAACATGTTTTCTCCTGGTAACCCATCAAGCAATCAACATGGCAGTATGTTTTAGTTTTAATATTAATAGCCCGAAACAGGACGCCATGGTAACCAAAACCACCCAGAAACTATTTGAACGTATGATTGAAGTTGTTTTTCAAAGCATTTTTATAAAATTATTTTTGATATTAGCACATTGAAATAATCTAAAACCCCCAAATAAATCACTAATCACTTTTAAAATAAATTGATTTGCAAATTAGTAGATCTACTATTAACTTTTGTTTATTATATATGATTTGCTATCTAAAATTTAAATCAACAACCCCTTGAAAATATTTAAAACACAAGAATAAATATAATCATTGAAATTAAATATAATTCTAAGAGTATTGACGAACATGGAAGAGGTACTATGTGTTTATGTAAAAACGGATACAATGCTAACCAACCTAAAGAGTGAGCAACCTAGCAAATCCCTTCATTTATAAGGAATCCTTGTAAGACTTCAACATGTTAGATATAAATTTCTGTGAGAATACATAATTTATTTTTTTCACGAACTAGGCTACTGTTAAAAAAATCCATCTTAATTTAGACTTAAACAAGCTAATACAGCAACGATTACAAGACTAAATCAAAACCCAAATGAACCATGAATCAAACGTTGAGACATTAACCTTTTTTATGAATAAAGCTCCAATTTATTTATTTTTCGAATGACCAGCAATGCTATTTGTCATTTCATTTGGAGTCTACAAATAAGTTGCCATTGTTTAAAAAACACAAAGCAATTGGAAGCGTCTCAGTAAGCAATGATTGAACATTAATGGTGAATGATAACGATGAGCGCATCGTTAGAAGCTGACAATAAGGAGGGAAACTACATTGTCTTGAAAAACATTACCATAAGTCACCGATACAGTACCTTTAGTTACCAAACAAAGGTTATAATAAAATCAGAGAAATGAAACCCACACACACACACACACACACACACACACAGAGAGAGAGAGAGAGAGGAACTCACGATGGTGATGGTTCCGCCAAAGGCGATTCGGGTCTACTGTGGTCTGCTTGAAGCTTCTTAGAGAGATGTTGCCTGTTTCTTTTTTGTTTTTATTTATTTATTTTGTGTATGTGCGTGTAAGAGGAAGGGTTGTCTTTTTCTTTTCCAATTTTTTTTCGGAATGGGCTTGGCTTGTATGGGCCATGTTAGCAGTTTTATTTCTGTAATTAGTATGGGCTGGGTTCTACATCGAAATTGTTTATCCTCTTTTTTTTTACCGTTTATTTAAAAGTTAAAACAATTAAAAAGGGATTTTCTATTTATTTTAAAGTTAAATTGCTAAATGTTGCAGGTTAAGTAAATATTTTTTATAATTGTTGGGATTGAAACAATTAATAAGTTTTGCTAGTTCAAAACTAAAATATAATATATATATATATATATATGCAAGTTTTGATATAATAAAATACATCAACATACCATATTATAACAGCAGCAACATCGAAGTCTTAACATCTAAAAATATAATTATTATTGCAGTTACTAAAAATTATTAATTTACCCCAAGAAAAAAAATCGAAAACATTAAAAAAGAGAAATGAAAAAAAGATAAAAGGGCAAGCAAGTTGTCAACAAAAGCATGAATAACATCCAAAAATCGAGAGTCATGTTTTATACCGGTATAAAACCCATCAAAAATTTGTTTCAAGATATAATAAAGCTACTATTAAATTCAACTCAATCAAAACCCAAAAACTAAAATCAAAACACAATTTTGTTACCAATGATCAATGTTACTAATTTTTCAAATAAAAAAGTTTCCTCACAGAAAGAAAAGAAAAGGAACCAAAACAACAACGTCCACAACTCGGAGCCCCTAAAAACCAACAAACTTAACATCAACACTACAAACAACAATTCATAAAAAGAAAACAATCTATCAAGATGCAATACAACCTTTGTCACCATTAAATTCAACCCAATCAAAACTCAACAACTAAAATTCAGTCTAATAAAAAATAAAAATCAAAACACAATTTTGTTAACTTTGATCAACATAAATAATTTCTCAAATAAAAAAGAGTTACCTCGTAAAAAGAAAAGCAATGAAAACCAAAACATCAAACTCAACATCAACATCAACACCATAAAAACAATAAATCATTAAAGAAAACAACATAACATTAAAAAAAAAGCAACACAAAAACAACATCCATCACTTAACCAAACAATGTAAAAAACAAAAAACAAAAATGAACTAGTATGAAACCAAAAAAACAATCACGCATACCTTGGAAATAAACACAACAAAAGCCAGAATAATAACAATCTATTTCTGCAAAAAAACAGGAGAAAAAAATGAAAAACAAGAATAAAAAATAAGTTGAACAAACAAAGCAGAAGATAAAACAATACTAAACAAAAAAAAAAAATTATACCACATCAGCACAAAACTCACGAATTCAGCCTTGATAGGCAACATTTTTTTTTGAAAACTGCACATAAGTTATATAGCTCTAAACCAACAAAATTGACAGAAAATAAGACACACAATTGACAGTATTAGCCTAGTCAGGGTGGTGAATTGTATTGAATGTGTTCGGCACTGGTTGAAAGATGGAACAGGACAAAAAATGCTATCTCTTGATTGTGCAGCTAAATGAATGAGCATTAGTTTCCAAAACTCTTTATATTATGCATATATACCATGTTTTATTGTGTTTTTTCTGGAGTAGAGTATATTAAATTTATGTCGAAGTTCTCTGCATTTTTATCATCGTAGTATTAAACTTATCCTTCCAGGTTCCTAGGAAACGGTATTGGGGTTTGCATCCCCCCTGCTCCTCTTGAAAATGTTGTTGATGATGAGTTGATTAAATATATTTTTCCTATGAAGGTTTTACTTTTTAACTCAAATAAGCTTCAGTTCCAACTTAGTTGGTTTGTCTTTCAATGCAAATTATTTTTTTTTGAATCAATGTTAAAAATGTTAACAAAAAGCTTTATATTGATATCTCCTTATTTCATTTCAAACTGTTCAATTGCTTTGGGTTTGAAATTCTACAATTGGTAGCTAGAGATCAAAATTAAATAGTTTGTAGGCCAAGTCATAGTAGTCTGTGGAATGCTAGCATTCCATTGACTTGCAAAATATCAGGAGCTTGCTTGAAGGATGACCGTTCAACTTCCATGGGTGGTGCAGGAGGAGTTAGAAACTCTGTTAGATGAATCTGGGCATTTACGGACGCTCGCCTTCTTATATGCAAGTAAAGGGATGAGCTCAAAGGCTCTTGCCATATGGCATATTTTGGCAAGAAATTATCCTTCTGGCCTATGGAAAGATCCTGCTATGGAGCATGAATTACCGGATGGCAATACAAATATCATCTCAGGCAGAGAGATCGCTGCAATTGAGGCATCGAAAATTCTTGAGAAGCTGTCTTATCAGGATTTGGTATTGCAACATCTTGGCTGGGTATGTAGCATTTGAATTTGGTCTTCTTTTATTTTTATAGAATCTTGAAGCTGATAGCAGATGTTAACCCAGTACTTGCAGTTCAAGTTTTGACATCAGAGAAAAGAGTAAATCAGCTTTCACCAGGTAGGCAGGCCTTGGTTTTCAGAGAATATGCTAATCATGAGTTTTGAATCTTTACTACTTGCTAATTAATAATTTCACTAATTTTACTCCATGGCATCTCATCGGTGAATTTACAAGCATTCTGAATGTGCTCTAAGCTTTTAAAATTTATTCAGTTCTTGCAAAGTTCCAAATCCCTTTGATATAATCGGCACCTCTTGCAGTCCATTTAGTACCTCCCAGGACCCTGTTGATGGAAGGATAGAGGAAACAAAAATTTCTGATTCTGGAAGAAACTCAATATTTCAAAGTCCTGTACGAGAAAGGTTGCAGATATTCTTACAGTCATCAGACTTGTATGATCCGGAAGAGGTTCTTGACTTGATTGAGGGATCAGAGCTATGGCTGGAAAAGGTCTTTGGATCTCCTTTCTCCCACTGTTTTTTAACCTTACATCGATCCATGCATGGTCACTGTAATACAGAAAGAAAATCTCACCTTTTTGGTGACTGGTGCCTCAGGAAATGACAAGGTAGCATTGACACGATAGAAGCCTTCCATTTCTCGCAGCTTTTTGTGGAATTTTATCATCGTCTGTCGCGTGATGGAACAAGTAAGAATTAACAAAGGTTCCAATGTCTTAAACTGATGCCGCTTCGAGGGAGGTCACCGGCTTATATTCTGTGTTGGCCGATCTGCCAGCATAAACTCCTATGAAAAGAATATGATATACAAGTTAATCAAACAAGCTGGAGTAATTAGATCTAATTCTGGAGTTCGCAAATGGAATCCGTAAGTTTCCTGTTCAATCCATTAACTTTTACGACTCATTCATAATGCATGAATCACATCCCAATGCCATACCTGTTACAAACCCTGTTCTTACAACGAGAAGAGAAGTAAAGCGCTGTGAGCGTAAGACATTCAATGATCATAATTACCATGGTAGTTTAGAAATTGGCATTCATTTCAATGCTACTCAGTGCCCATTTTTTTATTTCAAATTTGGTTATATAAAAAATAGTAATTTGCATTAGTTGACAGAAAAATATTTACTCTATTAACTGCTGTCAAGTCGGCTTAATTAAAATATAATTTTCTTAAAATAAAAACTACAAGGACAATAATGAAAATAAAAGAAAAAAGGTACAGGGACTATAGTGATAATAAATAAAACATGGTTAAATCAACATCTCAAAATCCAAATATGCCTTAGTGTGTGGACTTCAGGTCCATCCCACACTCCCACCCTCTCCTCTCTCTCTTTCCCTCACGAATTTACAAGACCATAATAGTACCCTCAGACAACACAAGCAAGCCCTAATATAGCCTAAGCCGCGAAGCTAAGAGGACGTAAAACGACAACAACGACGTCGCTTGCAAGCAGGCTCTCTCCTTCTCTTCCTCTCCCACTCGCTGGTTAATTGGGTTTCTATTTCTTTCTCATCTATTAATTTCCCTTTTCTTCTCTTCTTATTGGAACCTAAAAATTATTAGCTCGATCTTGATCTGTCTTGTCTTTTTTGAAGAAATTACGATCAGGTTTGCATTAGGAACAGTTGAATTTCAAATCCATTGGATTTTTAGGTTTTTCTTTTTTGCGTGACCTAGAATGGATCAACAAACCGTAAAATGGATCAGCTGTGAAATTTGTTCCTATAAAAGATATCTTGCATCATTGTTGTTTGTTTTATCAATTTCTATTTGTCTACTAGCTAAACTGAATGAAATATTGAATTTTTAGGTTCTGCGGGTTGGAATTTGCAATGTCCCTATTACACTGTTTATTGTTGACATTGCACCTTTTCAATTTGCCGGATATGTTACAATCTAGGTAAATTAATGGATCAAGAAGCAGTAAGAATACAAATCACCTGCAAAATCTCTCCGGACTTCTCAATAGGTTAAATAGAAGAGAGTATAAAAAGCTAAAATTTCCGCTAATACGAGACATTTTTATACGGTTGCTAAGTGCTATTTATTTACTTTGCTTACCTCGAGAAAAAGTTTGTTTTATTATTATTATTATTATTATCTGTAGTTGTCGTGTTTCCATTTTATGGGATGGAACTTGCTATGCATCCTGTTACTAAGAAGATGTTGCTGTTTTGATATTGCCTTTCTAATTGTTTTGAATTTTGTGAAGGATTTGGTTATATCCTACACATCGGTGATGAAGTGATAGCAGATTAGTACTCAAAATAGTAGTCGAATCCTATTCGTCTTATTCTAGTCTTGGAAAATTATGGTGGGAGCATTGCCTGGGGAATCTTCACATTATGGGAATTCCGAGAGTGGGCCATCTAGGAGTTCTCAAGACAGGCTAGAGGAAGGGGGTCGTTGGTATTTTTCAAGGAACGAAATAGAAGAGAATTCCCCATCAAGAAGAGATAATATTGACTTGAAAAAAGAGATGTATCTACGGAAATCGTATTGCACGTTTTTGCAGGATCTCGGCATGAGATTGAAAGTGTGAGTTCATTCTTTTGATTATGTTCCAATCTGGTCTGATTCTGCTGTGAATTTTCTTTTCATTTTTGTTATTGCACCATCATTTATATTGAGGGAGATTCAAAGTTTTCTTCATTGTTTAGCAGTAATGCCATACATAAATGAAAAGCAAACTTGGGGTTAGATAATAGGAGTGAATGTTAGTTCTTACAAGTATTCACTTGATGTTTCTTGGCTCAAGTCCTGACCATATGCTGGGGTCTCATTATGGTTGATTATTTTACATGGTAGCTCAAGTTTAGATATTAGTGCTCCTAGATTGTCGATACATGATTATCAAGATAATTGATTTCTTCAGATTTTGATAAGGATTCTGTTTGGTTTAAATGTTTGATTAGTTAGCTTTCTTAAATAAAAGAGTTTTTACACTGTAAATTTACCCCATGTTGGACTAACTTTCAGGCTGATGTGCATGGTGATACTCTCACAATGGTTAATTCTGAGAGCTTTACACACACAATTGAAGCTCATTTAGTAGTTACTTGATCGATATGGTATAATGTCATTACAATATTGCATTGGCAGTTGTAGTGAAGATGGTTGAATCGATAATCATGACCCTTATAATCTGGAATTGGAAATTGTGGCCTTCCTAATGAAGGGTGTTCTTTCAAACCAACACCCTCTTTTTTTGCATGCTTCTTCCTGTCATTTCTATCTTTGATGCCATTGAATGCTTGCAAGGATTTTGTCAGCGAACTCTCATTTTGTCTGCATGAAGGGATGTTGATGAACTGGATTTAGAGAATAGAATTTGGAGATCTTGACAAGGGGTTGAAAATCTCAATTATTGCTTTAGATGCTGTATCCCATCAACTGCTTTCTTGATAGATTGAAAAGGTGTCCCTGATCTGTCAAGGGCCTTGTATTTCTGTGCTTGATAACCACGTAATGTACCGATGTTAACCTAGTCAGAATCTTAGAACAAGTGTTTTGAAAGTGAAAGCATTTTCTTGTTTATCTTGAAAGAAACAAGAATTTGTAGCATGACTTGCTCTCAATTTTGTAATTATATGATATTCTGAGGCATGGGTGTTTTGGAGAATGACTCACTTGACTTGCTTCCCTAATTTGTAACTATGTTCTTGTTTCTTATTAATAACTGGATTTGTTATTGTCTTATTCATGCGGTTTTTGAGAATGGCTTGCTCCCCAATATTTTTAATCACACGATCATTATTTGTTTAATAATGTTTCTTATGTTATCTTGAAAAATAAAATAGAAAAGTGTTTATTCTGTTCTTGAGAATGGCTTGCTCTCAATTTTGTAATTATATGATCACTTTTTTGGTAATAATGTTTGTTATCGAAAAAGAAAAGAAAAACTGACAGCAGCTTCCACAAGTGAAACCACTAAATACTTCTGCAACAAAATGAACGTTTAATCTGTTGCTTTGGGTGGGAGATCATCTTGTGAAATTGATCGATTATGCACCCCAGCTGTGTTTCTGCGTTTCCTTTTCTTTTGAGGGAGGAGGGCGCATGGATCTGTGTGTGCTTTTTGTGTGTTGCATGCCTGTTCAACAATTATCCTTGAATGAGGCAAGAGATCTAGATACCTGTTAGTAAATGAGTGTAATTTTTTTTGTGCAGGCCCCAGGTAACCATAGCCACAGCAATAATATTCTGTCACAGATTCTTCATTCGCCAATCACATGCAAAGAATGATAGAAGGGTGAGTCATTGATGTTTAAACCAACATTGCTTTTTCTTTCTAAGCTATTTAAATGGTTATTGCTTGCATGGAATCAATCAGCGAATCTGATATTTTTGTACCTCTTTATGAATGGTTAGTGATGCATCTTATTTGTCTTTACAGAATTTTATTAGTAGATTTAGGTTATAGAGATTCATAAAATAGTGCCTTAGAGAATATCTTTTGAAAAGGAGGCTGGTTGCTGAAAAAATGTTGATACTTTAGGTGGTATTGCACCTTGTGTCCGTGAGTGATAGATGTGGACCTATGGAGGCTTGCAAATGATCTTTTGGATGCACATTTAAGTCATTAAATAATTAAAGAAAAAAAAGATCATGGCTAGTCAGTTTTTCTGGCTTTGCAGAACATAACAACTGTGTGTATGTTCCTTGAACATACACACAGTTGTGTCCATGAGTGATAGATGTGGACCTATGGAGGCCTGCAAATGATCTTTTGGAGGCACATTTAGGTCATTAAATAATTAAAGAAAAAAAAGATCAATCCAGTTTAAGGAAAGTGACAGGAAAAAAAGAAGAATGGACAGGGTGAATTGAAAGTAATATTGATTTGTTCTCATGGCTAGTCAGTTTTTCTGGCTTTGCAGACCATAGCAACTGTGTGTATGTTCCTTGCTGGGAAAGTGGAAGAGACTCCTCGGCCACTAAAGGATGTTATTCTGGTTTCATATGAGATAATCCACAAAAAAGATCCTGCTGCAGCCCAGAGGATCAAACAAAAGGTTCTCTTTATGTTAATTGTGTTTGACTGGCTTATTTGCAGTGTGTGTCATCCTGATGCTTGCCAAGCTGTATTGTCTTGCCTTTCTTCTTCCAATCATATCTCTCTTCTCTGCATTTTCTGCTTCCACACCCCAGTTGTTGCTGCCACCTCTCTCTCTCACTCTCTTTCTACAGAACAAAAATTTTCACCCCTCTAATCCTACTTCTTTCTTTATATAAAAATAATCAACCATGGGTGCTAGTGACAAATAGCTTTGACGTTATAGTCCAAATATGAAAGACTGGGGGTTTTCAAGTATGACACCTGGTGAATGGGACTGCCAAAGTACTAAGAATTACTTGGCAGAAATTGCCTAGCAAGTTTCGGACAGATCATTTTCACTTTTGCAGAATTTACCACCATGCGTCTCTTGAATTAAAAACCTTGCTCAGAATGCTCTTTTTTCACCTGTTGAGCTTTGGTAAATAATCCCCCTGATACCTTGGATTCTCAAAATTTTCCT
This sequence comes from Salix exigua, assembly GCA_032356905.1. Lineage (NCBI taxonomy): Eukaryota > Viridiplantae > Streptophyta > Magnoliopsida > Malpighiales > Salicaceae > Salix > Salix exigua. The sequence goes on along the minus strand of CM063588.1, from coordinate 4,054,641 downwards.
TTTCTGTTACTGTAACTAGGAGTTTCTAAAGTTTACTCATTGATCCATGTTTATCATGCAGGAAGTATATGAGCAACAGAAAGAGCTTATTTTACTTGGGGAGAGGGTTGTACTTGCCACTTTGGGTTTTGACCTCAATGTTCATCACCCCTACAAACCACTAGTTGAAGCAATAAAGAAATTTAAGGTTGCACAGAATGCCCTTGCTCAAGTTGCATGGAATTTTGTTAACGACGGGTATGCATCATGTCCTGTTTTTCAAGCCCTTATTAATTCAGTCCAGTAGTGTCTCCTCTTTCTTTTCTTCACACTCTGGAAAGCGCTTGCAGGCTGAGGACTTCACTCTGCCTGCAATTTAAGCCCCATCACATTGCGGCAGGTGCTATCTTCCTTGCTGCCAAGTTCCTCAAAGTGAAGCTTCCATCGGATGGTGAGAAGGTCTGGTGGCAAGAATTTGATGTCACCCCGCGGCAATTGGAGGGTTGGTACCTCCCCTTAACACTATTGTAAGAATGGACTCCATTGGACAGTCTTCAAATAGCCTTGTGACACCACTAGTGCTGCACAAAATTGAAGCAGCACTTTGACCCATGATATTTTTCTAGAACTGACCCTGATGAGATTATTTTAGCAATGACCCTGATGAGATGATTTAGGTATCTTTTTTATGCAATTACTATTGATGGCAACCTGAAAAGACTGGGTTGGCTATGATCTTACGAGGTCAGAAGTTTGGGAAGGCTATGGATAGGCTACCTATTTTTCAGCCACGAGTGCTGCTGGTGTTGATTGTCTGTCCTATTGAGTCTTTTATTTAGTTAATGTGCATTTGAACTTTTTGTTGGCTCATTATGGATGTTTTGCTTGCAGAGGTTAGCAATCAGATGCTGGAGTTATATGAGCAAAACAGAGTGCCCCCATCACAGGGGAGTGAAGTTGACGGAAGTGCTGGAGGTGGGTCAGGGCATCAACTGCCAGCTAAAACTCCATCTGTGAATGAGGACCATGTTTCAAAGCAAACATCGTCATCACAAGCAGCCTCTGAACCTCTGTGTCAAGATGACAATGTAGCACTGCCAAGAAACGCCCATAATCAAAATAATGATAATGGGAGTGGGGAGACTGACAGTGTTATTACTGATCACAAGGTGGAGGTTGAAACTAGAGACCGAGAGCATGTATCCCACAAGGAAATCACAAGAGAGGACCCCAATAAATCCAGGTATGGGGCAGAGCAACTAGGAGAAGAAGATCAAGAAAGAATTGCAGGGAGAAATGATGGGGCAGATGCTGGAGAGTGGAGGGATGATGCTGTATCTTGTAAATCCACCAGCATAAGTGGTAGAAACTTGGATCTTCGAGAAGGCACAGTTGAGCAGTCCCCTAAGGATGCTATTAAGATGATAGACAGGGAAAAGCTGAAGGCAGCACTTGAGAAAAGGAAGAAATCTCGAGGGGAGACAGTGCGGAAAAAGGATATCATGGATGAGGATGATCTTATTGAGAGGGAACTAGAAGATGGGGTTGAGATGGCAGCTGAGGATGAGAAAATCAAACAAGACAGAAGACAGAGGTGGTCTAAAACTGAAAATCCAGATCATATTAACGATCATGCAGATATCGGGGATGGAAACCATGTGATCATGAAAGGGCAGCCATCACGTGGATTGGAAGCAGAATACGCCGAAGAAGGGGAAATGTTAGATGATACTTCACCCATACTGAATGACCGGAAAAGAAAAGGGAGCCCTGCTGAAAGGCAGTCAGATGGAAAGAGGAGGCATGATTACCACCATGATCCCATAGAAGATGGACACAAGATGGGGAAGAGTGGTTATGCTGAAAGGGAGCTCAGAAGGCATCGGCAAGACAGTCATTTGTGAGGTAAATGTCAAGGCACTCTTTTGTATTTCAGCTACGTGGTCAGCATGATCCTGGGACCACCCTTGAGACCATGCCTGAACAATAATTTGTATTAGTTTGATTTTGGATTGCCTGTATGACATGATTCATTGTAATACATGATAATGAATGGGATGCTTTAAATTTTGAAAATGGGACAATCACCCAAAAAAACAACAGAAGGAAAGAAAATGAGAGCAGTCGTATTTATTCACCTATGCTGTGTCGATTTTTTGACTGGAATTACTGTTTGCTGCTTGTTATCATTCTGAGTTTATTGATTCATCTACTTGTATTCACTTGCATGGCTTCGATACATCACTCGATAAGTCCAAATCACAATCCAGTTGTCAATCACGAGCTATTGGTTTATGAATTCAAGTCGTGTTTCAATACTTGGGTTTTGAATTGTTAGTTTTGATATGTTAGTCTTAGCTTTTTTTAATTTTCCAATGAGATGAGATTCTAAATCCCTTGTCATCCCTTTTTGGGTTTTATTTTTTGAAGCCAGTATCCAACATTTCCTTATCAATGTGGGCAAAGCTTTGCTGTTTATATATATATATATATATATATAGGTAACATAAATTGACCATCATTGCGCTGGAGTTCAGCAGAAATGAATTATTTTCACCGAAATTGTTTTCTAGTTCACGTGTAAAATTCTGCTACACCAATTTCTTTTTTATCAACTCAAACTCAATTCATTGAATAGTAAAGTAACAATAATCAGGAAAAAAAAGGTAAGAAACCATAATAATTTGAAATAAAAAGTCTATACTTTTTATATAGATAAAAAAAATAATCTTATCTATGCACTTTTCATCATAATAAGAAAATGGGAATAATAAATTTTAAAATTTTATGTAAAAAGTTACATTAAAAAAACATAAGAAATATGTTTTATTTTCATTTAATATCAATGAGTAAATTATTTTAAAAAATCGTGAATATCAAACTAATAAACAACTATCCTTTAAGAAACCAATAATATTCTTAAAAAAAGAACTTTTTTCCCGACGATTCTTTTATATCAAGCACTTTTTATTTAAATAAAAGACAACAATGGCTAAAATATTAATTTATCAAAAATCTCAATAATTTCGAACAATCAGGAAAGATATATTTTCTTAATCTAAACTCATTTTCTTATTAATAATATCTTTATTGTTTTAATAAAAGCTTTTTTTACTACATATTTTTTTTATAAAAAAAAACCTGTCATGATCTCATAAGTATATAAGAAAATTTTTTTATTAAAATATTATATTTTATATGTGATTGAAGGGAAAAGAATTAATAAATGTGATTAGATAATATTGACGAGCAATTTCTTTTCTTTTTTTCTCTAATAAATAATAATTGAAAAAATAAGTTTTTACATCCCCATAAATAACCTATAATATTATTTAACAATCATGGGAAATAGAGTAGCATTGAATTATCAGGTTAATTTTTTTTATTCCATTCAAAATTCAAAAAATAAAATAAACATAGAATGGACTAGATGCTTGGGTCAAAGGGATAGCCTCGCGTGCCTGACCAAACAGAAAAAAAGGGTCGGCATGTGAAGGCTTACGCGTTGTTCGCCTTTTTATTTTTGTTTTCTTAAAACAACAACCCAGATAAACACATTATTTGTTTCCCCAATTTTCGATCACCGAAGAGGTAATAAAAAATATTGTTGGATTTTTATTAATAAAAAAATTATTTAATCTATTAAATACTTAATAAACACGTTATGATCTCAGTAAATCAATTTCTTAACTCAAAACACCTTTAAATCAATTTAATTTTGAGTATGTGGAAACTTTAAAAAATACCTCAATGTCATTTTCTTCTCTGTCATTTTTCAGCAACTCTTGTTCTCCTCGCAAGGTTTAGAGATTGAAATGGAAAATAAATAAAGTATATGATTGAAATATTAAAAATTTAATAAACATGGACCAAACACAAGAAAAGAAAAACATCCGGTCCAAAATCTTTAAAAGCACGCCTCACGAACAACTAAAGAAAATAAAATGAGGTTTCTTTTTTGCTTCAATTTCAAATTTAACCCCCTCAATTTCTATTTCTTGCAAGCAATCAAATTGAATTTTATTATATAAAATCTACCATCATCTTAATATGGAAATCTTTATTACATTATAAGAACCCACTTCACAACAATCAAATCTAAACTAGAACACAAACAATTCAAAGACAAAAAATATATAAATTGCAATCCATGGTGTTTTTCTTAGTGTAGTTAGTGTTTTCACCAAAGCAATTATTACTTATTACTTTCTTCTAATTATGGAAGGAGTAACAACTTATGAATTTAAAAATCTGAGGGCTGACTTGAACTTGTCTTAACAGTCGATGTAACTTGTGATTGGCCAAACAAGAGAGTGCAGTCTTATCAGCAGCACATATGGATTGGTTTCATGGTAAGCCCACGAACACACCAGCCATGTTTCTTATCCAAAGCCATTGAAAGATAGCAAGAGAATCTGAAACCCACAACAAAACACCTAGGACCAATGGCAACTGTCCACCTCAGCTTCCATACTCCTTCCATCATCTTATCCCCATCACCACCACTAATCCCTCCTTCCAAGAATCTAAAAACCATCTCTCCACAGTCTTCCTTCAATTCTGCTTCCTTGTTACAACTATCTTTCTTCCTGATCCAGCACTAGATTGTAAGAGAGGAAGGAAAAAATCACAAACAAAAATGTCTCTTACTATACCAAGTAACCTCTCCATGCTGAAGCCAAAACTTGGGGTCTCTCAAATGACCCCATTGAAACCAAGATCCATGATTGTATGTTCAGCGTCACAAACACCATCAACACAAGAGAAATCATCACCGCCGCCACTCCAAGCATTCTCTGCTGCGCTCGCGCTCTCTTCCATCCTCTTATCAGCCCCGCTTCCTGCTGTTGCTGATATATCAGGCCTGACCCCCTGCAAAGATTCCAAACAGTTTGCCAAACGCGAGAAACAGCAGATTAAAAAGCTAGAATCGTCTCTAAAACTTTATGCCCCGGATAGTGCACCTGCTCTGGCTATCAAAGCTACGGTCGAGAAGACAAAAAGAAGGTTTGACAACTATGGGAAGCAGGGATTGCTGTGTGGCTCAGATGGGCTACCTCACTTGATTGTGAGTGGTGACCAAAGGCATTGGGGTGAGTTTATTACACCAGGGATTTTGTTCTTGTACATTGCTGGGTGGATTGGATGGGTTGGTAGGAGCTACTTGATTGCCATAAGCGATGAGAAGAAGCCAGCAATGAAGGAGATTATTATCGACGTGCCTCTGGCTACTGGTTTGATCTTTAGAGGCTTTTCTTGGCCTGTTGCTGCCTACAGAGAGTTTGTCAATGGTGATCTTGTTGTCAAGGATGTTTAAATTACCAATGATCAGGTTTGTCTCTCTCTCTCTACATATAGTTTGCATTAATTATATTTTTAGGTCACGCTCTATGCACTTAGAAATCAGATAAGGATGGAGAATCCTTTTCCATAAATATAAATTATATTATTAAATTATACCAAATACCATGTTTATAGTAGAATTTCATTTGATTCCATAGGTAGGTCCAAATTGCAAGTAGAGTTACAAGTATGAGGTCTATTTGGAACTGGTGTGGGAATTTTGTTCTCTCTTATTTTTCTTTTCTTTTCTTGGGTGGCATTTTGGACTGTTTCACTAGTAATTGGTGGGATTATTGGGCAAAAAACTATACTATAAATTATATGGCCCTTTAATTTGGTTCTTCGATGCTAAATACCATTGTTGATTTACTACCTCTACCACTACTTTGGTCCAGATAGAATCGAGGGCAGTGCAGGAGTGGTGCCTTACTTGGGATCGTGTGTTTACGAGGAGGGAGGAAGTTTCCTGTATTTTATTTCTGAACATTTACTTGTATGTATCTGATGCCTATGTTGGACACCACGAAAATCTCTAGGCAATGGGTTTTTTTCTTGTTTGGTAAGAGGTTGAACAATTTATTACCAAGTTATTTTTTATTACACTATTAGATATTAAAAAAACTATTTAATTTTTTAAAAAAATTAAAATAAATTCCAGGCTCAAAACTAACCCATGCCATGACCATGCTATTCATTCTCCAGCGCAAGAAAGAAAGAACGAAAGAAAGAAAAGCTTTTCCTGGAAAAAGAAACCTGCAATTCATTGGGCCGAATTATAGGTAAATTCTCTACTGGCATTGCAAGCCCATCGCTTGCTTTTAGCAGCTAAAAGTAATTATCATGGGCCTCTTTTCCTACCCCAATAGCACGAATTACCGATTTTTTTTTGTTTTTTTTTTTAAATAAGAAGCGTGAATTACACGCAAACTAAATGGAGAAAAAAAGGACATTAGCATGAATTACGCAAATTAAAACAAAAGAAAAACAAGATTAGTGTAGATCACAAACAGTTGATATGGTATGCAAGTCTATATCAGTAGATGCTTGAGTCGATGCTAATTCTTCTTCGAGTATCTTATAGACTTTCCCATCTCTCGAATCCAGTCGCATCGATGGAAAGGTGGAAATAGATATTTAAAAATAAATATTAGCATATGATAATTTATAAAAACACCTCATTAAAGAATCTGAACACCATCAAGCATTGCACCGTGACTAAAAACCAAAAAAGGGAAAGCAAAAGTCAATATAATATGGAAAATCCATCCAATGTTTACCCATAAAAGTCCAAAATATAACTAATTACCCATTGTATAATATAAAGTTAAATCATATATACATCATAGTTAATCTAAAAACGAGGTATTATCTAAATGGACATGTGCCACCACTACCACCAGCACTACCTTGTTGCTATACACCTGTACCCATATGGATACATAGTGATCATATCAAAAAAAAAAAAAAAAAGTAGATTGAAAACATCGGAGACAGAATCAACCTAGACCTAGATATTGTAGTAGTAGTAGTAGTAGTAGTAAGGGTAGGCATGGCATAAAAAGGTAGCATGCATATCCTATCATGACCACATTGACTCTCCCAAGCTGGTGTGATCCACCATATCCATGTCGAAAATCGGCCTCATTTGGGACCCCATGAGCCTAGAAGATGGTGACCCGCTGTTACTTGGGCTAGCAGGACTTAGCCCGTGGTTCGATAGTGTTGCCGTCTGCCTCACTCGCAGGTGCACCACCTCTGCCTGAGCCAGAGCCAACTGGGTCTGTAGCGCATCAATTTGCTGCTGTAATGATGATATAGCACCCACACACCCGTACACCGGGTCGCGCACCCTGGCGTTCGCTTCATATACCATGCTGCTAACCGCGTCTCCTCGCTGGTGCACCGGCAGTTCCTGGTAAAAACAATTGACCATTTCGTTTCTTCAATTTATCGGTATAATTTTGATCTTGGATTTCAACGTTGAAGGATCCTACACGTAGCTAATATACTTATCTTCAATTCAACTAGTAGTTAATTCTATTTACAAAATTAATTAAAAAAATAAATCATGCTGGACATGTGCACATGGTTTCATGATTGCATTGAGAACGAGTCATTTATGTACAGAAATTAAGTATAATTTTCTTGCATTATTATTCATCTGGTCAATTGCATGGTGCCGCGTTCTTCTTTTCCGGGGCGCCTGTCTCTATCAGTTTCTTTCTTACTGGATTTACAAGCTTCCTTCGTCCACCGATTTATTTTAGAAAATGGTGTATATCAGCAGTACTGTGACTGTCCCTCTCGTTTATGATCTGGGGGGTCATTTTTTAAGAAAATAAACGAAGAAGAAGTCCAGATTCTCTATCTTGCCCCATCCCTGAATTATTAAATTATCGAGTGCAATTAACAAATCAGCAACTTCACGTGATTCTTCTTCGTCCCTGCTGTTTGTTAGCTTTTGAGTTATTTTTTAAAGTGATTTTTTTATGTTCAGAAATTATGTTAAAATAATTTGTTTTAATTTTTTAAATATTATTTATTACATCAACATATATATAAAAATAAATTAAATTAAAAAGGTATTTTTTCTTCAAAATTAACTGTTGCTGGTGAAAATTAAAATAAAAATCACATGGCAAACAACTGCTAGCAGAAAGCAAAACCACCCATTACATGTAATTTTTACAGGAATATTTGTCTGTACTCCCATCTTAACCCAAGTTAAATCAACAATTTCAACCTTGTCTCTATCCCATACGTAGATGGATTGATGTTAATTGTTGAACAAACTTTAGTTTTTGTAGGTATTGAGAAAGAAAAAAGAAGCACCTCCCCATTACCCTAAAACGTCTTTCTTCGAATTATAAGAATTGACCCAAGGGTTTCGCAGGTAAAATCAAGCAATTAAGACCAATCAAATCAAGGAAGTAACTTCAGAAGAAGATTATTACCCAGAAATCTTGTAAAAAGGACCTCAAATTATAGCTCAAAAGTTTAGGTTTAAGTTAAATCAAAGTAGAAAGAAGTCATTTTCTCTGCCCATGAAGTTGCTCCCAATCATACCCTAAGGTGGTTCGTTTTCTGCACTATTATAAAGACTAGAAAGTGTTACGGAGACTAGAGAGTATAGCCAGATAGGAACCAACCTGTAGCATCTTGTTGACATTACTGGCGCCAAAAACCTTGTGCACATTGGCAAACTTCTGGGGCTCATCTGCTGGAAAATATGGGGCAAACACGCAGTCCTGGGCGCACCTTCTCCTTAGAAGCTTGCATGCTGCACACGGTGAGGGTGCACCTTGTTTCCTGCCACCCTCCTTCATCGTCCCAAATGTCCGCTCTACTGTGGCGAGCCTTCAATCTATACGGTACTTTGCTCTTGAAGAAGGGACAGGGAGGCCTAGCTAGAGATGCTTTAAAAGACAAGGATTCATGTATATATGTATGTATGTATGTATGGCTGTCGTGTGCAGCAGAGGGGGAGGAGCACAGAAAAGTGGGAAAAAGAGAGAGATTGTTTTGACAGGGATAAGAGAGCAGGCATGGAGAGGGGAGGTAGTGGTGATTATTTAAGCAAAATCAGTACATCTGATACGGGTCCCACAAAAGGAAACCTCATAGATTTTGGTCGACAAAAATCACCTCCTGTCCTGTGACATTTTTAGCACAGATTTTTTTTTTTTTTTTTTAGTTTCAGAGTTTTATAATAATTTCTCACGTAAACACCAAGTACACATTTTTTGTAAAAAAAAGATTATGCGTTTTTAGATATTTTGATATGATTATGTTAAAATTATTTTTTAAAAAATTAAAAATATATTATTTTAATATATTTATAAATAAAAATATTTTAAAAAAAATTTTCAATCTCACTATTAAACAAATTTTAAAAGGTTTTAGGATCGTGGTCGTATAAAAAGTTATCTTTATACAATATATCAAAAATAAAAATATTATATCATGTGTTTTTAAATGAATTGTTCTAGAAAATAGCTTTTCCCGCGTAGTGAAACAAACACCAAATCTATTTTCAATTATAGTGTGAATATTAGTTGAGGGTGATTTCAAAAGTATATCTTACCAATTTTGATTTTATTTTAAATTAAAAAAATCATAAATTAAAAATATTGTTTAAATACATTTACAAATAAAAAATAAATTAAAAAATAACGTGTAACATGTATACACTTCCAGACAGGCAATTAGATAAGTGATAATAAGGTTGGAAATGAAATTGTTGAGGGCATGATTTTGCTGGTGATTTTGGTAAGCGTGTAATGATGTACGTCTGGTGGGCCCTTCCACGTATTTGAATAGACACTTAAATCGGAATGATGCCGCCAGCCAGTTGTTTTTTTCTACACTTTCTTCTTCTTAACTGCTATCGGGCTTTGGATTATGTACGGCAGACCTCAGCTTACTTTCTTGAAGACTTATCATTGTGTTTTTTTTTAAAATATTATTTTTTTATATTTTTCTATAATTTTCAGATACTGATATTAAAAAATATTTTTTTAAAATATAAAATAATTTCAATTATATTCTCAAATAATCATTTAATAACTAAAAATATAATTTAACTAAAAATAAAATCCAAGATGATATTTTTTAAAATATTAAAATAATAATATATTAGATTTAATTGGCCCACCTTGTTATAACTATGAGAGTAAGATAACTCTATAAAAAAATAAATCAATATAAATTATAAAGTTTAGTTTCTAATCAATTTTATATTGAATGATAAAATTAAAAAATAATCATCACAAATTACCAAAAAAATGTGACTTGAGTTAACCTGTTAAATTTGTAACCCGTCTCATAAGATCGAGATAACCCTATGAAAAACAAATCAAAACAAATTATGAATTATAATTCCTAATCAATCTGATATTTAAGGAAGAGATTAAAAATATAAAATACAAAAAACAACTTGAGTCAAACCCCCGAGCTTGTTATTTGGTTCATCATATCGAGATAACCTCATAAAATAATAACATGATTTAACATAAGTTAACTTGTTGAATTCGTGATTTTGGTCATGAGGATTAGATAACCCCACAAAAAGAAAAAGAAGAAGAAGAAGAGTAAATTATTAGGGTCATTTCTTAATTGTCTTTGTCAAACTCAATATTGAATGTTGAATTTTGTAAGAAAAACGATTAAAAAAATAACACAAAAGGTGAATCAAATCAACCTACGTTAACCTACTAAGCATTATTTTCAGGTCATGAGATTGGATTAGCATAGTAAAATGCAAATCAAATATAAATTATGCAATTTAATTTCCAATCAAAAATAATTTTAAATGATGAAATTACAAAGAAAGAAAAAGGAGTTAATTAAGATTTTTTTAAGTCAATTGATTTAATTAATCAAACTTGCAACTCGGGTCATAAAATAATAATAACCCTATAAAAAATTATAATGTTGAAGGACTCTTGACTTGGTCTTTAAGCGATGATAAACTCTTAGAAAGAGAATAAAAAAATCACTCGATTTAACCAAGGTTATTATATCAGAACTCGTGATTTTGATTCAGATACCAAATTATTCTCATAAAATAATTATAAAATTTAGTGTTAAATAATTAAATTGAAAAAATAATAATTAAAAGACAACAACCGAATCATCTAAGTTGTCTAATTTTCAAAACAATTGTCTAATATACTAATATTTCATAATTGTTTATTTTTTTTATAATGAAAAGAATTTTGGTCCCTATCAACCTCAAAGTCTCGTCACAAGTTCTACGACCTAGCACTAAACTAGTCGAGAATTTTATTAAGCAATTGTTATAGTTATCAAGAACATGACTAAAAAAGAAGAAGAAAAAAGAACAAAGATAAAGTGTATGTTTGGGATTTTGGTTGTTGTTGTGTTTTTAAAGTGTTTTTGTCTATAAATGCATCAAAATAATTTTTATTTTGTTTTTAAAAATTATTTTTAATATGAGTGCATGAAAATAATCTAAAAATACTAAAATTTTTAATTTAAAATAAAAATAAAAACCAAACAATTAAATAAGCTTCCATGTAAACACTCTATAAATATTTTCAAAAATCACAAAGGAAAGCATACTGCAGGTGTTGGAAATATCACTGAGTTCACACTGTAAATGCCATGACCATATTTTATTGACTCTCAATTCATCCAAGCAATGATATATTGGATGAATCAAATTCCACAGCCTAGTCTTTTAGAGAAAAACAAATCTGGTTTTGAAAATTAAATACTTTTCTAATTGCCAACACCTCAATTTAATTCAATTATTGGACTTAATTTTCATCACCATTAAGCAAGTAAGCTTGTCAATTAAGCTGATGATAGTCAATAGCTCATTCAGCAAGCAGGCGTGGCAATTTGATCAAGAGAACGACCGAGTTGGCTTCAGCACCATAAATACAAGACATCATAAATACAAGTATGTCGAACTCTCGACAAATTATTAGCTCGGCAGGCTAAGAAAATGGTATGTCGGAATACCATCCTTGCCGTGCAATGCCATCCCTGCAACGCCATACTGGTGTCGGGGTGAGTAATTTTTTTTTTAATGTGTATATTTTTATTTTGAAAAAACTTTTGACTAATTTTATTGTTCTTGAAATTAATAATTATATAAAATTTTAATTATTATCACATTGATAATTACAAAACTCGAAATCAAAACAATAAAAACAATAAATTTATTAGTCCTAAACTGCTTATTTTTTTTATAACCGGGTGTCGGGCTAGCTTACGTGCACCACAACTAATCCCCGGACTCACTGAACATACTGTAAATCCAATGAGCATGTAAGGCACCATGAGATAACAAACGTGCATGGTGAAACTTGGATCCTGATGCAAAGAAAAAAAATAAATCTCTTCAACCACTAAGTCAAGATGTAACTTGTCAAACCGCTTATTTCTTTAAACTACCAGCGGTGGGTGATCCGGTTCCGATACATGTGTTGGAATTCTAGCTCTTAAATTCCACGCCTTTCTTGTTGATCTTCGGGCATTGGAAGAAGCTTGAAATAATGGACTAGTTGCACTGCCATAGCTATCTCCTTTTTGTTTTTTTCCTTGGTCATGGTGATGACTTCTCTATCGTCAACATATAAAAAGTTTTTATATGAAGGGGAGCAGACTTTTACTCGGAAAATAAGAGGCACCATTATCACCAGTTCTGCATTAATTAAAAAGAAAAAAAACCCTAATTAGTCTTATAAAATTTAAATCAAAGGAAATAAGAGAGTGATTCAAAGCACTCCTGTTAGAAAAGGTTTTTTTTTCCCATGATGGGAAGTATTTAATGCAGATTTTTTTTTAGGACATTATAGTGATTGCATTCCGAATATATATTAAATCCTGTAATGGCGTACAATTTGGGTTTGATTCGATAGGATAGGGGAAATAGGGGCAATAAAACAATATAGAACGTATGGATAAACGGCATAGAAAAGATATATAAAGTTCAATTTTTTACTAATTAAATATTGAAGAATAAAATTGAAAGAAATTACACGAAAGAGAATCAAATAAATTTTATTTTGATTGAAATGTGAAATTAAAAAAATCAGGAAATAAAGATAATAATCAAAACAATACGGATCAAGATTGATATAAAAAATAAAAAGAAATTATTGATTGAAGGGTGAAATTAGGTAGAATAATAACATTTACAAAAAAATCTTGAAAAACAATGATGACCGAATTGAAAAATATATCATCGTCAATTTAAATCCATAGATAAAATTGAGAGCCAATGAGTTTTTTTTTACAAAAAAGCCCAAGAAAAAAAATAAAAATTAAAAAAAGGAATCAAATTGGAAAAATAATACATGACAAATTGAAATATAAAATTAAAAAAATAAAACTTTTATAAAAAAAACAAAGAATAAAAATTAAAAGTCAAACAAATAAAAACTAAACTTTAAAATATTAACAGCAAAGAGAATAAAGCTGTAATTGTTTTTAAGAGTGCAGTGTTATGGCAAAACAAAAATGCCTGTAATATTAACAAAAGTGATTCTCGAGTTAAATTTTACACATAAAAATATGATTTTTAAGGAAGGATGTGGTTTATTCGCATAAAAAAAAGTACTAAGATGTTTTTATTAAGCAGCATTATTGTTCACATTGAGATCACAAAAGCTGTCGTAATTTTTAGTTAATTAATTAATTTAATGAAAACTGTCCTAATTTTGGACAGGTCTGAGAACATGGGTTCTAGCGTGTAATGATGATTTTATAACAGAAACTAACAAACAAGCATGATAGATGAGAGAAGAAACAGGTTGCCAAGTTTATGTAATCAATCCAAGTTAGAATCCCTCTGTGTTTTTCTTTGATCTGTCAACCTGCACTGCCCACATGCGTTCAAACGCCCAGTCGGCAGATTGTAACAGGGCTGATCATCTATCTCCTCGCTAAACCCCCTAGTCTTGTTCAATGAATCACTCGACATGTGCCACAGAGATTGTCTTTTTGACACGTTGCCTGATGCTACTGGCTACAAGGTTGCTTTCTCTCTTGCCATTGCACGTGATTTGCCAACCACAAAACCAATGCACGTTAGGGCAAGATTAGATCCTGAAGCTGACCCCTTCGTGCATAGCAGCAGCGGCACTGAAGAAAACAAATGAAATTTCCTCACGTGTCGTTTCACAGTGCGCAGGGGACCATTCATCCAGGCTCTAAATTACTGACTAAAGAACGATTTATTTCGGCTGACAGAACCCTACAGGCATATTCTCAACTTTATTTATTTATTTATTTATTTATAATTAATTAATAGAATCTTGGTCCCAATTAACCTTCAAATTAAGTCTTATAACCACTTCTACCACCAAACAGTAGACTTCTCCACCATGCCCTTCATCTCATCTTCTTTCATCATCCATTACTATTCCTATCTAAAATCAAGTGTTTATATCATGGAAGCAACAAAAATATATGATTATGAGTGACATAAATTCAATAATTAAATAAACCCTGAATAATATTTAGTGGGCCAGAATAAATTCAAAATAATAATAATTATCCAACATAAAATAGAATAATAAAAACAAAATCTTCATGCTAAAATTCCTTCATATAGTCTGCATCTTCAATTTTTACATGTTCTTGATGAATAATCGGGTTAGATGGCTTCAAACGCACCATTATTTTTTTGTTTAGATGAATTATTGGGTCTACCACATATGATTGAAGATCTTGAAGTATCTAGTTTCTATCCCAACATGAATTACCACAAATCTCATTTATAATAACTCTAGATATGTCACGAATAGTACATGAAGATATAGTCAGACATATTTGACAAAATTCATCTAGTAACTTCGATTCTCTAAAATAATATGTTTTTAAAATCTAAATGATCTGAAAATATACCGCAATATATTTTTATGTTTCTAGTAAATGTTTACGAAATATCAACTCAATCGGATGAACAATTTGAGAGATATTCTTTATCTTGCTAAACTAATTAGTAAATATTTTAAAGCTAAACTTGGAGATTACTTGGTTTCTATCGTGTCTACCACATGATTACTGAATTTAATTAATCCAAGCAGGTTATTTTTTTTAATGAATTCCTGAAAAGTACTAAATGGTCATGCATTTCCAAAACTTGATGGCAACCTCTTTCCTAACAAGATTTTCATAATTTCCTAACTAACTCATGTTGTGTCCAATATGATGATCTCAATGGACGTGATCATTAGGACTTGATATGACTGCTCGCACACGATCAAAATCAATAAACCAATCTACAGGTGACGGGTGGCTGTTAATTTAAGTCAAAAAAGTTTTCCTCTGTGAAGAAATTTAATGAACTTTCCCTTTCCACCGGCTGAATTTATATAAAGTACTCTGCTACCATACTTGGGTTTTTATATATAATTTATACGCACTAGCTAATCTAGCTGGTAACAAAATCACTTGATGTGGTATTTAAGATTTTTTTTCTTATATATATATATATTATTTTAAATTACATTTATTTTAGCTGTTTTTGGTCTAAAAACCGTGTCCAGTTAATAGTTGTTTTGAAACTCAAACATATACAATTTAAAAAAAGAAACTATTTTGCTTTTAAAATAAATATTTATTATATCCTTGACTTTTAATAAAAAAAATGCAACTGCTTATTATGTGATCTGCTTTTTTAATTAAATATATATTAAAACGATGTTATATATATATATATATCATCTTATTTATTTCTAGTTTTGTTAACTTAATAATTATTATAATATATGAAAGCTAGCACTCATGTTATATGATTTTGAGAAGCTATAAACCATTTAATATGAATAAAATTATTAAAATACTTCTAGCATCACAACCCTTATTAGTTATTATTTTATACCTTAAAAGCACAACAAAAATATGTCCAGCTATTTTAAATAGGAGACACTGTTTTTATTCCACGTCCCTAACAGTACAACGCAGCACGAAAACCACGAACAATATAATATAGTAATAGTAATACCAAACAAATTCATCGTTGATTCGCGAGTTAGAATCCTCGACATATCAGATCCGGGAGAGATTGTTTGAAGAAGAAATATAGCTACTTTTTACGTTCACACAAACGGGTATTCGTTGGAGTAAGGTCTCATCACCAATCAAACTTAAAAGTCACCTTCCCCCTCTCCCTCTCTCTCTCTATAGCAGATGTAATATGATGATAACAAATTTATAATTTATATATTAAATTTTGAGTTAGAATATATATTTATTTTATAATAATCTATAATAATCAGAGTTTACACGTTCATATAAATCTAGAAAATATATTTTATAGGAGTAAAATTTCATCGCATAAAAAAATGGTGTATATATAATTAAGAGATATACCATATTTTATGTCCGAATTCTTAAATTCAAAGTTAAGTTCACCAATATTGCTGTTATAGTCCACCCCCATCACGCAGAAAAAATAGATAACTTCACACTCGATCATAAATAGATCCGTGTATGGATTAGCTTGCTAATTATGATCATAGCTACAGCATTCGAGCTCATTTTCCCACCTCTTTACTGCTAGCAAATAAGCTCTTTGTATTCTTTATTTTTTTTGGGATACATCCCCGATTGATAATAATAATAATAATAATGGGTTTTTTGCTGTTCAACTAATTAAATGGAAGTAATATTGCATATGGTGGGTGGTGATGTTTTAGCATGGCACCTGGATATATTAGTCAACTCGTGTTGGTACATCCTTTCTACCGTTGGAAGGGGGAAAAAGAGAATCTCTTTCGGTTGGTATAAAGAAAAGGCAGAGGCAGCAACAGGAATTTCAAATTTTTAGAAACAATAAAAGGCATGAAATTCAAAGCAAAGAGGGTCCCGACATGGAAAAATGGTTTTTTCTTTTTCCCTTTTCCCACGAAACACCTTCCACCGATGTACACAATCCCATATAAACTCTTAACATTATCAGAATTATTGGCAAGTGAATAAATATTCTCTTATCAAATCGTATTCATTCATACCATTCCCCTGTCGAACTTATATTTAATCATAAGAAAATGAATCTAGTTCCCGACAAGAACCGAGAAAACAGCTATTATTCGTGAGTTCTGAATTAATAATAATTAAAATTTCCATAAAAAACTAAATATGTAAACCAGTTCTCTCCACGAAGAGGGAACATGCAATTGCCATTCCAAGCAAATTTGTCCAGTCCTTGTAATAAAGTTGCTGGTCGAGGTCTACTATGCTACCATTTTCGTTGTCGAGGGAAAAAAGAGGCAACTGGAGGATGCTTAAAGTCTCTCATTAAAACAAATTACTATAATTACAGCATGTTACGAGCGAGCAAATAAAAAAACCCTATCATGTAGTGTATAATCATCGTGTAAAATGAGTAAAAAAACATGTTAGGGCTACAGATTTTCAAACTTCCTTTTCATGTACTGATATCGGTCTGCTAGTCCAGCAAGTACTGCGGCATGATACGAAGCAGGAGGACAATCGGTCTTAAAAGTTTAGGATCCAAGGATTCGTGTAAAAAAAGAATAGACGAGTTCATTGATTGTCCCTACTTTTTAACTATTTCTTTATGGAATATCCCTTTTACCAAACCCCAAGCCCAAGATCTAATTAAATTCATATATCCAGTTTAGCAGATTTAATCCACCTAAAGTCTTCCCCTCTTGCATGTTACATGTGTGTTAGATAAGGGCAAGTGGTAATCAGTTGGTGCTTTAATTTCCTTTTTCTCGTGAAATGGCGGTGTCTTTTATATAATCCAAATAAAAAATAAAACAAAGAAAGTGCAAACCAATAGGCGCTGGCAGAGTTGCGCTCCACTGATAACATGTCTTATCAGTGGTCTACATGTATTATAAATAGTATATTTAAAACGAAAAACACTATTTGAATCAACAGTAACCGGTTGATTAGTATATAGGATTTTTAGTATATAGGATATATTAAGAATGCACGCATCCTTAAATTCTAACGTTTACAAGAGTCATTAAACAGTTGGTATGAATTGGTCAATGACAGCTGAAGCGTCGTTTTTTTCTAAGCCTTTGTAGAAATTGACAAGCTAAAACTTTATAGGTCAAAACTAAATTAATTACAGCAGACTTTTACTTGGATTGATGAAACTGCAGCACTCAATTGCTGTGGTTGAACATGGAGAAATATAGAATAGAAAAATGAAACAGATTATGCTGGCATGCTCTTGCCTTCTGTCGTTGAGGATAAGGATGATCATGGCAGTCCTGCTATAATAAGTTTTACTGCAAAATCAATTTCACAAGAACAAAGAATCACACAACCGATTCCATTGCCGGGTACAAGACTACTAATAATTTAGTGTTTGTTTTGGGAGAAAATAATAGAGCAGGCAACAGTGAAATGCCGCTGATGCTAATCTAACCAGTGATTCTTTGCATGCCCGGCCCGTCGCTGCTTATTAAAAGAAAGAAATATTAGTGAAGTGTTGTCAACAAGATTTTCCCATGGCTGATTTCGAGTGTAAGATTCTGCCTGGAGCTTGGCAGGCATGAAACAAAATCATGGATATGACATTGACCCTGCAAATATATATATATGTTATTAATAAAACCACCTGCCTCTAGCTAGCAATAGATCCCAAGTCAGAAGGCCATGCTTGTCGATCAATAATGAACGCTTTTCAAAAGCAGAAACTACGTTTCATTGGCGGAATTAATTGCTTTACCAAAACATCGAGATAATTGACATGCAGGTGATCTCGGGAGGATAACATCATGAGGAGTGAGTGCCTTGATGCTTAAGCAAATCAAACCTTTTCAGGTTCAATCACCATTATCCACTAATTAAAAGTGATTAGTGTGGGAGTTTATTCATTTTTAAATCCACACCATCTTATAATCTTGAGCAAAGTTACGATACGATAAGATTCGCTCGCATGCCTTGGACACCTACCTTTTTAACCCATTAATTGTCAATGAGTAGCATCATGAAAACCTTTTTTTTTTTTCTGGGGGGAGGGGTGTCAAATAACACCAAGATTTGTTTGAATTTCATCCAATTAATTAGTCATTGCAGCTGTTTCACGAGCTTTGTATCATCATTGACCAGGCCCTGTCTCGAGTTTCAATCTGCTCTGCTATTTTCTCCACGTAAATGGAAGCTTGTCGGTTTCGGAATAATTGACGAGGAAAAGAGAATATGTTGTGTATAAAAAAAAGTAGAATATGAAATGGATGGTGAAGGGGGACAGTGTGGTGTGTCTTTAATCATTTCTTTTGCCCTAAAAGACCTTTTTGTTGAATGGCACTTCCTCATGATCCTCTCTTTGGTGGATACAAAGCATGGATGGTACTGGTTATTTTGATAAAGGGCATGGAGAGAGTTTGACTTTGGAGGGAAGGGATTAACTCTGCCGCCTTAGTGGACAGTGGACTCGCTCTTAGTGTAGGTTAAATCTTTGTACTTATTAATATAATAATTATTAAAAACTTATATAATCATTAATTTACTAAATTAACTCAAATACTTATATTAATAAAAAAATATCTAATAGTTTCTTAACTAAGAACTACTTTTCAGGTGAAGCAATCTATCGGGATGTCAAATAAGGTGAAGCATTTTTTTAAAAAAATATATATTAAAATTACCGACTTTTTTTATGTATAAAAAAATGCAAATGAAAAGGTTCATGCATATAAATATATTGTGTTATTTTAACGCACGTGCATTTTTATTTTGGTCATTGTTTTTTTCTAATTTCATCTTTGGCTAAGAAATTAAAGGTAATTAACCTTCTAAAATAATCAAATTGCATAAAATAATGATTAAAATATTAAAATGAATTATTCATAAAAGAGCAGTATATCCACAATGTTTTGTGTGTGTGTGTGATCGTATGGCTGAAAAACCAATCATCTTGCCTAACCAATCTTATCAAGATCAGATTTATTTTTATTCGGATTCTAACAACAAGAAATACCTCCAATGTGAGTTGCCCTCGTAAAACAAATTGACATCAATTTCAATTGTTTTGGTTGTCAAAATCAGTGTCAATAGAGATTTTTCTCTGTAGAGATGTATTTCTACAACTTTCTCTCACCCCTCTTACTCTAGGGGTCAGGAAATAAGAAAAATGAAGTTCGAGATTAATTTTTTTCCCTTTAATTTTAGAAACTAGAGGGACCTAATATCTGTAATTTGTAAAGTATTGGGATTGCAATAAATATTTTACCCAAACTTTTCACATTTCCTACTTTTTTTCTTAAGCTTTGTTCCTTTATCTTTCAATCTCACCTTCCCCAACAAATTAACTTAAAATTCATTTAATAAAAAAAATGACCAAAAAAAGGGTACTATAAACGATTCGTGTCAAATGAGGGGATCATAATGTATTTTTACCTCGTAGTATTATACTTAATGCAATAAATGGCATGTAGGCAGTGCACCTGAGACCATAAAGCCTTTTTAATCATTTATTTAATAGACAAAATAAATGGTGTTGTAAGTGAAATGGGAATCGGATCGGACATCTCTTTTCAAGATCTTTAAAGAACAAGAGGGTCCCCATGACCCCTTATTGCCATGCGTTTTAGTACAAAGAAACTAGCACGGCCTACAAGAAAATCATGCTGCGGGTCACAGCAGGAGTTGTGAGGAAATGACTTAAAGCCCACATCCTAAAAAGGCTGTCTGTTGATCTATTTCAGCGGTTTCTGCCACCCCTGTCCCCCACCCCCACCCCTTCACCCCAAGAATCCCATGAATCCCGTTATGAAATTTCAGCTCATCAAGCCATGCACATCTCAAGAATGGCATGCATACTGATTTATATTTCCATGGCACGCTTGAAATGCAAATTCTTCCCCTTATCTCTTTTCACACAAGAACTTAAACCTTAATCGGCTTGCCCTGTAAAGTCAGCAGCTTTGATTCGGTTCAGGACTTCCCTGGTTATTTGGCATTTCTGTGGCTTTTAATCTTATAGATTCACATCTCAAATAACCAGCTACATGACTTGTAAAATAAGTATTTTGGCTTTAAAGCAACAAACAGGTAGAAAATTGCATTTCAAAATTGAGCTGATCAACATATCAATAAACAACAATCTCTAGGAGATACATTGATCTTCAACCTTTAGGAGACATGACTCTTTTGACTGCTTTTGATATAGATTTTTCTAAGTTTGCATACAGGATAGGAAGACTAGCTTGTGGCAAAAATATATGATACAGTTCGACATCTTTGAAGCCAGCCTCAGCAAAATCGCCTGCCTTCCTCTGAGAAATTGGTGAACTGCAGTTAGCCAACTGTGATTGCCTTCAATACTGACACAAAGTCAGAATCTCTGTTTCTTTAGTTTGGTTGCCTCTTCACCTGGTCTACAAACAAATGGATTATCAGAGAGATTACATGTATCAGAGATGACGATCTGGTATCCAGAAAAGCCTTTTCTCATATTCAACAAGCAGGAAACTAATTCCTTGCCCAGGGTGGATTTTGCAATCTAGAATCATGAAGTGACAATTACTACATAGCTTGTAGGGTCGTGGTCGGATATGTTTTCAAGGATGTGGAATTCGTTGTAAAGGAAGTGATAACAGGGCTGCAAAAAATCACTAGTTTGCCAAAGAAATGCAAACTTCACTTCTAATTTGAACATCACATCTGCTGCAACCAATATCAGTTCACCAAGCAGAAATAAAAAAAAACAAGAATAGCTCTCAGTGAGTACATAGCTCCTCAAGCATTGTCTCTAAGCTTATGAGCAGTGTACCAAATTGAATCAGGTGCTGATCAGTCATTAGATGTAGTTTTGGATGCAAGTTCTTGTTGTGGCAAGGAAAAAGGCATAGAGAGAGACAGAAAGACTAACAGAACATCAACACTTCAACAAATAGTAGATACCACATCTAGAACAATAACATCTTGCACAAAATCATAAATTGTTTTCTATACGCGTCACTAGCCTGCCAATGAAGGTAGGGAAATGAATTAAATAGCAGTTGTTCTAGAATTATCAGTAAGGTCCAAACACCCATAAATAATATATATCATAACTTAACAATTGCGCTTTGAGATTCTTCATACCTTTTGGTTGGTCTCTTTCTTTCATCAATACCAATACAAGCCTTCAGCTCTTCCATGCTGGAATCTTCCCCGGGATTACCTTTTAATAGATTGCAACACTCAGGGAATGCTACAAGCTTGGTCAAGCCTTGAACTTGTGATAAATCTTTAACTTTTCCTTTCAGATATTCCATCAAAAGGAGCCCTGCATATAGCTCAGAGTAAATGTGAGACTTTCTTAGCTACTATAAGAGATGAGAACTTCACAGAATTAATTCAATTCTACAAGGAAGCAAGCTACATTCAACCAGTGAAAGGATGCAGACATTCTGTTATAATATTCCGCATGTAAGGAAATCTTTATTGTTCAAGCTGCCGAAAAAGGATTCAATCAAATGAACAAGTGCGTGTCACAATTGCAGTTTCAGGATTCAAACAGTGCCGTTGCATGGCAGCCTGAAAAATTCACCTCAATTACCCCTCATTCTTAATCATATCAAACACCTAAAATAAAGGGGGGGGAGCAAAATTTTATTGGAACCTGGACATCATGTTTGCAGTCACAGGCTTACAGAGACATGCACTCTATGATCCTTAGAGGGCTATTATCAACTACAAGTCCACGATTTAGAGCATGTAGCACAGGTCATAATTGGGTTTGGTATAACACTGCGAAAGCAAGTTCCGCATAAGATAACAATGTGGCTACCGAATTAATCTTACAGCACTTTACTACAGTTCCAATTTCATTCACCATTAAGAACAAGTCAAACAGAGTACAAACCCTAATTTCAATAAGAATTATAAAAAGAAGACAACCTAATACGAAAGAACTACCAGCAATGCATGTATTACACACAATGCATATATATATATATATATATATATATGTAATAATGCTTATATATATGTTGTTGCATTTCAATCGTGTGTGTAATACATGCTATGATGCGAACAGGCTCCGAATAAAAAGTTTCAACAGTTCACTCCTACTCCATATCTATTTACAATCGTTAAAAATTAAGGAGGGGGTAGAGAGAGAGAGCAGAAAAAGATACCAATGGCTCGAAGCGTAGGCAAATCGAAATTCTTGGCGAGTTCATCATGACCGATTGCTTTGGCGCGATGGAGAATTAGTGATTTTAACCTAATTAGCATATCCTTCAAACATTGATTTTAATATTAGTTCATCAAAAATCATAAGAAGAAGAAAATAAAAGAGAAAACTCATGTTTAACTTACAAGCTCAGATTCTGATAGGTTACAGAGCCAGCGTATGATTTCGGGACTGTTATTCCCCAAAATATCTTGTCTGTTATCCATGTGAGAGAAGGCTTGTGAAATTTTAGCTTCGTATGCTGCCGCAGGTGGAGGAGATGGCTGTGGCAGTTGTGTTTTGAGGTTGCCAGAAAAACCTAATAAGCTAGGATGATAGGAAACGGAGAGCTTTTGGGTGGTAAGTGTTATGCATTCTTTTTGAAATATCATATTAAAATAAGACTTTTAAATTAAAAAAATAGTTAATTTAAAATAATCTTTTAAAAAAACTTTTATACACAGAAACAAATAATTTCTCACATACTTATAGTCTGTTAATTTTTATTTTATTTAATTGTCTAAAATATTTCTAAAATATAAGGTCAGGTCCATAGCCGAGCAGTTTTCCATGTCAAAGCAAAACCTACTTAATAGTTATATTAGGGATATTTGTCATTACGATCGAAAAATGTTTATAAAAAAAATTGATTTTTATTTTTATTGTTTATTTTAAATTAATAAATATTGTTTTTAGATCATTTTGATGTGATGATGTCAAAAATAATTTTTAAAAATAAAAAAAACATGATTTTGATGTATTTCTAAACAATAAATACTTTCAAAAGCCATCACAATCGCATTCCCAAACAGTCTCTAAACAATAAAAGTATTGGAAGCGGCAGCAATCTAGTTAGCATGATTGCACACGAGGACCAAATTACTGAGGGTTGGCAATACCCAAAATTGTGGTACAATGGTCAAAATCTGAAACTTAGAGGACCATATGCATAGTTTGCCCAATTCAAGCATTTAGAATTAACGGATATATCAACGTAAATTTATCATTGAAATATCGAGATGTGCGAGCCTAGCTTACAGGGTATATCTATGAATGAATTATAAATTATAAAAAAAAGAACAAAAAGAATACAATCTACAGCCACCTTAAGAAAATAATGGACTGCTTGTCCATGATTTATAGAAAGGGGTGTTTGTTGCAGACTTATTATGGATTGATATCCTCTTCAGGCTCAACCCTTCTTTGAACGACCGAATTCTTGCATCGACTCTTGCTGAAAATCCAACCTGAGTGCTCCTCTGCGAGTTTCGCTGTTCTCTCAGCCACATCTGATTTTCCGTAACATCTTTCTTGCAGTGTTTCATTTCTCGGATTATGTGATCATCCATCGGAGAGAGCAATCTTTGAACGGCAATGTGTGTGAAGTATGGAAGCAGTGCAGCGATAGTAACAAGAAATGTAGCCACCCAGTACAGCGGTGCTGCTCCGATCGATTCTGTGAGGATCTTAAATCCTCGTTGAGAGTAGTCGGGAGGGAGCGCACCGTAGGCGAGTGCGAAAATGTACCATAACAGGATGCTGCCCCAGATGAAAAGATGCTGGATCCAAGTGAAGTGAGTGATGATGAGAGCAATTTGGCAGTTTACAGTCCAGATTATACACGTGTACATAATGGCACCAAACTGTGTGATGTCTGCTACGTGTCCTTCTTGTCTGAATGCAGCAGCAGAGAATATGTAAACGTTTGCGAGGAAGATGACCGAAGCAGCAACAATTCCATTCAGAATCCAGCCAACAACACGGCTCCATGAAAAAATTATGTTCCTCTGCCCTTGTCTGTAAAGGGATGGAAACTGTTTCATTTGACAGAAAATGTCGATGAATTAGAAGTTTTCCTTCTCTCTTGTTTATACTGAAACGTAGATTCTGTTGCTTGTTCATTACCTGAAGGCAAACATCTGACGAAACATCCTGCTCAAAGACTCCAAGTGATATAACTGGCATTGATGTCAAAAAGACATTGAACACTACCATATACCAATCATCATATAAAGAATCTCCAGAGAAATTTGTTAAAATCTCGTAGTAGAATAGAGTGAGGCCGAAAGCAATGTTCTTGTATACAGAGTATAAAACCTATAGCAGGAGGATGGAAAATTGAGCCCAGAAAGTGAGAGATGCAGCCTTAGCATGGCGATAGTAAATTAACATGTAGTAGAAATGGAGACTCACCATCTTAGAGATTCTCTTGTAGCACCAATGGCCATGGACTATGAGTAATCTCTCCAGAAATCGGAACTGAGGCAATGAGAAGTCACTAGCCATGACTGCCTGCAAGAAACTTAATATTGGGCTTAAAATGGCAAGAGGATGCGAGAAAGGTTTTCCTGCAAAGAATTTCGAGGCTTACTTGCATCCCTTCCATTCCACTGATTCCAACTCCAATATCAGCTTCTTGAATCATGCCAACATCATTTGCCCCATCCCCAATTGCCAAGGTTGTCTTGCCAGTATGCTTCTTCACCAATCGAGTAATCTGGATATGCCAATGTCTGTGAGCAACTAGTATTTCGAAAATGCAAGTCATTCAAGTTCATCGAAAGATGTTTAAGAAATCATAAGGATTTCTAATTCGAACCAGTTGGAGGAAAAATTAATAGCCTTGATCTGTTTAAGAGAAAGAAAGAAAGAAACAAACTGGAGTTGATTCAAATCTTGTTTGAAGTGCATCCAAATAGTGTCAATTCTACATCCATCAGTGTATGCAAAAGATACAAATCCTACCAAAGTTTTCTGTTTTGGAGATACTCGGCAGCATATAACAGAAGCACAATTAACAGCCAGCTGTAAGAACTGGCCCCTCACATCAGATTTCAAAGCAATTTCAAGGGCTCTTCCATCCACCACCAAAGCAAAGGGTGAATCTTTATTGTTATCCTGGCACATCACTTGGTATGAACTTTCAA
Source organism: Salix exigua (assembly GCA_032356905.1). NCBI lineage: Eukaryota > Viridiplantae > Streptophyta > Magnoliopsida > Malpighiales > Salicaceae > Salix > Salix exigua. Next base: position 4,028,763 of record CM063588.1, on the reverse strand, counting down.
TCTGGTGCAAAATCTCCTCTTTCATATCCTGAAAAAGTAGGAGAACGCAATCTATTACCAGCTAAGAAAATCTGTAATCACCAAACAAATTACATCAATCCATCATTAAGTGTATTTGGGGGTTTGCGTATCAATTCCGTTATCTTTTCCACTAACTCATCAGTTTTCAGATGGTGCACTAATTAAATCACTCTTTGAAATTGTCACCTTCAGCTGGTTTTTAGACTCGGTTTCTTTGCTCAAACACACATGGAACTGTTTCATGTCCTGACGAAGTAAGCTGCATGAAAATCTGCAGAACAGAAGAGAAAACAGCAAGAAAAAGGAGAAGCTTTAGCAAGGCAGTCCACGTTTCTTTTCTTTTCGTATCGGTATTGCATCTTTCAATAAATGTTCACAAACCACAAACCTTACCCGATGTTTATTGCAGTTTCTTTCTTGTCACCGGTGAGAAGCCATATTTTTATCCCTGCTTGAGCAAGTTTATCTATGCATTCTAGAACCTGATGCATAAGTCAAGAAAGATGCATCAGTTCCATAAAACAGACTCTACTTTCAATCCCACACATTCATGTACTCGCTCAGAAAGAGAAAAGGCTAACCCCTTTCTGTAACTTGTCTTCAACGGCAACAACTCCTAATAAAATTAGTTCTTTTTCTATCATTTCAGTTGCATGCTCCAGTAACTCTTCTCTTTCAGGACCTACTGTAGTCCTGGCCTGCGTAAATATTGAGTTCCACTCTTCGTACTCAGCTAGCTCAAGTGCTCGGTAAGCAAACGCTAGAGTCCGAAATCCATCTTCTGCATAATTTGAAAGGTGAGAGGTTGTGGATTCTAGGTATGCCCCACCATTATCTGCAAGCCTATCGAAGATGATGCTGAAAAAAAGTTGTTGAAAAATGAGAACAGAACGACTTCAGTGGAATTCATTCACTTTTGTACAGACAACTGGATTCAAATTATGGAATGAGTGAGTGGGCGACTCACCTATCTGCCCCTTTGCAGAGAAGATAGATTTTACCATCTTCATCTCTTACAATTACAGACATTCTCTTACGAGAACTACTGAACTCCAACAAATTCAACAGCTTGTACTCCCTGAACATAAACCATGACAATAGGTTAACGCTTTTTGACGCAGGGGGGGTGTTTGGGGGCGGGCATACCTCTTCACCTGCTTCCCGGAGGAAGGATCAAGCTCTTTGAGGGTCATTAGGGATTGTGTCCGCTGGAAAAATTGGAATCCAAATTCTTGTGAAGCAATCAAAAAAGCAACTTCTTCTGGGGACTCTGCTTCATATTTAAGCTTATCAGTTTGGCCATCTTCAACGGGAATACCTGTGTGACATAGAGCCATGACTCTGAAGAACATTGTCATATCAAAAAAGTCAGACCTGTAAATCCACTGGTTGTTCATTAACCTGTCATCCCTGAAGTTGAAACCCTTGATGACCTTGATGACTGATTCTTTCCTCACATCCGAGAGTCTCGAGTTTCTAGCATTCGAATTATCTGCATTTTCGTGGCCCCTAAGAATAGCCTGTTGAGCGATAATATCAACCACGGAAAAATCGGACATTTCAAGGCTCTGACTTGTTGTATCAGATTGGTCGATACTAGATCGATATGCCTCACTGTCCGTATTCATTCGCTTTGACGCAGCAATATCAACTTCATTTATGTTACCCCCATACGAAAATCCTGCAATTGAGCATTTCCTAAACTCCATCTGATTACAAGTCAAAGTTCCGGTTTTATCTGACAGAATGATTTCCACTTGACCAAGTTCTTCATTCAAATTTGAAGTTCGAGCCTGCACAGATTTACAGGTTGCTTCATCATACATTTTCTTATCCTTGTTAATGAACCTAGCTTGTAGCATCTTGACAATTTCAATGGAGACATACAGAGAAATGGGAATCAAGTAACCATACAGTATTAGAGCCCTTATGAACTGAAGAAAACCTGATTCTGAAGGATTTGATGGATCGAAGAGTGGATCAGAATCTTCCAAACTAAGGTACCACCATTGACTCATATCAGATTTTATGACCACAGAAGACCCGATGGAAGTCACTAATGAGATCAGAAGAAGCATAGAGAAAAGAAGGTAGATGACTTTGTCCATCTTTTTCTCAAGCCTGCTTCGTTTAGATGGTGACATGGTGGAATTCCTTACCACTTTTGTATCATGCCCGCTAAAGATCACTGCTCCATAAACATAATCAGTGTTTCTAAGCTTTGAATCTCTTAAAAGTATCTGAGTAGGGCTCAAGGGGTACATTTTACTCTCAAACTCTAAATTCCCCACGAAGGTGTAAAGGCTTGGATTGGGATCCTCGCAACGGGTCGTGGCTTTGAATTCACTGAATTTCGCATCCTCATTCAGATGAAGTGTGGCCTCTAAACATCTCTTGATTTTCAGACTCGTTTCTCCATCAAGGTTCATAGTCTCCACATAACAAACACCATCCTCGTAGCTGGACGATAGCAAGAGAAGATCGCTCGAAAAATATTCATCCTTCTTAACCTTAACAACATCTCCTACAGAAATCTCTCTCCATAATTTATCCACAAATAAGCCATTTTCTGCATGAGCCTTTACGGTTCGATTGTTCACATTCAAATCCTGCACAGAATTGATGGTAGCATAACCACAGCCAGAATATCCATCTAAATTTCACTTTAAGGTAAAAATATAATCAAAGTCTGAAATGTAAAGATGATAAAAAATAAAGCGAGTGATTAACAATTAATGGGTGGCAAGAGAATCCAACTGATGCAGGGAGAAAAACCAGAATTCATGCTATGTTTGCAAGAAGTTACCTGCAAAAACCTATACCAATCCTCAACAGCCTCTTTGAGCATGCTGATACCCACCACAAATACCAACGGACCAATCAAAGTTAGAGGTTTAACAGGAGCCAAAGAAGTGATAGACAACGCTGCTGTCAAAAGAAAATACAAATTGGCAACTCTGCGGAACTGCTCGAAAAGTGCTTTGGGTAGAAAAGTGACAGCAGTGTACTTTTTTGTGGATACGGAGTTGCTCGTGTACTTGTAAGGTTTTCTTTTGTGCAGTTGAGGTCCATTGCAGAAAACCACCCGGGAAAATCCTGGGTGACCGATGAGCTCCTGGGCAGAATCAGGATCTGATGTGTGTGGTCGAAGGCACGAAAATGAATACAGCTTGCTCCATCTTACTTTCCCCCTGGTTCTCCTAGATGATTCATGCATCGTTCTCACCACACGAATTTCTGTTAATTCAGTATGATATAGCAAAACAAAGGAACAAAAAGAAACCTTCAACGATATGAAATCGTAACTTTCTTTATCATTTCACCAAAACCAGAATTTTCACGACCTGCCCTGATGATTTTATAGCTGAGTGAGTGTAGCTTGTCTTCATTTACCATGGATAGAATTCAACATAAAAACAGTGGGTGCCAAAAACAGCCCACCTCATATTGGAGGTGTCAACCTTTAAAAATAATTCCTTTCTTTGTTTATTGAGATTCTTCATTTTCTCAATTCCTCAACCTTTCATGATCACACTAATCTTTTCTGAGAAAGACAACAGCAATGCTATATTTTGTACTTTCTTGGAGCTTGCAGGCCTTTGACTGGGTGAAACTCACACATGATTCAGAACTCTCTCATCTGAATATAACAAATGTCAGCTTCTTTATGCACACCTTCGAAATTTCCAAAACCGATCAACACCAGGTGAAAATACCAAGAAAAACACATGGTTACTGCAAATTTAAGCGAGCCTCTTTATTAGAACTGGTATGCTAGTTAATTTAATATCACTCGGCACTGCCTCTAGATCTGTGAGGCAAATCTTGTAAACTTTCCTTCGAATCCGAGTTATTAAATTAGCGGTACCTACGTTCACATGTCTATGCTCATCTAATCATCACCAACTAAGAAAATGATAATCCCCACCTTTCATGGCTGCTGCATTATTAAACAAAGCTTAACAGTGTAGTCAACGGTGCCAGAGGTAGAAGAATGGCAGGAAGGGTGCATGCCAGCATGATATTTGTGTCCTTGAGTTAAAACATTGCTTCCTATCATTCCATCTCCGTTCCTATACAAATATGTACGAGTTATTTTAATGCCACTGTTGTTTGGCTCTGATTACAATATGATTAGTGAGCATAACCAGGAGATGTAGAAGAACACGATGCAGAATTAATAAAAACTGTAGAGCAGATGTGATTTTTAATGCAATCAGAATATAATTTGATAGCCAGCTACACTTGCAGGTTATGAAATGGATTCCATTAAACACATTGCTTCTATGATCCCTTTCCTGGATGTAGAATGTACAGCACTAGTGTCTTCTTGAACTGTCCGTTTTCTTGTCCTGATTTTTATCGTATGACCTAACGGAAACTCGATCCATATGTTGCTTCAAACATCATCCAACGTAATTACACAATAACCAGGTGGCTACCGACAGAAACAATAGTTTTCTCCATGAACCGAGCAATATATTATCTAGGAGCACAATGATCCAGCTACACACAAGAATTTCATCCCATCGAAAGTGCATATGTATTTCCCAGAAACTTCAGACCTACCAATTCTGTGTTACTGATCTTCAACTGTGGAAGTCAGGAATGGATACTAGTTGATAAGAACCAAAGTCTACGACACTTCATGCTTCCAATATGCTCCTATGATCCTCAAGAGAAGCTTGCAAACTCGTGAAAAAATAGCAAATCGATAAACATTCAATTTTCTACTGTTAAAACACTCTGCTGCAAAAATCAAGCACATAGAATTATATTCCCTGAGTCAATAGTCTTATAAACAGGCAATTGTCAACTGGTACTGTCAGCTTCCTAATTGAAGAAAAGAAAATCAGAAATAGAGGAGAATCTGAAACCTTTCTCTCAAATTATGAATCTGAAACCTTTCTGTGAACTGATGCACAGTTGGTATGATAAACGGTACTATTTCCTTGTAACTGGGTTTGGCATATTGTTCATCAGAAAAAGGCAGTCCTCACAATTTCTTTAACCTCTTCCTGCCTACATTATTTCATAAAAAACATCAAACAACCATACCGATTGAGTTCTCCCCAAAAGCATTGTTAAGTATGAAAACATGGTAGCGATAGTGTTACCCATGAATTTCAAGGTTTGAATGTGGAAACAAGACCTTCAACTTGTAAAAAAGGCATTTATGAAAAGAAACCAGTTCTGGATAGCTGATCATCAACAACAAGAAATGAGAGAAGGAAAAAAAGTTTAACAAAAATGAACAACAAGAAAGGCACTTTGTTTTTTTTCCATGGAATCATTAATCAAGTATAGAAGAGAAAGAAGAGAGTTAGCCTTTTAAGCTGAATTCAAATGTTAAGATGATTAATCGGGAATTAGAAACACAATGCCTTTTGTTTGTGGTTGTTAAATTAAATTATTTTTTAAAAATATTTTTATATATTAAATATTAAAAATAATTTTTAAAAATAAAAAAATATTATTTTAATATATTTATAAAACACAATCAATTCCAAAACAACTCAGTAAAGTGAGGTGTCCCTGCATAAACAACCAGCATCTCTCACTCGCCGCTTCTGTTTAGCATCTAAAAAAGGCAAATTTTGAAAAGCTGAGCTTTCCAAAGAAAAGAAAGCATGTAAGTATTGTTCATGCTTTTATTGTTCAAATCATTTTTTCTGTTGATTATTTGTCACTAATTGAATTTGAAATTTTGTTGATTGATTATGTTATTTAGGTCGAGAATATGTGTAAAGAACTTACCAAAATATGTATCAGAGGATAGATTGAGAGATTTTGTTCCACAAAAAGAATTTACTGACGCTAAGCTTATAAGAACTGCGTAATGACTATTTCACTCTCTCTCTGTTTTTTTCAATGCTAGTTTGTTTATTTTCTTGGAATAATTTTTATGTTGGGTTTTATTTTTTTGGGGTTTCAGAGATGGAAAGAGTATACATTTGCTTTTGTTGGATTCCGCACAGAGTGTGAAGCCGAAGAAGATATCAAATACCTCAATAAATCTTACCCTGATATACTTGTAGAATTGTTTGTGAGGTCGTTTATTTTTTGGATATATGTTCAGTCTTTAAGTGTAGAGGTCGTAGCTTTAGAATTTGAGGTGCAATTTTGGCAGAATTATTGATCTAGGAGCACTCCAATTGAGTAGAATTTTGAGTTAGAAACAAATGCTTCTCTAGGTTTTGGATTGATTGCTTGTATAGTTGAGTACCCTGACCATGGAGTGGGTATTCTAAGATGAAAGAGGATAGAGTGAGTGAAGATGAGGATAATGTTGCTGGCGCCAAAAGTTTAGGTTTCAAGGGTGCTAATTATGAGAAGAACAAGAACAAGAACAGGGTTAATAAAAGGGGCAATAAGATTGATGACCCTCAATTACAAGACTTTCTTCAGGTCATGCAGCCTCAGGTCAAGTCATTATTATGGGAAAATGACAGTATAGTTGCTCCCACAACTGATCTAAGTAATGGAATTGGCAAGAAGGAAGTCAAGGAAAGAAAGAAGGCAGAGAGAAGTCAATTCCGGTTGAGTTTTGTCAAGGGAATCAATTATGTATTAATTAGGAAAGTAATTATGAGTTATAGATAGTAGTGTTTTAGTAGAACACTTATTCTTTCATACTTAGCCCTAATTTGTAGCTAGGTTTATTGTCTATTTAAGAGACAAGACACTCAAGAAGAGGGCATTCAGTTCCTATTCAATACAAAATTTGACATGGTATTAGAGCCAAAATCCTAAACACAAAGGAAACCCTAATTTTATTTTATTTTTTTGTTTAAGGGGCTGCAGCAGCCAGCCCCCTTGGCAGCTGCAGCCCCCTCCCTATGCTGTCCATGACTCTCGGTATCTTTGACTGTATTTTTCCTAAATACATCTGTTTCAACGCTTATGGTGTATTCTTTGGTTGTGGCTGGGTCGGAGAACAGCCCCTCGGCATCGTCTTGGTTTCTGGGCTGTATTTTTTAGAAACAAGGCTCTCGCGTGGTTGTAGCATCGGTTCTCTTCTGTTCTGGCGTGATTCTTGGTTGTGGCTGGGTCGGAGAACAGCCCCTCGGCATCGTCTTGGTTTCTGGGCTGTATTTTTTAGAAACAAGGCTCTCGCGTGGTTGTAGCGTCGGTTTTCTTCTGTTCTGGCGTGATTCTTGGTTGTGGCTGTGTCTGTTGACACACGAATATTTTTTTTAATCCTGGTGTGGCAGGAAATTTTTTTTGGTGTCTTGGCACTGTCGGTGGTCATCGACTTCGTGGGTTTTCTGTTTCGGTGGTTGTCGTGGTGGATGAGTGGGGTTTACTACTTTGTTTCTAGTTTGCAGTGACACCTTCGGCTCTCTCCTTTGTTTTTTGGGCTTGCTTCCTTTGGGCTATCTTAGCCGGACTGATATTACTATTTAGTTGACAATTTGATGCTTTTTGATCGACTAGCATCAATTTGAGGGGGGATGTCAAGGGAATCAATATTAATTAGGAAAGTAATTATGAGTTATAGATAGTAGTGTTTTAGTAGAACATTTATGCTTTCATACTTAGCCCTAATTTGTAGTTAGGTTTATTGTCTATTTAAGAGACAAAACACTCAAGAAGAGAGCATTCAGTTCCTATTCAATACAATTTTGACAAGTTTGAGATAGATGAAGGCGATAATGATACAGATGAGGAGTGAAATGATCCTGCTTGTGATGAGATTGTTTCAGATATGGACTACTTCAGGAGTAGAGTGAAGAAAGAATGGTCAAATTAAGAAAGCAAAAACAGTGGAAGTGATGATGAGGATGCTGACAATGAGGAAGAATGGCAAAGACGAAGAGATTGATTCTTCTAATGAAAGCCTTCACAAGCAGGGGTTTCAGAAGATACGCCAGTGGAGATACAAGATCATGGAATAGTTTTTTCTTCTACCATGATACAATATGTTATATATGTTTGTTTTTCCAATGTTGTTTGCAAGCTTACTTGTTGGAGCTCTCAATAGCTGTCTCTCTAGGTTGTCAGTTTAATCTGCAAATTTAATTTTCACTTCTTTGTAATGATACAGGGGTGTTCCATTATATTTAGAGTGGGTTCCTGCCAATATTCTTATTCAAAGTTCAACCTCCACGAGAGATGAAAAAAATGATGCAGCTGTGGGTGAACATGATGCCAAGAGGGTGATACTGGAGCAAAGTTTTGAGAAAATCGGAAATGGATATTGATCCTGATAGAATTGAGGTTAGACACATATCATTTCTCCTCTGCATTTGTTGCCTTATCTATGCACCTGGCACTGAATCATCTTTTTCAGCCAAGTAGATTAGGTAGATGATGATTCGTCGAAACACAAATGTTGGTTTTTACTTCGACTTGGTTAAAATGCAGATTAATAGCTTAAGGTTGCCAATGAAGTTTGGAAGCCACAGGGGCTTTGCATTTGTGGAACACGTCACAAAGCAAGAGACTCAGAATGCACTCTTGTCAAGCACCGCACCCATCTGTATGGTCGACACTTGGTAAGAGTTGTCTGAAAATTTCTGAACCATGCTTATTAGCCAAACAATAGGACTAAACGTTTATAACTAATTTCTAATATTCAGGTTTTGGAGAGAGCAAATGAAGGTGAGAGCTTGGAAGAATTACGGGCTCGCACGGCTGCTCAATTTACCGAGGAGCAACTTGGTTTCCAGAAACCAGCCAGCCAAGTTATCCAAAAGAGGAAGGACGTCACTAACTTGGACGAGGAAAGCATGAAATTCCAAGCAATTATTTTCATGTATCATGGAGAAGAAAACCGGGTTTGACGATGGTGTTCTGTAATTGATTCTCCCTTATCTTGGCTGGCTGACCCCCGTTTTCCAATGTTAGGAGCTGTTTTTTGTTTACTACTGTTTTGTCTAAGCAAATGGGTGACTGGATTTTCATTCCTCTCCCCTTATTTATTTTTATTTTGTGAAGTAACTTGACAGTGCCCGAGTCAGACATAAATTGCAATTTAATTTCATGTATGTGGACTCTCTTTATGCTTATTCTTGCAGTCCCTCAGCGGCAGCCAGCCACCCCTCCCAATATATTTACAATCTTCTTCTTTCAAAAAAATAATAATTTGATCCCATGTTTTTGTAATTTAGCACGTGGGAGATATGCGATCGATAACATTCGTGTAATTTCCATGAGTCAACCTACTTGTAAGTAGCGATCAGCTTCTAGGTTTTCATCTGTGTCTGTTAACGATCTGCGAGTCCAATCCTTCCATATGGGGGGAACAAACGAAGTTGAGAAGACGAGGATCATTGTGATTATTTTGTTCGGCAAGATATAGATCCTAGTAAGGATTTTTTTTTTTATATATATATATATATATAATTATTTATGATTTTCAATCTTGATCCTATTTATGAGTGTTCTTTATTTTGAGGGGAGCAAATGTTAATCAAATTTAGTTTTTTCTTTCTTTCAATAGTTTGGTTAAAGTCATATAATATGAACAATATATATATATATATATATATATATATATATATATATATATATATATATATATATTAGTTGTAAAAAAACTCTTAAACGAGTCAAGATTTTTGAAATCCAGTCAGTCAAACATAAACTAATCACTCTGTATAACCACGTATTTTCCTTACACCCCACCCGACACCAGTTATTTTGAACAACAAAACTAGTCAAACTTTTTATGTTTCTATTTTTGTTCATTCCTGATCCTTAGTCCTTGCATGGCACTCTGTGCTCTTGGGAAATTCGTGACTCTTATCCCCATTTCCTGAGTAGCATAATAGGATTGGAAAAGGTCTTTTTATGAAGTGATTTATTTAGCTGTTGCTGGGTATAACCAAATGCTTAATTAGATGATCTAATTGCATAATTATCTTACCCCATTTCCTGCTGCTCTATCATTTCTTAATGATTCGTAATTTCAGACACTTAGATTCTAGAAAAGTACTCATGAAGTCTTTTTAGTTGATAGGGGTTCTTTGGAGTCTAAATATTTATGTGCAGATCAACCTCTTCTGAATTTAACAGTATAAACTCATTTCTAATAATACAAATCATATTTTGAGGTCTCACCTGACAGCTTAAGTTTTTAGGTGAGATGATTTCTTGACATGGTATCAAAACCTTGTTGACCAATCGGTCATAAGTTCGAATCTTACCACCTCCATTCTATTTGATAAAAATTAAGCACTAGATAATATGAGCCTGTGCAAATTTCAAGCTCAAAAAGCATTCGCTTGAGGGTGTGTGTTAGAGAATAATACAAATCATATTTTGAGACCTTACTTATCAATTTAAATACAATTAAGTTTTTAGATGAGATGATTGACAATTTCATCCACATAAAAATTTATTCAATTCAATTAAATATAATTATGTTTCCAATCCAACTATATTCATCATCACCTGATACAAATCATGATTAAAAAAACAGCGATGAGAGTGTGAGTGAGGGTGCGGCGGAGAATTAAGGAAACAAAAGGAAAATTATGTTGAAGAATTTGGTTTCAATTCTGCTACAAATTGGTTATAAGTTTTTTATATTAATGTTAATCATTTAAATTATAGCATTTAGTGATGTGTTTTGATTGTTTTTTTCCACTTCTAGTTTAAATCTTATCTATGATAAAATTAATTTAAGAGTTTGTGTTTGATTAGGGTTCTTGCAATGCCTTTGATTTCCACTATAAATACAATTAGAGGGATGACAAGAAAAAATAGATATTGGGTTAATACTCATTGATCTCTTTGTTTTCTGTTCTTCAGCTAAGGGCTGAAATATTTCAATTAATTCTTAGCTAAGAGCTAGAACTTTTCAATTAAAATAGTGAACACCTCTACCTTCCAACAAATTACACGTGCAGAATAGTTGCATAAAACAAGCAGCCTAATACAACTTCACCCTCCTGTGAGCAACTATTTGATTTCGGTACAGAACGGAGGACCATGGGGGTTATGTTATCTGAATTCCATGCCGCGCCCGTCCCCATGATCAAGTTTCAAATCCGAGACGGACTTTTCTTTACAAGAGAAAAAAGGTTCCAGCAACATAGTCTGCATGCCCTACATTTATAGAATACAAAATATCTCTGACGGATCAAGTGCAAACTCAACCATTGGTGTAAGCTCATCCCAGTTCTCATCTGCAAATAGTTGGTCTCCGTTTTGATTCGAAAAGCTTAGATATGATGTTGTAAATGGAACTTGATTCGTTAAGCTCATCTGGGCTGCAAACGACTGGTTATTATTTCCATAGAAATGATCATTGGTAGCTTGCCTTTCGATCACCTTATTATTAGCTGAAAATTCGAAGCTTTCATCGTTATGTCTACGATTGTCTGATTCACAAGGGCTAGCACTTGAATCAGTACTAGCACACTGCTGTTTTGAAGAGATGTATTTCTTGTTCAATGGAGCTTCTCTCTGGAATATCCGACAAAGTGTCCATACTTCCTGTAACATTACAGAACAGAATAAAAACTATCAGAAACCGCGCGCATGGACTAAGCATCCCTAGCTAGTTTTCAGTCACAGAAATACAAGAATGGACGAAACTTACAGCTTCGTGAATATTACAGTCGTCAGGATTGGTGAGGCTAGCAGTATTTTCACAGGCAGGAAGGCGAAATTCGTGCATCATCCAGTCTGTTTTCGTGCCTTTTCCGGCACTTCCCCGATAATAAACTAAGGATTTTTTCAGGCCAATGCAGTAATGCATTTTCCCAACAGAATAAATTGGCTTGTCAATGCCTGTAGCTTTCCAGAATCCAGATCTTGTGACTCTATTCGGTCTTATGCTGTTCTTGTACTTTCTTCCTCTTCGACAGAAGAAGTACCACTCCCTCTCTCCAGCACTACAACTTGCTTCTTCTGTACAAAAAAAGAGTTGAAAAAAAAGGGCGATAAATAAAACTGATAAAGTATATTGTTTTGCAGTTTAGTTATGGATGGTAAACACTTGTACAGAATGGTATGGTAAACCTGATGGATTCAAGAACAGCTTAATTAAAGAATAATTTTTTTTATCTTATAACCCGTCCTAGATAGTCTTATACAGTAGATCTTGGTGATAAAAAACAATTTTGTAGTCCATGCACATAGTTATAACTACATATATTAACATTACGTACAGCAGATTTGAATCAATGATGAACAAAAGGAGAAAGAGCATGCATACTTGGAAGATCCCATGGCTCATATTTGTAGACATCAACGTTTTTGATGAGGTCAATCCTGATAGGTTTCTTCTCCACTTTCTTTTTAAGATAAAACCCTACAAGTTCTTCGTCGGTTGGATGAAATCGAAACCCTGGGAGCAGGATGTCATCGTCTTCTTCAACGTCTTTTGAACAAGCACCCAGCCTATCCAACTCCATCTCCCTTCCTATCAATGTTTACTACAATATAATTTTGGTGATTACTTATACACCTTGAGGAGAGGTTTTGGTCAAAGTCCTTAGCTTTGACAGCTACAGAATTTTTTTATTTTTTATTTTGATTTCTTTTCAACATAATCTAATTCTTTTGTCTCCATATAGAGATTTTAAATCAAATCAAAGAAAAATAAAATATCTTGATGTGATCCTTTTGAAAAATATGTACAGACAGAATGGGTTGTTTGACAAAATGGGCTTCCATGGTTTTACACATAAATCTGTTCATAAGATCGGAACGCTCGTGTAACAAGTCAATCAAAGCTTCTTAATTTCCACTCGTGTTTAGACACCGCTACATTTATGAGATCAACCCTAAATGATATATATATAGAAAATTAACCCTAAATCATTTTTTTAATAAACTTTCATATTTAAGACGAACCTGTTGCAAATTTTCTTCATTGTAATGTGGCCAACCAAATTGTTTCTATCTCATCTCTCTTTTTCATTGACCTTTTCTCTTTTCTCTCAGCATAGAGATTAAAAAATAATAAAAATATATAGTTTAGAACAAAAAAACCTTAAAACAATAGAGACACTGATGCATAAACCACAACTTCATGGATCAATTTGAAGTTAATCATTCCTGCTGAATAGTAAAAATGAGGTTGAGGTGAGAAATTTTAAAATCTATCAATTTTATTGTATGATATTATAAAGTATTCTCATTCTACAATGTAAATGATAAGATTCTTTACCAATTTCCTTCTTTGTTGCTTATATAAACAATGAAATCCTTTTTTTTCCAATTCAACCCCCTTCATTTCTTCTATTTTCATAATTTTAATTTTGTTTTTTTTTTCCAATTTCATCCTTGTACTTTCTTTAACAATCATTAGAATTGATTTTGGACCAACCAAGATGATCATATCATATTGGAGAAACTCTCATGTTGAAATAATTTTTAGACAATTTAATTTTAAACACGAGTTAGACAATAATTTGATCAAGAGGGTTTTTTTTTATTTCAATTTAATTTTTTCTCTCGATTCTATCATTGGAGTGTTTCTAACGGTCGGTTGAGATGCTTTTTACCACTCAAGTTATCTGTATGATGTATGATATTAGAATAACACATACAATTTAATATAGTATAAAACCAAATATAGATAAAAAAAGAAGTCAAACAAATATATTTCAATGTTTAACACAATTGCTAAATAATTATCACGTCCAACAACTAGTTAAGCCTATATATATATATATATTAATCCGCATGCATGTGGTTCTTGATGAAAATTTTCAAGTCTATGATTTCACAAGTAACCCCACAAATCGGATCTTCTAATTAATGCGTCACCCACTAAAAACTGTTACAGCTTATTAAATTATTCTCCTATTGTCTCCATTCAAAACACAGGGCTCGTTGGCAGCCTCAATAATCAGATCTTATCACGAAGTAAATATTAAAGAAATGGTAGGAGCACAAGCTTGGCTTGATTCTCTCACGTTGTTGGCTGCTTGAAGCAAAGCTTGATCAGGAAAGTTTCCATTTTCATCCCTTTTTGTTTATTAATTTCCCCTTTAATGTGCATGCACTCAAGGACAGGAAATTGGAGCACGTGCATGGCAAATGATAGGTAGGGGAGTTTTCTTCACTCACGCGATCTTGTATAATTATATATTGATGCCAACAAAATGATAGCAATTCCTTCGGGGCTTCTAAAATGCTTTTATTAAAAAAAAAAAAAACTTAGTAAGTAAGCTCGGAATAAAATCTGCCATGCCTTTTGGTCCCACTAATTAAGTTGTGGTTTCTGAAGCACGGCCAGAGAAAAAATATTTGTTTAATATGGTCTATGTAATTCAATAAATGGGGTGATTGAACTTTTTCGAAATTTTTAATCTTTTATATATATATATATATATATATTATTCCGGAGTTTGAAGTGGAAATGTGTTTTAGCATGAATTTTGCAAAGAATAATCATTTTTTATATTTTGAGATTTTACAATATATTTGTAAGAATCCAAAATGTATTGGCCAACATTTCAAAAATATAAAAATCTTATTTTTTGGAAATTTATTATTCACTGTCGGCATTAGGATAAATAAATCTTAAGGGGTGAATATCCAAAATATTCGGGAGGATAATATGCTATTATTTACTGTTCAGTGTTTGGATAAATAAATTATAAGGGGTTAATATCCAAAATATTTGGTGGGGATGATAATAATCAATAAAATTCACAGGATTATTTTGAGTAGTAATTGATTTCTTTTTTAATTGAAACATTTTTTTATGAATAAACATGACTTATTGAAGCATTCAAAATCACATCGAAATAAATAATGCAGCTTACCTCAGGTAAGACATATTAGAGGTGCTAATACATTTCCTTTACGCAATCAGTCATCTACCTTTGAATCTCTGACTAGACTAGTATAAATCGGGTGTTCCTACCAACTTTCAACAGCTAATTAGCGACTACTTCTCAACTTCATTGCGAGAGTCAGGATCTCTCATGGGATGCCGCGCGGCGACGTGCGACACACTTTTTTGAAATGTTTAATCCTCTCTCTATATATATTTGTATGTCAGGTGTAGCATTTATTTCAAAGTGACCTGTAATATTAATCAAAAAAATAAAACAAGAAAAAATAGATAAATTATTGAGTGGCGGCCGGATAACTGGAGTCTTTCCTAAGAATGGAGGAGGAGAGCCATGCTCGCAAATTCTAGTCCAAGTCCTGTGCTTACGTGATATGAACAGTGACGAATTAGGACGAGTGGAGTCAAAGAAAGGAAAAGAAAAGCAAGATAGAACACGTGTTCATAAAAGACAGCACAAATATTGCTTTCAACAATATGAAACGACGTCTCACAAGCCAATTCCAAATTTGATTTTTTTGACCTCCAAGGGTTTTGTGCAATTCTGTACGGGAGAAGATTAATTTGGCAAAGAAATTAAGAGGGCGGGTCTTTCTCGAGGGACCAGACATTTATGGCAAGAGACCTAATTACCTTAACCACTTTTTTAGGTAAGATATATTTAGCTTGAGAGAAGTAACATGGAAAGAGATCTTGAAATGGAAACAAGTCTCAGTAGAGGAAGGTGGCATGCAATTCTCCAGAAAACGAGAGAGATATATCTGTGAATTCAACAAGCAACTTATATTTATCTTGACTAATTCCATGGATGTAACGACATCATATTAACAATCACAAATCTTTACCATAGAAAAAACTAAACTTTTAGTCAATATATTCCAACATATATGATTGCTTATATATTAAGAGAAGTATATAACTTGAAAAGATATATTGTTCAAAGGGTATTGCAAGACTAATTTTGGCCTTGATTCGGGAAATCTGGAAAACAATCCGCTCATTACATGTGAGGAAAATCAATCGCAAAAAAAGTCAAACATTTTGTTACTTGGCAAAGTCAAAGCCATGGGATTATTTAATGTTTTCCTGGAGTATATTTCAACTGTAATTATAAACTCGTTTCCCATTCAATTCCCGGTCGCCATGTACCATCACCGATGATGTCTTCTTAGAGGAAGTTTTGCAGACAAATTATTAACAGAATGAATTAAATATATGTAAGCAATAAGGTCGTAATAAGATTCCTCGGTGAAACCGTGCTCACACTCTGGCCATGGAGAAATTGAAGAATGGAAAATATATTTTCTCCATTCCAAATTAAACCACCCTTTTCAATTACAGCCAGCTAACGTAATCTTTGACTAAGTCTCAAGTAGTGTAGCGTGATAACTAAGGAGTACTGTAAATCTGTATAATAGGTCTCGAGTTCGAGTTAATATAT
This sequence comes from Salix exigua, assembly GCA_032356905.1. Taxonomy (NCBI): domain Eukaryota; kingdom Viridiplantae; phylum Streptophyta; class Magnoliopsida; order Malpighiales; family Salicaceae; genus Salix; species Salix exigua. Next base: position 4,012,540 of record CM063588.1, on the reverse strand, counting down.
GTATTTTTTGTAAAAATTTGGAATAGTTAGAACTTTAATTGCTCACCTGAATCCATAAAACATATTTTTGAGAGATAAAATTTCCTGAATTAAAAAAAAAGAATAATCTTTGACCGAATAAAATAAAAGGATACACCGTCACTTAATTTAACCTAGATGGCTAACCTCTTGTTTAGTTGTATTCTTGGGATAATAATATATATGGGTCAATTCAAGCATTCATTTATTTAGGTCACGTTCAAAACATGGATAATATTTATCAATGTAAAATATTTTGCAATTAACCTTTAAATTTAGTTTATTTGTTGAAAAACTATTCACTGCTCATAAAATCCCCTAAAATGTTTTACAAATAATAATATACTTAGAGTATCATCAAATTATTTCAACACCAGGAACACCTCCTCTTTCACCACAACCACCTCTCATCACAACCACCACTATTACCTTCTCCTCCATCACCACCACTATGACCACCTCATCACCTTCTCCTTCACCATGTTTGCCATATCACCATCGTTTTTTCACCACCACCACCACTTCCTCCTAACCATCGTCACCTCACCATCACCTCCACCACCACCAACATGTCACCACTATCTTCTTCACCACCACCGCCATAATATTATTTTACTACCATGACCTCATCCACTGTGTCTTTCTTCGTCGTGACACGATCATCACCATGACAATATCAGTACTATACCACTGTCATGACTCATAACCATTGAAAGATATTTACATGTAAAATATTTTTTTTCCATAAAATATTGAACACCAAATTTCTATCTTGCCTCAATTTCCATTCTAGCTATCGGACAACATATCCCATGTAGTTCATTCCCAGCTTCGTTTATTTATGTACATATGACACTCAGCGACTCTTGAACTTTAATTTGGTTGGATTCTACATGGTGATTGATAAACACTAATGATGAATTTTCCAAATCATGATAGAATCTAGACAAAGTTACTCCAGTTAACTTCCTAAGTAACAAGAAGAACATCTTGGTTCAGGTATTTTTATTGAAGGGGAAGAGCAGGTGGTTGAAAATTCTTAAGAACTAAAACCACCAAAGGATAATGAAGCTAGATGTTCAATAACTGAGATGTATCAGTGTCTGGGAACCAGTCTGGAAAGCTTGCTGGACTGTTTGACACTGTCATATTTGTAGCTGGTGCGCCAGTGTTCTTCTCATAAGGATTTCGACGCCCATTTTGCAGAGAGGTTTCCCAAACCACATTTTTGACATGGTGGTTTAAAGAACTTCCTGTTTCCTATTCGTCCTTGCTTCTGGTTAGAGCAGTCATTGTTTCTCTTATTGTTACCATTATTGATATTACGAAAGGTTTTAATGACTTGTCATGTTTTTTGGTAAAATGTTAGTATATTAAGTGACAAGAAAAGAATGCACAAAACCGAGAAATCTCGGAGAGAACAACAAACGAAAAGGAAACACGCTCCTTGATCGCGACACACAGGCCCTAGGAAAGCAACAAAACAATAAAGCCCCCCTAAAAAAACTCATCCCAATCAAGGACCAGTCCAAAAAGAAAGCTTGGAGACAACCCATTTTACAAGCCCAAACTCAAAGCCTGGAAAAAGAGCTGAAAAAGATAGGCCCACAAAGCAAATCAGTCAGCAGGATAGCACAAATGACTCGGCAAAAAGTTTGGGCAGCACACAATCGGTCCTCAAAGTCTAGCAAACTGAAGACATCTTCCTCACAATGAACCAAGCATTAACCCCAAGGCAGATTAAGACCGTCACCCAAAATTCAGATTGAGGTGGTCCTTTTCTCGGAAATGAAAGATGGTATAGAAAAATACCCGGAATTTCCGAAAAATTTTATCCACCGGTAATTTATTCGAGCGGAATACATGATTATTACACTCCTCCCAAATTAAGTATACTGTAATACCTAACGAAATCCGCCTTAACCTGGTCTCCATGCTATGGCCCCCCGTGTTGAGCTCACTAATCGCGCTACTTAAAGACATCGTCTGCTGATTAATCCTCAGCCAGGACCTGATAAAATTCCAAAGCTGCGCTGACCAATTACATTCAAAAAATAGGTGCTGATGAGATTCATTATCCTGAGAGCAAAGGGGACAGATAGGATCTGGTGACATGAACTGAAGACGATCTTTTGTTCGGAGCTTTCCCAAGACCGCTAGCTAGAGAATAAAGTTATATCTTGGCATTGACCAAGTATCCCAAACAACCCGAAGCCAATTAACCTCATCCCCGCGAGTCCTGAAATAATCATAGGCATTCCTTGAGAATTTATCGTTGCTATCCCAGCTTCTGACCAAACTAATTGTTGCATCCTGATTGCCACACGCATCCAAAATATGATTTTTTAGGAGCAATATGGCTTTCCAAAGCGGAGAAGAAGTTTTTTCGCTGCATAGCCCATATAGAAGAGGAAACAAGGTAAACATGATGCACCCATTGAATCCAAATGGAGTCCGCTTTGAGGTGAATATTCCAGATATGATTAGCTAAGACAGATCTGCTTCTGGCTTGCAGCTCCAAAAGCCCCAACCCCCCTTCATTCTTCGGAAGACAGACTTGCTTCCAGGCCACCAAAGCAGTTTTTTTTCCTATGCTCCCAGACCACAAGAAACTCCTGCATATACTGATAATACGAGATAATACAACCCTCAGGATATGAAAGATGCCAACCCAAAATTGAACCATCCCATTCAGCACGGATCGCAGAAGCTCCAACCTCCTCGCATAAGTAAGGAATTTACACATCCAGCCCTGAATAACGGACTCCATCTTCTGTAAAAGAGGAGAGAATTGGCTTGCCAAAAGCCGATGAGGACTAAGCGGCACACCCAGGTAGGTAAAGGGAAAAGCCCCTTCAACAAAACCGGTCAGCTGGAGAATAACAGTTTTCATGGTCGGCTTTACTCCTCCAAAATAGATGGAAGATTTGGAGGGGTTAAGATCAAGACCTGACACATTACCAAAGGATCGAAGTTGTTGATACATGATACCCACCGAACTAAGATCTCCCCGACAAAGCAGGAGTACATCATCAGCAAACGCGAGATGAGTAATGCCAAGAGAGCTACACTTCGGATGAAAGCGAAAACCAGGCAGGCTGGAAGCCTTGTTAAGCATTCTGGAAAAATACTCCATGCAACAAATGAACAGATAAGGTGATAATGGGTCACCTTGCCTGATACCGCTTCGACCCTTGAAATAACCATAAAGATTACCATTGACCGCGACCGAGTAGGAGGCTGTGGAGACACACTGCATAATCAGATGAACAAAACCAGAGGGGAGCCCAAGCATTCCGAGAAGATTCTCCAGAAAATCCCACTGAACCGAGTCAAAGGCTTTCCTGAAGTCAATTTTCATAAGACATTTCAGGGAGGTCCGCTTACGTCCATATTCTCGGAGCATTTCTTGAACCAGGAAGATATTATCTGCCATTTTCCGACCACCCAAAAAAGCATTCTGCAATGGGCTAATAATATCTGGCAAAACATGAGCTAGCCTGTCCGATAGGAGCTTAGAGATGACTTTATAGATGACATTACAACAGGAGATCGGCCGGAAATCACTAGGATAAGTGACATTAGCAGATTTAGGGATTAGAGCAATGATAGAGTGATTTATCTGCTTAAGCATTCTCCCAGAGATGAAAAAATCCTGAACGACCAAGACAAAATCAGTCCCCACAATATCCCACGCTTTTTTTGAAGAAAAAGCAGAGTAACCATCTGACCCAGGAGCTTTGTCCTTACCAATACTAAATAAAGCCGCCTTAATGTCATCACCCGAAAAAGGAGCTAGAAGACTCTCATGGTTAGAGGGAGTAAGACACGGACCACACCGAATAACTTCCATGTCTAAAGCATCTGTCGCTTTCGACACACCCAGGAGGTTCTGATAGAAATTAACAAATTCAGCTCCAACCTCTGATTCAGAATTGGTAGGAACTCTGTTACTACTCATAATAGAAGCTATGAACCTCTTTCGCTGCTTCTGACCCATGATAGCGTGAAATAAACTGGTGCCCCTATCACATTCTTTGAAGTAATCACATTTGAGCTTCTGGCTAAAAAACAGTTTCTTCGCGGATTTAAGATGGACCAACTTGCTACGCATTTGTCGCTCAATGTCCAAGAGCTCAGAGTTGTCTCTGTCATCCTGCAAAGATTCTTGGAGATGCTGAAGCTCATCTTCCATACTAGTAACCCTCTCTGAAATGTGACTGAAGTGATGCTTACCCAACTCCTTCAGCGACAATTTTAACCTTTTCAGTTTAGAGCACAAAACAAACATCGGTGAGCCATAAACCTCCAAATTCCATGAAGCAGCTGTCAAGCCAATGAAATTCTCATGCAGACCCCACATATTGAAGAATTTGAAACACCATCGCCCAATGGCAGGACTACTGCCAAGCCTAATAATTGCCGGAGAATGATTTGAAAAAGGACCCGGCGAATCATAATGGACCTGAATAACACACTGAATAGAGGACCAAGCGTGATTCACTAGAACTCTATCAATCTTTGTCCAAATCCTGCCATTAGACCAAGTGAAGTGATTGCCTGAATAGTTAACATCAACAAGGCCCAAGTCAGAACAGCAACGAAAAAAATTTGAAGTTTCATAACCAGTCACAGGCTCTCCATTGTGCTTATCCGCCGAAGACATAACAGCATTGAAATCACCAAGAATCATCCAAGGGGCACATGAGTCCCAACATCTAAGATCATTCCAAAGAGCCCAACGAGCGACAACCGTATTAAAACCATAAACAAAAGTAGCTTTGAAACTGACTTGATGGACTAGACTGTAGATGGAGACATGAAGACCCTGCACTGAACTAGCAATTAAATTCACCGAGACTAAGGATGGGTTCCAGAACACAATGACCCGAGCATAAGTACCAGTCACCTCAGCATTAGACAAAAACTTCCAATTCTTCAGATAAAAATTCTGCATATTAGCAACCTTGGCCGCGGAAAGCTTAGACTCCAACAAACCAAAAACATCTACACCTTTCTTCCTGATGAGGTTAACAACCTCATGCTGCTTCAGAGGACTATTAAGCCCCCTGATATTCCAGCAGTAGATTAACATAAATGCACCGGAGCTAAGGCCTTCAGCCCTTTGCTCCTAGGAAAAGTGGTCGCTCCACATAACAGGTCAACATCTATGCCCACCGAACAAACTGGATCCACCGAACTAATCATAACAACTGCATTATCATTATCCACTTTAGATTTGCCATTTCTTCTTTTAACAATTGTCCACCCGCCCACATCAGTTTCCATTTGCATTGGATCAATCCGCTGCTCATCAAGAGACTCATTCAAAGAAGAAGAAACCTTCACATCATTAGGCCGAGACTACTCCTCATAACCTGTTGGCCTAAAGGCCTCTTCATGAGTCAAAGGCCGAGTGGGCTCATCACTCAATTGCTGCTCAGTCGGGTTAACCTGATCAGGAATCACTTTTTTAACCTGAACCCACCTTTTCACTAAAACTTTCTCAGCTGCCGGAACTACCTTGGCTGTCACGGGAGCTGAAGCCACTTTCTTATCCAACGAGTGCGGTCAAAGAGAAGTGTTATGGCCAATAACTCTACAATGCTTGCAAAATATCGGCAAAGTTTCATAAACAATTTTACGATTCAAATATGCACCATTAGGCGACTCAAGGCACACTGAATGCTTAAGATCGACAAGCAAATCAATCTCTACAAGGATTCAAGCAAATGAAAGGTGTGACATAGAGGACGTTAATACATCACACTCGAACAGAGCTTTCCAAGAACACTCCCAATCTTAGATAAACAGATCGGGACCAACATTGCAATGGGAGATTAGGAAGCTTAATCCAAACCAGGCGAGTGGACATATCCGCGGTTGAAAAATCAAAAATTCGGGCATGGATTTTAATATCAAAGGTCTACCATACACTAGGTATGGACCTCCACTAAGCACAACAATCTTAATTGCGCATGAAATATTACTTCAGAGCTCCAGACGATAGATCATCACTCATCGTCAACATGACAAGTCATTAAGTAGCCTCCACAACGCTAGTGCAACTCCGTTTCGATCCTCTGCAAATCAAAACCAAAATTAGCGAAAGGATGGATGGCGGAGAGATCGCGAGATCTACCCAGTACTTGCAAACTTGTTAACGGTTTCTTCAAGCGATTCTTCACCCAGTACTTGCAAACTTGTTAACAATCAAATTAGAGAGAGAGGCGAATTCCAGGCCAACCACCGAAGATCTACCAAGAAATCACCCTGAGAAAGTTATTTCCTTTCTCGTCACAGGCTAGTGACTTCTTCGATGATAAAAAGCACGGAGATCGGGAAAATTTCCTTGTGGAAGAGGGACGTAGAGATCTAGCGACAACGCTTGCAAAGATTGAAAAGGTGATCGGGAAAATTTGAAGTCGCTCCTGCTGGAAAACAGAGAGATCGCGAGAAAAGACTCGAGTCTAAGAGACCCAGACAGAGAGCATTTACTCCGGTCGCTTGAGACCTAGCCACTAGTTTGGCCAGCTAAGCTCGATCCGAAAAAAGCGCTAAGCAACAAAATAGAATCTCTATGAACCGGAAGAAAATCGGATCGAGAGAGGCTCTAGAGTAGCGAGGTTGCAACTGGACTCGACGATACCCAAAAGCTCCTCTTTCTTCTTCTACCGGATCGGAGTCCAATACAGATCTCTCGGACTCGTGAATTTCAGTCCATGATGTAGAGGTAATCATCAACTGATTGAGTCTATGGGGATTCTTGAGGAGATGAGATAATAGGATGTGGGTCTGAGCTACCGGAAAGCAGAAACTATAAGCTCCCTTTCAGGCAAGAATTTGTGAAACCAATGGCCCCAAACAAGAAGAAAAAATTTGTTAAGAAATTGAAGAAAGGAGAGGAGCTGCGACAAGCACTGGTTGTTGCTTTTGCAGCTACCGCATCAGCAACTTCAACTTCAACCTCTTCTTTGCAAGGGACTGACAACAATGGTCCATGTCCAACCAAGTCCCATGGCAGTTCTGCTCCCAACTATGTGCAATTTGAAGATAGTGATGAGGAAGATGAAGATAGGTTCGCACTGCATGGAAGATGAGATAGTACTCAAGTTTCTTCTTCTCCTATGTCTTATAAGGGGGCTGAAACATGTGTTTTACTGCATGAAAGCCATGCACACTTTAGTTCGCAAGAAGGTAAAGGGGTCAATTCAATCCATAATTGCCCTAACAGCTCATGGTGAGAGAGGTGATCGTTTCTTGCAGAGAAATCAGCAATAATGGGATGATATATATCCAGTGGGAAGTGATCTGAATATATCTGCATTAAATTGAGCCTTACCGAGAGGAGTTCAAGCTGCTGCTAATACATTAGAGATCAATTTAGCTTCCTTGAGAAACTGAGCCATGGTTTTGTCTGCAAAGGTAAACTGAACCCGAACTTTCTACATATCATAAGAACTATCCAACCCTACTACGTAAGGAATGACTTCCTCTGAGAGTGAGGAGAGGATCCAGATTAGGAGCACTTGATCTCTTTGAAACCAATTGTTGTATTCTGGTTTTTCATCAAATAGAGTTGATTTCAGAATTGAAAATATGCTTTGGTGGTACAGGAATGGTGCCATTAGTGTATCCATATAATCTATAGCAATTACGAATGGGATTGAATTGAGTCGTATAAATCAGAAATGGATCATTTTGATAGAGATCGAGAATCTTGAGCATGAGGGTGAGGCCATTGCAGGTGCCCCAACACCAAAAAAGGTTGGAGATCAGAATTGCCCATCTATTCTGTAATGCACGAGTGTGAACATATACAAGGAGTCTCCAAAGACTTTAATATCCTGAAACTCAGCTCAATATTTATGATACAGATATTGTAGTGAAATTGCTACCTAATCTCCCAAGATTCAGCTAACATGGTCTCCTTAAACTCAGCTAAATAAGCTGGGTTCTTGTGATAAACAGCTGGTGTTACACAACAGGTATACAGCAAACAAGGTTTAATTTTGTTTTAACTTATCAGAAAATCATAAGAACATGCAATTGTAAAATTAAAAAACAAGATCAGCCTCACCATAGATGAAAAATAAATAAATAAACAAGCAAGATTACAAACATTCAGTAATCAAACTTGCACCATCCAGAACATAGTAGCCACAAAACCAAGAAAAGCCATCACAATACAGTCCCTTCCCTCATAGACAGACCCTGCTGAAGATGGAACAACAGAGGCAGGATTGTTTCTCTTAGAAGAAGGCTGTGTAACAGTAACCCCTGGCTGTGATATTGGCGCACCAATCGGCGATTTTGCCTGGTTGTCTGCTACATTTACCTGAAGCTTCATTCCTCCTAGACAGTGTAACTGGTTGCCACAAACAAAGTATCTCGTCCCAGGTTCTGTCAAAGGCACGGTCGTGTTCCCATTTGTAAATGTTCTTATAACATTAGTAGTGTTACAGCTGTCGAAATCTTCTTTCTTCACCTCCTCGAGACTGTGGGATGATGAGTATTGAAACGCTGCAAGGATTGTCAGGGAAGGAAAAATGAGTCCTGTTGCCGATCATTTTTTGTTTTTCTAGTGATTGAAACATTGAATTACGACCATAACGTAAAAGTACTTACATAGACTATCCCCGACGACGAATTTGTTGTTCACTGCCCATGTTCCAAGGTCAGTACTTATGTCCCAGCCTGAGCTATCACCTACCGTGTAAGTTGCTGCGTTGCATGCTAATGCTAGGCCAAGAACAACTAGAGAATAGAGCAAAACCAGCTTGGCCATTGACGTGAATATTGATGGAAAACACGAGAAGAAGATTATTAGGCACGGCTTGTATATATAAGTGAAGGTTGATTAAGATTAGATCACCTAACTTCAAATTTGCGTACTTGTGTTTGTTTCGTGTTTTTTTTTGGGGGGAGTTTATTTTATACAACATGGTTTGTTCGAAAAATCGAGTGAAGGTATGAAACTTCCCTATCCACCCTTGAATCAACATTTTCTTTTCAACACACACACGCTACAAATTTAAGGGATTCCAGACTAAATTAAAAAAAAAAATTGTACGTCAAAAGGCATTGTTCTTGTTTCGAACATCAATTCATCATGAAAGCAACATTTTCCTCCATCGATCTACGTACATCAGATAAACAGGGTAAATTACTTTTTGAGGTGGTCTTCCAAGTTTTTTACTTTGGTCATTTTAATACCTTTAATAAATATTTGGGCACACTAACCCTTATACTTTCAATTCTTTGTTGTTTCAGTCCTTCATGCAAATTATGGTCATCATACGGATGACATCTGTTTCCACACAGATATACTTATAAGTGAAAATAAGGACATGAAAAACAGCAAATGGAAAGCAGAAGGGTTAAAATGACTGAAATCTACGAATTGAGAGACTGCTCGTGTAGTTTACCACCCTCCATACCATCCACTAATTTAACATTTTTGTCACGATTTGGATGGATTGGTGTAAGATATGGTCAGTATAGTTTATCAGTATACGTGGGTGGCCGAACAATCCTCCTCTATTGTGTCGCAAGTTCTAATCATTTTCTTTATAGTTGGTGAGGTGGGTGAGAGGAAAAGATTTGCCGGCTATGCGGAAGTTGAACCCCCTTCCAACTCCCAATTCTTAGTTTTTGACCTGAGAATTTTTGCTGTTTTCCATGTTAACTAGCAAATCAAATAACACGGTGGCATGATTGCTTGAAGAACAGGAGATGGGAGCTCATCATTAGGTTTGCACTTTGGAGGTTCTATGCACCAAAACATTCGCATAGGATTTCAACACATCCGATGGTTTAGAAGCACGTTCTTATATGCGAACATGCACGGCACGCATACCGGTTCAAATCTTATTTCAATTAAAGAATAATATAAATAATATTTTATTTTCTTATCTAATAATTAAAGAATAAACTGTTAGTTAGTTGATTTTTTAATTTGATACTTGTTAGAAATCAAGAGTGTATTTCTCTTTTAATTCAAGTACTACTTGTTACACTTCTAAAGTTGTATTTATAGACAATTCCTACAAAATAAACAAACTTAGTGTGACAGCTCAATCTTTACTTTACAACTATCTTTCAACTGAGTTATATAAAAAATTCTATTGTACCAACTCCATTTAGCCTTTACAACTGGTTCTCAACACTCCCCCTCAAGTTGGAGCATAGATATTTATCATGCCCAACTTGTTGATTGCACCGTGAAATGTTTTTCCTGAAACTGCTTTTGTGAGAACATCAGCCAACTGGTCTTCTGACCTTACAAACGGAAATTGTATGATTTTCCGATCGAGGTTTTCTTTAATAAAATGTCGGTCAACTTCAACATGTTTTGTACGATCATGTTGTACAGGGTTGTGTGCAATTTCGATAGCTGCTTTATTATCGCAGTATAAACTCATGGATGACTTGTAATTAACCCCCAATTCCTGTAACACATGCTTTATCCATAATAACTCGCACACACCATGGGCCATACCTCGGTATTCTGCCTCCGCACTTGATCTGGCGACCACTATCTGTTTCTTGCTTCTCCATGTCACAAGATTACCTTCTACAAAGGTAAAATATCCTGACGTTGATCTTCTATCTGTCTGATCTCCGCCTAATCTGAGTCAGTATATCCTTTAATTTCACGAACTTCATTTTTGAAAATAATATTCCTCTTCCTGGTGCACTCTTCAAATATCTTAGAATTCGATATCTTGCTTCCATATGTTCTTCTCCTGGTGAGTGCATGAATTGACTCACCACATCGATCTGCAAATGCTATATCCAGGTCTTGTATGTGATAAGTATATCGGTTTTCCAACTAACCGTTGGTACCAGTCCTTTATCTGCTAACTCTTGCTTCTCGACTCTCTCGACTTGTGGTTCATCTCCATTGGTGTATCATCTGGTTTACATGCCAGACATTCAGGTTTCGTTAATAAATCTAACACATACTTTCGTTGTGACAGACAAATCCCGGTTTTTGACCTTGAAACTTCAATTCCCAAGAAATACTTCAGTTGTCCCAGATCTTTCATTTCAAATTTCGAGGCAAGAAATCGTTGTAGAGATTTTCTTTCTTCTAGATCATCTCCTGTTAGGACCATGTCATCCACATACACTATTAATGCTGTAGTCTTCCCTTCCCTGTGTTTTATGAACAAAGTATGATCGGAGTTACTTTGTTTATAACCAAATTCCTTCATTGTGGAGGAGAATCTTCCAAACCAAGCACGGGGTGATTGTTTTAAACCATATAATGCCTTCTTTAACTTGCATACCTTGCTTGTACTTGGGAATTTACTTGTAGCTCCCGGTGGTAAATCCATGTAGACTTCTTCTTCAAGATCTCCATTGAGAAAGGCATTCTTGACATCAAATTGTTGTAATGCCCAGTCTCGGTTTACTGCCAGAGCTATAAGGATGCGAATGGTGTTGATCTTTGCGACTGGGGCAAAGGTCTCCTGATAGTCTATTCCATATTTCTGTGTATATCCTTTTGCTACTAACCTTGCTTTGTACCTGTCTATGCTGCCATCTGCCTTTAGTTTAACGGTGAAGACCCATTTGCATCCAACAGTCTTTTTTCCTTTGGGTAGTGGACACAACTCCCACGTGTTATTCTTTTGGAGTGCTTGCAGTTCTTCATTTATTGCCACCATCCACTTTGGATCTGCTAATGCATCCTGTACATTACTAGGAATAGATACAGTAGATAATTGATTAACAGTTAATGCATGCGAACCTGACAATCTATGGGAAGAGACATAATCACTAATTGGGTATTTAGTCTTATTTTTCGGATCCGGTTCATATTGTTTTTTCGGGACTCCTCTATTTGACCTTAGGGGATATTTATTTACTCTATTTTCAATAATAACAGGATTTTCGTTATTAAAAATAGGAAGGACAGGATTTTGATTTACCTGGGGAAGGACATTCTGGGTTGATTCTTCGGTTAATGGTGTAGACATTTGCAACTCTGATGATAAAGGGGGGTTATTGCTCGGGAGATTCTGATCAATGCAAGGTTCCAACTCTTCATTGGTGCAAGGAGCTACAATATTTTCCCTTAAGTCGTCAGAATAATTCTCAAACCTAACTCCATATTCCCCATATTCCTCTACTTCGAACTGATCATCATTCTCTTCAATGGTTCTCTCCCCCTGAAGAGATGGCGAAGCTCCCGGAGTAATAGGGTTCCGTTTCATGAAAAGAGGTATCCAAGGTCACATGTAACTTTGGGTGTAGAGGATCATAACACCGGTACCCTTTCTGAAATTCGGAGTACCCAATAAAAACACACTTTTTCGCACACGGGTCCAGTTTATTCCTCAGGACCTTAGGAATGTACACATAGACTGTACATCCAAAAATGCGTGGTTCGAGGTTCGGTAAATGAGGGATGGAAAGTAAGGATTCCATTTTTTGTTGAGGAGTATGAAAATGGATAGCACGAGATGGTGTCGCGATTGATCAAGTAAGTTGCGATTTTATCGCTTCACCCCAATAAAACTTGGGCATATTCATGCCAAAAGTGAGACACGGACGACTTCCATAATCTGTCTATTTTTCCGCTTCGGCTAGACCATTTTGCTGTGGAGTGTAGGTGCATGAAGTTTGGTGTCGAATTCCATGGTTGCCCAAGAATGTATTTAGAAGTTTATCCATAAACTCTGTACCATTATCGATTGCGATTATACGAATCGACCTCGATATTGGGTCGACACCATTTTATGAAATTCTTGAAAAGTCTGTACTTACATCACTCTTATCGTTGAAGGAGAGAAATCCACGTCATTCGAGTACACTCATCAATAAATGTGACAAAATAGCGAGCACGTGAAATTGATGGGACCTTTGCGAGACCCCAAACATCGGAATGAATAATTGCAAAAGGCTCTGTGCTTTTATTCAAACTTGGAAAATAAGGGATACGGTGGCTTTTGGCCGGTTCACAAATTTCACATTTGAACTCGAAATGACTGATATTTGAGAACGAAGTGGTTTTAGTTTCTTAAGATACCCAAAAGATAGATGTCCGAGTCGCCGATGCCATAACCAGGCGAGTGCTTCGACTTTGTCCGTGCAGATGTGCTTGATGTGTCGATCGATTTTTCCCCCTTTTCGGTTAACTCCGGATAATAAAGATTATCTCGTCTAACACCATAACCAAGAATCTTCTGGGTCAGAATGTCCTGAAACACACAAAAGAAAGGCCAAAATGTTACAATGCATGAAAGGGTAGAAGTAATTTGGCTAACCGAGCGAGAGGTTGTATTCGAGTGATGGGACAACAAGAGCGGTATCCAGGGTGAGAGATTCATTCAAGAATACGGATCTGCTCCAGTAATTTGAGAAGTACTGCCATTAGCGGTACAGATAATTTCTTTGGGAGGAAGGTTTGGAGGAATTTAAGTTACCAGGGTCTTTAGTCATATGTTCGGATGCACTGTATCAATAATCCAAGAACTATTCTTAGTAATAACAGAGAGTGCGAAGTTTTACCAATTATACTGGATGAGCCACGATCACTGTGGGTGGTGTCGGACTGATTCAGCGAGATGGACCGAGGTTTCAGGATAATTTTCAGTGGTTTTTCAGTAAAATCCCACCAGTCAGGGTAGCCAATAATTTCAAAACACCTTTGTTTTGAATGTCCCTTTCACCGCAATGAGAACAAATCAGTCCACCAGTATTTTTGTATTTTTGGTCAACCCGGTCAACGCGGTCAACCCGGTCAACTCGGTCAACCGGTCCAACTCGGGCGACCAAAAGCCAGGCGATGCTGATCAGCTATAAAAGGGCTGATTTTTGCCCTAAATCGTCTTCTCCCGAGCGACCCTCTGTCCTCGCCTCTCCTTCCCGTTTCTTCACCGATCGGTCGATGGTACCTCGTTACCATCGCCGATTGCTCGAGAAAACCGAGGCTGCCTTGTCCGGCCATGGCTATCTTTTGAGAGTGTTCTCGCCGAACACAGCGTCACGCTCCCTCAAGGTCGAGCTGGGGTCCTTTCGAAGGATCTCCCTCGGATCTGCTCAAACCAGGGTCCGGACCACCGAGGAAGATATGGACCCTGAGTTGAGCCATGGCCGAGTGGTGGTGAATGACGCTCGTCGTCGTCTTCGCTGAGATGCGATCCGGCCGTCAATTTCTTGGAAGATGGCGGCGAGTTCGATGTAATAAGCGGGCGGTGGTCGTCCATTCGACGAGTGTTAAGCGAGCGTTGATTAAGCTCGAAGAGGCGGGTTGCATCGGAGCCGTCGTAGAAGGTTCGTCCGACGGCATCCCGAGATCTCCTTGGCCGTCGGGAGCGCGATGAACCTCTCCATCAGGGCGGGGTCATCGAGTCAATCAACCAACATTTGACTCGATGATTCTCTGTAATCCACGATTCCGATCGTGGGTCGCAGGTTCTGGTTGCCACGGTGTCTCCGGTAAGGTATCCCGGTTTGTTTCGAGCTCAGATTCTCATTTCTATGAGTTTTGACCATAACTCGAAATTTGTTTCATTCGAGATTATGCTCGAGGTGAATGCTCGAGTTGTCCGAGGATGGATTCGATGAGGTTAGTTCCATTTCGTCCCTCTTGTTTTCCTTTTTTTTGTTTTGTTTGTGTTGTGATGTGTGAAATCGAGTGCAGTAATGTGAAGATTGATTGTTGTTGGGTTTGAAATCAGCGTTGATTTGTGTGTTTAGGCTAGGGTTCTTGAGAAAAAACAGTAGAGGTTGATGGTGTTCGGTTGCTAGGAAAAGATTGGATTTACGGGAAAATTTTAAGTGTTTGATGGTTGGGAAAATCTGGGTTTTCAGGGAAAATTTTGTAGTGTTTGGTTCTTTGGGAAAATATGAGTTTCGGGAAAAGAAAGCGAGAAAATTTTCGGTGTTTGGTTTCGAGAAAAGCTGGACAATTCTAGGGAAAATTCGGGTGTTTGGTTTCAGGAAAAAAATACAGAGAACGAAGCTGTGGTTTTTATCGACTTGAAAAAAATTGAATTCGGATGAGAAATCAAGAAATTTGCTCACGATACCATGTTAGAAATCAAGAGTGTATTTCTCTTTTTAATTCGAGTACTACTTGTTACACTTCTAAAGTTGTATTTATAGACAATTCCTACAAAATAAACAAACTTAGTGTGACGACTCAATCTTTACTTTACAACTATCTTTCAACTGAGTTATATAAAAATTCTATTGTACCAACTCCATTTAGCCTTTACAACTGGTTCTCAACGAGATACTATAATTTTGTTAACTTAACATTCATGAATTTAAGAACAGATAGTTTCTAAACAGTTTTAAGATCATTATTATATTGCTTAAAACGAAATATGTACATCCGTCTGAAGACAGCATGCATGCACTTAAATGGTCAATTCTGGACATCAGTCATTTACACACATGCTGATAGAATTTTCCAGTCTCTAGGAATAGCACAGGAACTATTCACTGAATGCAGTTGATGCTTTTTAAGTACTATAATCTTTTTTCATGATTATTTAAGTGCATGTAGGCGAAAATGGATGGTGTCTTTCAAAATTTGTTGGCTCGTACGTTACGAACTTTTATCCAGATAAATAATATAATAGTATGGCTATACTCAATTTCTGGCTATTTTCATGATGCAGGGGCCTGGCTGCTTGCAAGAAAGATTTGTTAAACAGGCCTTTGCATGTGTGTGATTGAGTCAAGGTTGTCGTGATTAGGATGCTCTATCCTCATCAGAAAAACAACGAGCTCAATACCAGCAGTTTTGAGGAGGCGACGATGCAAGTGGGCTCGTGGCTTAACACATGTTCAACAAAGAACAGATGACCGGAGCTAGTTTGAATTCAATTGAAACTTGGCAAAATCACAATTCAAATCTTTTAAAATATTTAAGAAATATTTTTATTATTATTTACACACGCACGCACAAGACAAGTAGAGCTATGAGCAATCTTTTTTTTATATATGAAGTCTTTTGTCTCGCAAGGAAATTATATTTTTATAGAATATCATTAACAAATATACCTTATTTATTGTTGAAGTTTCTTATCGAGTGAAAATCTTACATCGTTACCAAAGTAGTCCTTACCTCAAAAAGTTCATATTTGTTTTCCAGCTTTATCAATCGCTGGATGGGATAGAGACCAGATGATTTTTCCAAGTATAACCATCACTTTTGACACTCAAAACTCTCCTATATGAACCCTGCTCTCCGATTCTCTGCAAAACCGTTCAGTACCAAAAATATTACCTTACCTGCCTACCATTCTACACATATTCCGAGCCTCTTTGGAGACATTTTTTGATCGAGGTTTTGGGATGGGAAAAAACGATAGCTCGAGCTCATTTACAATTGGCAATAGTGCACAAGAGAGAAGATGGTCATACGTGCCGGATTGTTACGTAATTCCATCTTCAAATCGCCCGAGTTTGACTCCAGAGACTGCCAATGTGCCTGTTATTGATTTTTCTAGGTTGAGGCAGGATGCTACAGGAAGGGCTAATTGTTGGGATTGCTTTCATTTTCTGTTAATAAATTAGTAACTATTTGTTACAGTTAAGCAACTGTTAACAATTAGTTACTAGTTGGTTAACTTAGTTTGGTTAGTGTAACCAGAGTATAAATACTCTTGTATTGGCATTGAATAAAGTGGTGGAAAGTTTTACGTAAAGCTCTCTCTCGAAACTCTCTCAGCCGAGAGCCAAACACCAATTGTGCTCAACAATTGGTATCGAGCTGCAGATCCATCGAAGGAGTGATTGTGAGAGGGAAATCAAAGGGAAACACAGAGAGATTGTGAGAGAGAGAATCACTGGGTGAGTGAAACATCAGTGAGTGTGTGAGAAGAGAGAGTGGGTGAAGAAGACGATGACTTCCTCGAAGGCTTTGTTCAAGCTTCCATTCCCAAATTCATCTGGGTATTACGACCACCGGTCGTTAATGATGGAAAATTTCTTGAGAAGCAAAGAGATATGGATTCGATTGAAGAAGGAGTACCGTCTGTGGGAACAGGAGCGAGTGAAGTGCAAAAGAAAGCAATGGAAGCAGTCTTGCTCAAGGATTTGAAGGTCAAGAACTTTCTGTTCCAAGCCATAGACAGAGAGATCATGGAGACCATACTTGACAAGGGAACTTGAAAGCAATCTGGGACTCAATGAAACAAAAATACCAAGGCTCAACGAAAGTGAGAAGGGCACGATTGCAGGCCTTGAGAAAGGAGTTTGAGACCTTGAGTATGAAGGAAGGTGAGAAGATTGACAAATTTTTGTCAAGGACTCTCACAGATGGTAAACAAGATGAAGATACATGGAGAAAAAGTGCAGCAAAGCACTGTGGTTAGTAAGCTACTTCGATCTTTAACTCCTAAATTCAACTACATCATGTGCTTGATTGAAGAGTCCAATGATTTGGACACGTGAGCATCGATGAGCTTCACGGCAGCCTGCTGGTGCATGAACAAAGGATGCAGGAGCATAAAGATGATGAGCAAGTCCTAAAAATTTCCTATGATGAGAAAGCAACAAGGGAAGGGGCGAAAACTCATACCGTGGGTTTCGAGGACGAGGATCGAGGAAGGGGCAGACATCAATTCAATAAAGAACTTGTTGAATGCTATCACTGCCACAAATTGGGGCATTTCCAGTATGAATGCCTAGGATGGACGCAAGGAGCAAATTTTGCAGAACTGGATGAAGATGAAGAAATGCTACTCATGGCACATGTTGAGCTGCACAATGCTACCCGAGAAGAGGTATGGTTTCTAGACACTGGTTGTAGCAACCATATGACAGGTAATAAGATGTGGTCTACTGCTTTGGATATTGAATTTAGGCATTCTGTGAAATTAGGAAATAACACTAGGATGATGGTGATGGGTAAGGGTACTGTTAGGCTCCAAGTAGAAGGGGAAATGCAAGTAATTACTGAGGTTTACTACATTCCTGAGTTAAAAAACAATTTGCTTAGTATTGGGCAGTTACAGGAGAAGGGGTTAGCCATTTTGATAAAAAAAAAACAACATATGCAAAGTGTTTCACCCTTCGAGAGGGCTTATCATCAAGAGTAGTATGTCCACTAATAGACTGTTTGTGTTGCTGGCATCTCTTAAGACTACTGAACATACATGCTTTAATACTGTCAATGAAGAAGAGTCACGGCTGTGGCATTGTAGGATGGGGCACTTGAACTTTAAGAGGCTGAGAACCCTATATTATAAGAAGATGGTGAAGGAGTTACCTCTAGTAAAAGGTTTAGTAGATGTGTATGAGGGATGTATAATGGGAAAACAGCACAGGGACTGTTTTCCTAAGTAACGTCAATGGAGAGCTGAGGAGAGATTGCAACTAGTGCACTCAGATATTTGTGGGCCTATATCCCCAAAATCAAATAGTGGAAAAAGATATTTGATAACATTTATAGATGATTTCTCGAGGAAAACCTGGGTGTACTTCTTGAATGAAAAGTCAGAA
This sequence comes from Salix exigua, assembly GCA_032356905.1. Taxonomy (NCBI): domain Eukaryota; kingdom Viridiplantae; phylum Streptophyta; class Magnoliopsida; order Malpighiales; family Salicaceae; genus Salix; species Salix exigua. Next base: position 3,994,051 of record CM063588.1, on the reverse strand, counting down.
GCCTTGACAACCTTCAAAAACTTCAAAAAAACTAGTGGAGAAAGAGATTGAGAGAGAGGTTTGCTGTTTGAGAACAGATAGAGGAGGAGAATTCAATTCGGATACTTTTAATGAATTTTGTAAAATCGAAGGAATTAGTAGGCAACTCATCTGCTGGGTACTCCCTCAGTAGAATGTCATGGAGAGGAAAAATATAACCATTATGAACTTAGCTAGAAGTATGATGATTGAAAAAGAGGTGCCTAAAGGATTCTAGGTTGAGGCGATAAATTAGGTGGTTCATTTGATTAATAGAAGCCCTACTGTGGTAGTAAAAGATAAAACTCTAGAAGAAGCTTGGAGTAATATCAAGCCATCTGTGAAACACTTCAAAATTTTCGGGTGTATAGGCTATGTACATAATCATGATCAAAGGAGAAAAAAACATGATGATAAAAGTACTAAATGTGTTCATTTGGGAATTAGTAGTGGAACTAAAGCCTATAAAATGTTTAACCCTATCACTAGGAGAGTTATAGTGAGCAGAGATGTAGTGTTTGTGGAGCATGAAAGCTGGAATTGGGGAAAAGAAGTCTCGGGTGGCGGGAGAATGAAGCTGAAGTGGGGGATGATGAGGATATAGAAGTTAATGAGAATGAGAATGATGAAGAAGTTAATGAGGAACAAGAAGCTGAAATTAATGGAGAAAACATAGAAACAGGAGCTGAGAATGTAGGTAGTGGTGGACCTAGTCGACTTGAAACAAATGAGGAACAAAATGCAATCGACTCACACTTTGCACCTATTCTCACGTGAAAGAACTCAAGGGAGACTAGGTAGAATAACTAGAAAACACTGCTTGGTTGAGTGACCATGTGATTGGAGAAGACTTGTCTCAAGAAGATGACATGCAAAATCTTGTCTTATACATCTGAACCGGAGATCCAAGCGGCTATGATGAAGGCTGCTGAGAGTCCCGAATGGGTGGCAACCATGAATTGTGAAATTCAAGCTATAGAGAGAAACAAAACTTGGGAATTGATGAACTTACCCAAGGGTACTAGGGCTATAGGAGTGAAATGGATTTATAAAACCAAAATCAATGAAAAAGAGAGGTTGACAAATATAAGGCCAGATTGTTTGCCTTAGGTTATGCACAAAAACAGAGCATTGATTATGTTGAGGTATTTGCGCCTGTGACCAGATGGGATACAATCAGATTGATCCTAGCTTTGGCAGCTTCTAAAAATTGGTATGTCTACCAATTAGATGTAAAAAGTGTTTTCTTCTATGGTGAGCTAGAAGAGGATGTATATGTGATGCAGTCGAGAGGTTATGTGCAGAAGGGGGAAGAAGGGAAGGTACTGAAATTAAAAAAGGCTTTGTATGGCTTGAAGCAAGCCCCAAGTGCCTGGTATAGCAGGATAGAAAATTACTTCATGAGAGAGGGATTCGAAAAATGTCAAAGTGAGCATACTTTGTTCACTAAAATTAAGAAAGGGAGAAATTGTTGATTATGAACATTTATGTAGATGATTTGATCTTCACAAGGAGTGACAAAGAGATGTTTGATGAGTTTAAGGCATCTATGAAAGCTGAGTTTGAAATGACAGATCTTGGAAGAATGAAATTCTTCCTTGGGGTAGAAATTGTTCAAAATGATGAAGGGATCTATATTCATCAGAGGAAATATGCCATTGAAATTCTGAAGAGGTTTGAAATGGAGAATAGTAATGCAACCAAAACCCCTATGGTTCTAGGTTTTAAACTATCTAAAGAAGGGGGTGCTAAAGTAGATGTCACTCAATATAAGCAGATGATTGGGAGCCTAATGTATCTAACTGTGTCTTGGCCAGACTTAATGTATGTCATGAGTTTGGCTAGTAGGTATATGGAGAAACCTACAGTATTGCATATGATGGCAATGAAGAGAATCTTGAGATATCTAAAGGGTACTTCAGGATTTAGTATTTGTTATAAGAAAGAGACTAAACATGAAAAACTTGTAGCATATTCTAATAGTGATTATGCAGGTGACACGGATGACAGACGAAGCACTTCAGGATATGTGTTTGTAATGAGCACTAGAGCTATGACATGGTGTTCAAAGAAGCAAGCAGTGGTCACATTATCCACAACTGAAGCGGAATTCATCTCTGCTGCTATATGTGCATGTCAATCAATCTGGATGCTAAGAATTTTGAATCATCTAGGTTGGGTACAAGAAGGGTGTGAGATTTATTGTGACAACAATTCTACCATTAAAGCTGTCTAAGAATCTTGTCATGCATGGGAGGAGTAAGCATATTGTTGTTCATTATCATTTTCTTAGAGATTTGTCAAAGAATGGAGAGGTGGAGCTCAAGTATTGCAGCACTAAAGAGCAATTGGTTGATATCATGACTAAGCCTTTGAAACTTTATGTTTTTGTGAAACTGAGAGAGCAATTAGGTGTGTGTGTAATGCCTATGTAATTAAACTGAAAACTAAGTAAGAATTCGATTTAAGGGAGGGTTTGTTAGGATTGCTTTCATTTTCTGTTAATAAGTCGAGTAACTATTTGTTCTTGTGTCGAGTTAGTAGATTAAGCAACTGTTAACAATTAGTTACTAGTTGGTTAGCTTAGTTTGGTTAGTGTAACCGAGTATAAATACTCTTGTACCGGCATTAAATAAAGTGGTGGAAAGTTTTATGTAAAGCTCTCTCTAAAACTCTCTCAACCGAGAGCCAAACACCAATTGTGCTCAACACTAATGTCATTAAAGAAATTGGAAATGTTTGTCGCCAAGTGCGATTCTTTGATCAAGTAAGTATATCAAAGCATTTAATAATAATAAATGTCTAACTCCAGAGACTGCCAATGTGCCTGTTATTGATTTTTCTAGGTTGAGGCAGGATGCTACAGGAAGGGCTAATGTCATAAAAGAAATTGGAAATGCTTGTCGCCAAGTGGGATTCTTTCAAGTAAGTATATCAAAGCATTTAATAATAATAAATGTCTGTAGGAATAAAATCAGTATTACTAATAACCAACCGGTAACTAAGAAGTTCTTGGTGATCAAAGTTTTTTTTAGCAGTTTGGTTCCTTTGGTTTAGAGTCAACTGTGCTCGTTTGGTCTTCTGCTCTATTTCAATGGGCGATGACTAAAACAGAACAGAAAAGAAATGCAGGCATTTATGACCTCTGGATCTGAGTTTTTCTACAAGGTATAAAAGCACAAGCTGCTATGCAATGCACAACACCCAGTATTTTGACATTAATGCTCACACCGGCCACCTGAGGCAGGATTAAGCAGCCATATATTAGCTGAGAATCATGGACACTCAAAGCAATCCGCACACAGAAGTTGCTCAGTGTTCATCATACAATCCATACGTCTAAGAGGTATTTATGCTCTCATAAGGTGAGGGAATGACGTGGTGTCAAAGAATTGAGTTATGTATTGGAAGTCTCGAGTTCGAGTCATAACATACACACATTGTAAGAGTATAGGACAACTGAGATTTTACTATCTTTTCTTGATCCACAAAACATTCTTAGAAGATGAGTTTCCTCGCATAAAAAAACAAAGGATGGCATATAATTTTATCTGCGATGCTTTGCCCCCGAGCAAGGCATTATTACAATACATTGGACATCATAATTGTCACAGTATTTAACCCAATTTGAGTCGAGCCATAGGGAGGGAGTTTCATGTAATTGTTGGCCGTGATCAGACACTGTGAATTGCGTTAACACTTTCTTCCACACAAGTGAGATTCAACTCCAGGCTTCTTGTCTTGCAAGTAGGGAGTCAGAGACTTAATCCATCTCCGAATAAAGTGAAGCTTTGTCTAGTGCTCGAATTTGTTATACACCAACACATGTATTCGAATGACTGGCCTAAGATTCGATTGAAAGGGATAAGTCAAATGTAAATTTGATCTTAAAATATCCGGTTAAAATCTATGATTTTCATGTGATTCTTTAAAAGAGAGAGAAACATGTTCATTAGATGACAGACTAAGATGAGATATAATGACAAGTTTGGATCGTTTTCTTAAAATAAATGTTAAGATAGTTGTCTCAAATGGGTTTTTTCGAACACATTTCCGTATATTTAATGACTAAGTTGTAATAACAACTAACAAAGACTGATTCACCTAACAAACCCTCTAACATAGAAAAAGAGGACAGCCAAGAAAACTGATTCTCCCAAATCCAAGGCGTTTTCCATGAATTCATTAACAAACCATCATAAAAAAATACACTGACATTTATGTCCATATATATATACTTTCTCCTTCTTCATTTCATTTGTTTTCTTGACATTGTTCTTGCCAAACAAACATAAAAAATGCATAGATCAGCAAGCTGGAACCGGGTTGCCGACGAGGATTACTTCAATCACAGGATGGCCGATCAGTACTATATGCACTCATCATCGCCCAATGAGGGGACTCAAGGGATGAGAATGTCATCGTCCATGGAATTGAATCAGCTGCCAGCCTATGATCCAATGGTGGAAATGGCTATGAAGGAGAAGTCACGAGCGAAGTTTGCTGAAAATGCTGTTCATATCATTCCATTCGTGCTGCTTCTTTGTGGCCTTGTTCTATGGTTCTTTTCCAATCCAGGTAATAAAAGGGTTTATAGTTTGATTGACATCCATGTTTGTCCCCACGGTTGTGAAAATAATGTATGGCCACCTTGAGCTCCTTCTCATTGATATCATTTGATGAATCTTGCACTCGTAGAAATCGTCTCTCATGGATTTTCAATTCCTTTTCCATTTTTGGCAGATGTAAATGTGGGGGTTCGAAATATGGGTTCCGTAGCTGCGAGGATTGAAGGATTGACAATTGAAGGAGACATTGATACTGCTAGTGACGGTGCGCAAACAGGGTTTCTACCACTCGATCGAGGAGTTTTAGACATGCCAAAACATCACAAAAGTTCCAGAAAATTGGTCGAAAATGATCTTCATTTTCTTTAGCAGATGCAATTCTTAGAATAGGATGCTGTTTTATTACTTGAAATGCCCTCCATCTTGAATTTTTATTTATTTTCCGGTGTTTTTTATGACACTAAACTGATGAACTCGGTATGCACAATAATGTTCTGATGAGAATTTATTTTTTATGCATGTAAACATTTTTATATTGAGATTACCTCACTACTTGTTTTAAAAATTCTGATATTCAAGACATGGAAATAATTCCGGCTGCTTTTTATTATTATTATTTGCACTCGCAAGTGCAAACATGATTGAGGGCCATGCAAGTATGCATGTTTTTTTATGTGTTAAAAATAATATAAATTATATTTTAAAAATTCAATTTAAATTGTAGATAAGATAGTTTCATGATAAAATATATATAAAAGCCTGATCAATTTTGAGCTTGTAATTGGGTTCAAGTTAGTCATAGTTTGTAAATCCATGTTTGAACCATAATGTAGTGTTTGGTATACTAGACAATGATGGATTGGATAAGATTTTTTTTATGAAGTTGTTTGGTGCACTTTTGGACAGTACAAAAATCAATTTTTGTTATATTTAAGGTTGTTCTAGTGTAGAAATTTGTGTTCCACTCAAAAAGGTAGGACAAATATGCCCAATTCTATGTAGAAGAGTTAATGTATTTGATTTTGATCTAGATCAATATAAAAATAAAATAGTTATTATCATAGTTTTAAAATTTGATCTGTATTAGGTCTAGATCAAAAGTCAAATTAACCATTGATCCAAGTTAACATGAAAATAAAAATAATTATTATTATAATTTTATACTCGATTTAAAGATCAGCTTAGGGTCAGACCTAAGTTATGGGTTAGGATAAACATTTATCGAAGCCGATAAAAAGATAAATATGATTATTATTATAGTCTTAAAACTCAACTCAGAGATCAACTTGGTGTCAAGCATAGGTTATGAGTCGAGTTGACCATTGACCCCAGTTAAAGTAGTTGTCATCGAGTTTATTTTAATTTTTGTTTTGATCCTCATAATTTGAATTGCTATTTTTAATTTTTGGATTTTTTTTAATTTTATCATTTACCATTGGTTGATTGAAATATATATATATATAGTGCTTTTAGTCTAAAGGCCTAGGTTAAGGGTTTGAAAAGTTAACGCAAGTTAATATGAATTTTTTATTTTTTTTTATTTCATTATTCAACATGATTTTTTTTAATAAAAAAATAAGGCTTTATAGTTTTCTTTACCATCTCATCTCGATCTCATGATCAGGGCTGCGAGTTTAACGGGGTAACTCGCTTTTTATAATATTGGTTTCAAGTTTATCCAGCTAATTAGGGTTGACTTCAGCTATTTGTTTTTCACTTTTTAACCCAACTTTTTTATTTCATATTTAATTGTTTAAAAACTAAGCTATATTTTTCTCACTTTTTTTTTAAAAAAAATCCAAGTTATTGTGGTGTTTTTTATTTTTTAATCTGGCCAATTTATTATTGTTTTTAATTTTTTTATCTTTGAATTAAAATAAAATCAACTTATTTGATTTCGTGAAGTGTTTAATATGAGTCGTGAATTTCCTTTTTTTATTTGTGATTTCAACGCTTGAATATTATTTTTTTATATAAAGAAATGCACTCACAACATGCCATGAAACCGTACAAGTATATATTGAAATCATGAAATAAATTTCTCATTTCTTTGTCACATTACCTAAGAAATGTAATTATATTTCATATTCAAACTAGTCTGCCCGTACATCTAAATTGGTCACACGAAAAAGGAGGGGGGAAAGTTATATGCATCAATAATTGTTCTCTTGCAAAAGAGTGACCTGCTGTAATAAAAACATAGTAGTTAATTCGTTCCGACCGAGCAGTGGAACATATCATTCAGTTCAAAAAATCAAGACAAAGCAGGATTGTTTTTATCTCGGTTTTAATTCGGTCTATTCGGAAATTCAGCCGAACACCTCGGAATCATTCTGAGCATTCCGTTTCGTCCAAAAATTTTCTTCTCAAATTTTTTTACTATTTTTATCAAATTAATATTTTAATTTTTTTTATTTATACATAAAATTCATTGAGCCTAAGAATAGACTCGGTGAACTGAGCCTAAGAATAGACCCGTGAGCTTGCTATAAAGAGAATTCTTGATTTGTATTTATAGAGAAAATTCTTTGGTTGCACCTCTTCTTGGTCGATGTGGGATAGAAATGAATGATACAAATGAATTGTTTATCACTTTTTGTCTTTGCTGTCCACCTGTAATGTTATGCTTTTAGCTTTATATATATATATAATAAAAAAATGTTGTGACAACTTTGATTTTATAAAAAATAAAAATTATATTTTGTTTTTTTTGTTTTTTAATTTTTTTCATATATATATATATATATATATATATATATATATAATTAATTATATATCAACGATCACGACACGAAGCGGTACAGCAAAGCGCTCGAAACCGGAATGTTCCGTTCCAATCGAAAAACCGGAACGGCGACGGAACAATATTGACAACTTTGAATAAAAGTAAAAAGAAGGGGTGAATACATAAATATGATCCTTCAAGTTTTGGAAACTAGTCATATCAACCCCACGTGCTTTAAACTTTGGACTCGCCAACCCTCACACTTCTGATTTTCCTTCAGCCACTCAGGTAGAAGCTGTGCGGAATATCTATGCACAACTACAAATCCAAAGTCTAAAAGCTATTGTTAAATTTATTCTTAATCATGATAAAGGTGCTGATTGCATTCAGTGTGCTATAGAGGATACGATCAGTCGGTGGGAAAAAATTCAGGACACATAGTGTACGCTCGTAACTTAATTACTCGACGGAGCCTCGGTCGTGAAAGTTTTTGTCACTGAAGTTTGGAGGTGGAAGGATACTATGGTGTAAGAGTTCCGCCGGTTAGGAGCGTCTCTTGATTAGATAGACATAATCATTCACGGGAAGGATTTTGCTAGACGTTCCTGGTTTTGCACTCTGCCAAGATGATGCTGAGCCAAAAATCATATCAAGGCATGAATCGGGGACTCATGTAAAGCTCGAAATTTGTCTAATGTTTCTTCCTTTTGACGTCCCCCCCTCAAGCTGCATTCAAGATGTTTGAAGAAATGCCACTCTGTGACCAGCGGTCAGAACACAAATGTGCGCAATGTCTCCTGGGCTTTGTAAGTTTTGGGTTGTATCCACATATTAATAATCAATCTGCCACCACGGGTTGGTCCTAAGTTATAGTAACTATATTTACAGCCCCCAAGCTGCCAATCCCAGACACACATAAACACACACACACACACACAAATATATATATATATATATATATATATATATAATAAAAAAGCACTTTTAGTTTTCCATTTTTATCGTCGCTCATAACTCTCTTCTCTGAGTTCTTACCTTTGCTTGTCAGATTTCAGATTCGTCACTCTTCAGACCGTTTCAAATCCCGGTCGGATTTACTAACAGCCATGACGCCTGAATAGTAAGTTACAGAGATCTCGACTCTTTTCTTAAAAAAAAAATCTTGTATAAAGTTTTGAATTCTGTTGGGATATGTGAAAATATTTTATGGGGTTAATTGGATCTGTTGTAACATGGGTGATTCATTGGTTTTGGTTTGTGGGTTTGGTGTGCACTTCAGTTTTATGATATGGGCTGTAATTAAATCGAATAATTTTGTTTTGGTGGCAGTGATTATTTATTTAAGCTTTTGCTAATTGGGGATTCCGGTGTTGGCAAATCATGTCTACTTTTGAGATTTGCTGTAAGATTAAGTTTTTTCTTTTGCCTTTTGTCTTCTCTTTTTGTTTGCAGCCATTGCAAGCTCATTAGATTGTGAAGGTTTGATGCGTTGAACTTGTTTTTTTTTTTCTTTTCAATGCTCAGGATGATTCCTATCTGGACAGTTACATCAGCACAATTGGAGTTGACTTCGTAAGCATCGAGAGAGTTATTGATATGCACAAATGTTAGTTTGATTTGAGAATGCGACTGAAAAAATTGATTTTCTGTTCTGCAGAAAATTCGCACTGTGGAGCAAGATGGAAAAACCATGAAACTTCAAATTGTAAGATGCTCTTTTCATAATCTGCGATATTGTTTGTTTGGCAGAATCGTTTTCAGATTTTTTTACGTCTCTCGTATTTCTACTATACTAACTTTTTGTGTCTTCAACTCCTCACGTCTCTGGTACAATGAAGAGCATGTTGATCCTCTGATTTTCAAATTTTAGTTGTAATTTCTTGGTAATATGATACCATTTTAGCATGGTGATTTGTGACTTGATTGCTTTGATCTACTACCTGATATCTTGTGCAGATTACCATCAAATTATTGTTTCTTAACCCCTTTTTTGTGAAAATATTTTGTAACGAGAGTTTGTGCACGATGTTCATCTCAAATTTTCTTCTGTTTGTTGGTGATTTCTGCCCTTGTGTCCTTTTCCAGTGGGACACAGCTGGACAAGAGCGGTTCAGGACAATAACTAGCAGCTACTATCGTGGGGCACATGGCATTATAGTGAGTTTTGGAATGCATTTAAATTTTTGGCATTTTACCTCTTGTATCCCTAATGTTTTTGTTAATGCTGCATAATGTCACAGATAGTTTATGATGTGACAGACCAAGAGAGTTTCAACAATGTTAAGCAATGGTTAAATGAAATTGATCGATATGCAAGTGAAAATGTTAACAAGCTTCTGGTTGGGAACAAGTCCGACCTCACTGCCAACAAAGTTGTTTCATATGAAACAGCTAAGGTAAACCTGATCTCCCATGCTAACATCTATCACCGAATTTGCTTCTAAACTTGTGATTACTAAATTATGCATGTTTTTTTCTATTGTTTATCTGGGTTTTAAAAGGCATTTGCGGATGAAATTGGTATTCCCTTCATGGAAACAAGTGCAAAAAATGCCATCAATGTGGAGGAAGCTTTTATGGCCATGGCTGCTGACATCAAGAACAGGTACCTTTTTTAATGAATTCATGATTTATACACACACAAACATCTGTGAAATACTAGAACATAGATTTAAAGTGAGAAGATACACAGTGAAAAAGTTGTTTGTTGAGTGGTATAGAAACAATTGCGATTCTTTGCAGTTTCCTTCCTCATAATTTCCTCACTTCTACAGGATGGCAAGTCAACCTGCAGCGAACAATGCAAGGCAACCCACTGTGCAGATACGTGGACAACCTGTTAACCAGAACTCTGGCTGCTGCTCTTCTTAGTTTGCATGGTTTCTCAGTTGTCCTTGAACAGCAGGCTCCACGCACAAACACCCCCACCCCCCAATTCAAACGTTTAAAAAATGGGCGTTCTCAGTTGTTCCATAAGAAATTCAACAGAGTTCCTTATCGTTACTAGTCTTGATTCTATTTGTTAAATTGCTGTACAGATGATGTGTGGCATTCAGGTTACTAAATGTTAATGTTATATTCTTTCTTCACCTCTTCCACGGGCTTCCCGAAGTTTGTGAAGCACAAACTTCTTGTCATTTATTTTCAAAAGGCCGAACAATTTCCTGAACTCCCTTGAGGCAAGTTTGACGCTTACCTAGAGCACACACGCGAGCTTCGCTTTTCCTTCGGTTTCAAATATAACCCCTTTAGGACTGTCTGGGAGTGGGAGCGGATATCTAGTTTTTCAAAATATTTTCATATTGAAATATATTAAAATGATATTTTTTATATTTTTAAAAATTATTTTTGATATCATTATATTAAAATGATCTAAAAATATCAAAATATATTCATTTAAAATAAAAAAAAAATGAATTTTAGCAAAATAGTGATTTAGCTGCAGTGTCAAATAGGCTCTTAATCCTTCACCAGACTAGTGTTAGTCTTGCAAATTTTTGAGATAGGATTATCACTTGTAAACTGATAAATTTTGGGATAAATTTTTATGTGGATTAGATAAATATTCAGTATTAATATTATTTAAATAAAATAATTTCATATATATATAGTTCTTCATAGGTAGTGGAAAATATGTTTTGATATTATCTCAATGTCTTTGAGTAAAATTTTTTTTTATCTTGGTAGCAAATTCACATAGAAAGATATATCAAGTTTTGTATTATTAGCATGATACATTCGAACATCAATTGAAAATAATTTTTTAATATTTTATTGAGATCTAGAAAGATTTTTTTTTCATATTAAATGATATAACAATAGTTGAAGTACTTGATGGATATGTTTATCCATATAAAATCTGTTGAAAAAAATTTATGCACAAATGACTTATGAATGAGAATCTCATCTACTAAATGCTTGAAGTGACTGAGGAAGGAGAATATTCAATACTGAATTTTTGGTTTGCTTATCAAGATAAAATCTTGTTTTGCATAAATATTTCATCTCAAGATTTTTTTAAATAATTTATTGTCTTGAATATCTTTTTAGTAATTCCAATAATATTTAAATCATTAATATACACATTAATATTAATAATAGCAAAATCAAATTTTAACTTCTATATAAAAAACACATGGGCTAAGATAATTATATTGCCTTTTCCATGCACTGTGAGGAGGACAGCAGGTGATTTCTCATCTCTAATTCTTGCTAATAATAATATTAATAACTAGAAAGCGAAAGGATAAATAATTAAGCGGTAAGTAAATATCTGTAATTCAAGAGTACTTTATTTAATGCACAGGAACTGCAGCTTGTAATCTAGTTCTAAGCCTCCACGTACTGCTGCTTCATGCCGGGAACTTTGCAGCTGAATTTCTTCATATAACACTAATGGCGCCAGATGTTGGGGACGATAAATTTGCTCCTTGGGGGGATTTAGGGGGTTGTCCAATTTCAAGCTCGATAGGGTCTTCCAGTTTTGCTGATGAAGTTGATGCACCTTCTGGAGAAAAGCTATGAGGGAATGAACTTGGTGACGGGATACCGGCCGGTGGTTGATGGGCAATACGAGGAGCGCAACCAACCAGGCTTGAAGGGCTTTTAAGCATGTTAGGATGGTAGGCCGTTGGATAGTTCATCATGGAGATGAAGGGTGCTGCTGGGATGGCTTTACTAGCCGGAAAGCTCCGCCGCCCATTGGCAAGGATTCGTTGCTGTACTCAGATAGGTGATAATCAGATTTATTTATTGGAGAGAAAAAAGAGAATGGTACTTTGCATTTACAGAATTGAGGTAATGTTGATATACAAATTCCAGGAAATATTTGCTTTTATCTAGATTCAAAAAGATATAGCACGTGAGAACATTTCTGGGTCGTAAACTAAAAAAGTTTAGGATTTCATGCTAGGTAAATCATGAATGATGCAAAGGAGCAGGCCAGGGAATAATAGAATGAATGTTTGTGTACCTTAAATAAAAGAGGCACCTCGGTTCTGATCGAAGAGGATTTTATGAATTAATGCAGTGAAAGTTCACAAAAATATGCATCAGGAGCCAAACTTTTTTCTTACCATGCTAGGATTGTAGTTTGAAACACAAGTACCGGCTGCGACAGTAGGACTCCTGACCTGGGGATTTTGCAAGCAGCAAAGTAAAGGAAATTGGTTGATGAGGTTTAATGGGCTGATAGCCTATAAAGATCAAGAAAAACTTGAGATTAGTAAGTTCTATACAGTTGGTGATAAATAAATAAGGTTAGTAGCTGAAGGTGGAACTTACTTGTGATAGGATATCCTCGCCAGCTTTCCTCAATGGTGAAGCTGAAGAGGTGCTGGCCTGTTGGATTGCAACAAACCATTACATCTACATTTCACTTGTTCAAACAAATAACTTTTGAGCAAATAAACCTGAAAAGCAAGCTAGAATCACCTGTACTGATGAACTCCCACAATCAGTCCTAATTATGGGCAGTTTCGGAGCATCCTGATGAGAAGCCAGATCCTGACGTAACAAGGTTATCAGAGTCCAGTAAAATGTCACGGGGAAAGAAATTGCTAGATATTTCTATAGAGACTTACAGTTCCTTTGAAGGTCATGTCAAAGAGGCTCGATCTACGTTTCTTCTTCTCATATGAAGCCTGATGTCTCAGAAAAAACTTCTGTGCGTGACTAGCAACCTGACTTGGGGTCCTAGTAATAACAAATTTCTTCGAAATCCCTCTCCAATCACCCTTGCCAAGATTGCTTAGACCAGATAAAAATGTTCTATGCTCCTCCTCGGTCCATGGCTTGCCTGAAAATGATACGAGAGGTTACTGATCAAACACGCAAATAAATTTATGAACCCATGTCCAGATCTCGCTTATAATGGTCCTGAAATGCATGATTAACGTTAAACCAAACACACACCAAATCTATCTTTTCAGATATTTCGTGCCTGCCCATGTCCAGATCTGGTTGATGATGCCAAAATGAAATAAAAATCAATAAAACAAACTAACAAGCTAACATCCATTTGTCTATGGATATTCTTTTTCGAATAGAATATGTGTTTCTGCGTGACATGATCGGTGACAGAAAGAACAATAATAAAAAAGAAAAAAAACTGGTGACGATGGCAACAGACAACAAAAATGATTAGAATCCTGACAGTACTACATAAACCCTAGAAGATATATATACAATAAAACAACAACAAGTGCGATTATCCCATGGAATCATATATAACCATAAACCACTGCGAGAACTGAAATCTTTTATTGGAAAAAAAAAACCTCGAGCGATTGTCGGAGCGACGAACATCGAGATTGTTATCAGCATTGAGTAACAAACAAATGAATGATGAGATGTAATAAATGGAAAACATATACCTTTCTTCCTTGTAGACGCAGTTTTGCCTCTCTTAGAACCGATAACGCCATCAGAACTATAGCCAGGATCGCCGAGATGCGCACCGTTCCTGTCATCCAAGGACGCTATGTTATCCAGGCTAGCACTTCCTGTCATTGTCTGTTCACGTATCTCAATGCTAACTCCAAACAATTTGATACAATCCTTAGCGCATGTTCTTGAGTTATGGCCATTGTGGCCACAATGGGAGCACTTTCTTGCTGCCTCTTTTACCATTTTTGGCGAGAGAGAGATGCTAATTAATCTCTACTCCCAACTATAACCTAGAAATAAATTACTCGTTGTTTGTCAAACGAGGCTGAGCCTGTATTTATAGGCCAAGGTTAATTTCCATTCTATGGCAACACGTATCCTAGTTATATTTTGCCGATTTTATTAGGAAAATCTGATAATTTCTGTGAATAGGTCATATCACATCAGGAAAAATCAACCAAGTCAAACACTTAAATAATCCACTCTGCATGTTACTTTAAAAGGGTTGAGATTTACGAGAGTTTTTCGGATGAAATATCAGCCGTTAGATCTTAATTAATCATATCCTGATCATGCTTAACGCAATCAGAAAGTCTCTTTGGTTTTTTGTTTCTGATTAAATAGCTGTTTTATCGGGATTACAAACCAGACTCTATAAACCCGGCTACGCAACTGATGTTTTTGCTATCCATATGTTGAGTGTTTTTCACTTAGAAAAAACAGGGGAGGGAGATGAAAGACAAGTTTCTGTTCGACAATTAACTCTCTTTCGCTGTTAGTTTGACAGACAGAATCTAGTTAAACACAGCCAAGATTTACTTATGTCCCCGCTGTTTGTTTTTTTTTTTGAACCCTTAAAGTTGCAATGATATCCCTAAAATTGTTGGTGTATTACAATGTGATCCTTCCCTTCCAATTAGATGATAGAGTTGGAGATTTCGAAACCGCAACTACCTCGGCGTTGCAAAATGGTTTCATTTTTTAATATTGATGAAAACATAAATGGAATATTTAAAAAAATACAAAAGCCAAAACGCTACCATATTCAGAACCCCCATAAATTGTTGGCTAATTATATCCCTCTTTTATTATGCTAGTTGGAGAGTTTAATGGTGGCATCTATAATTAGCAAAAACTCTTTTAATATCAAGGCAATGACAGATATTGCTGGTCTATCAGGTGATGGGATAGTGTAAAAAAAAAAATGTCAGTGTTTTACTTTTTGAGAGTTGTTTTTTGGCTTTTTAAGAAAAATAATAAAATAAAATAGTTATATCTTATTTAGATGTGTTTGACGAGAATAAATTTAATTTTGGATAATAAAATGTGTTGCTTGCTTGCAAAGAAAAATATATTTGGTAAGTATATATGGGATTATGATCTTATTTGGCATTGTGTTTCAAAAGCATTTTTGAAAAAAAAATAAATTTTGTTTTTATTTAAATTAATAAATTTTCTATTTTTATATCATTTTTATATGCTATTGTCAAAAATGATTTAAAAAAAATATCATTTTGATGTATTTTTGAACGAAAAATACTTTCAAAAATAATTTCAATTACACTATCAAACAGGTTGTATATATATTGTACTGAAAGGGATATGATTGTTTCATCTTTTGTCCAATAATCACAAAATGATTTAGATTATTAAACGAGTTGATCCATTTTTTTTAGTTTATAACCATGTAAATATGTAAAAGCATGACAATCTTCTAATTAGTGTAAGAAGCTAGCAATGCATATTAAACAAATATATAAATTGCAAAAGATATATAAAAAACAATCTTGTCATGCAAACTAAACAAATATTGAAATTATACTTAAACAAAACTAGTTTAGAGCACTTACATTTTAACATCCAAATAATATATACATTCTAAAATCTTGTTTTTACCATAGATTAATATTTTGTAATTAAGATTTTAAAATGTGTTGCTTGCTTGCAAAGAAAAATATATTTGGTAAGTATACATGGGATTATGATCCTATTTAGTATTGCGTTTCAAAAGCATTTTTGAAAAAAAATTAAATTTTGTTTTTATTTAAATTAATAAATTTTCTGTTTTTAGATCATTTTTATATGCTAATATCAAAAATGATTTTTAAAAAAAAATCATTTTGATGCATTTCTGAACGAAAAATACTTTCAAAAATAACGTCAATCACACTATCAAACAGGTTGTATATATATTGTACTGAAAGGGATATGATCGTTTCATCTTTTGTCCAATAATCACAAAATGATTTAGATTATTAAACGAGTTGATCCAATTTTTTTTAGTTTATAACCATGTAAATATATAAAAGCATGACAATTTTCTAATTAGTGTAAGAAGCTAGCAATGCATATTTAAAAAATATATAAATTGCAAAAGATATATAAAAAACAATCTTGTCATGCAAACTAAACAAATATTGAAATTATACTTAAACAAAACTAGTTTAGAGCACTTACATTTTAACATCCAAATAATATATACATTCTAAAATCTTGTTTTTACCATAGATTAATCTTTTGTAATTAAGATTTTATTTCTCATCACTAAGTGTAAAATGACCAACTTCAATAAGCCTCATAGAATTCCAACTCATATTTATTTTGGTCCATACTTAAACAAGGTCCAACAAGTTGGAAAACAAAAGTACAAGAGCAAATGTAAGGGAAAACAACAACAAAGAGAGAAAATAACTCAAAAAATTTATATAACTTTTCACCTATCAAAGAAACCTATTTGTAGGATTTAAGAATCAAAATATTAATTTCTCATAATCCATGAGTTTTTATTAATCATAACGCATGTTCATTTCATGAAACATATTCATGAATGTGTATTGTTCATGAAAAATATTTATAGCTCATGAATTACTCATAATTACATTCATTCTTATCATATAATTAATATATCGGTTCATGTACTAAGGTATTTTAGGAATTAAAATAAATTACTAATCAAAAAGAGATTTTTTTGCATACATGGAAACCCCGCTCTGTGGGCACGCTTTGCAGACCCGAGAAAGCTAGTAAAACTTTGGTTGTCTCATGCTCTTACAAAGTATACACGCTCAAACTTGAACTTAAAACGTGCAATGCACAACTCAAATCCTTTGTCACCATGTCATGTTCCTCTAGGACCAAACAAAGATTTAATAACAAACAAACTGTTTCAATTGATACAAATTGTTGGCATTGGTTTTGGTCAATATAGAATATCCTTTAAGAAATTACAAAGCAATTTAGCTCACTTTACAACTTTATCAAGAATTAACTATGATTCCATCATACATCTTGCAATGCACATCTTCTTGTAAAGCTTCTATGATATAATTGCTCCACCAAATACAAAGACATGCCCGCTAATGGATCTTGAATCCTTAATGTCTGATATCTTATTAATACTATTTTTTTTATTAACTCGAGTTATATGTCAAATCTATTATTTTGGTCATGAAACTAATATAAAGTCCATAAATAGCAAATAAATAGAATATAAAGCTTAATTTTCAATTTTTCTTATTGAACTCAATGCTAAATGATGGAGTTTATAAAAAATATAAGTAAAAAATTATATAAAAGCGAGTCAAGTCAACCTAGGTCACCGAGTTAAACATTAATTTTGGATTGTGAGATCAGAATATCCTAATAAAAAGTAAATCAAAATAAATCATGAAGCTTAATTCTCAATCAAATACAATTTATCAATGATGGAAATAGAAAGAGAGTCAATTGTTCTTAAAAAAATCCAAGTCAATTGGGTTAATCTGCTAAACTTATAACGGATAACCCAATAAAACAAATCAAATGTTGAAGGTTTGTAACCTGAGTCATGAGATTCAGACATAACTTTTTAGAAAGAATTGTTTTTTTATTTAACAAGGATTAAATTGTCAAAACTTGTTACCTCAATCATGAGATCAAATATACTCATTTCAAGCAAATTAATTGAATATTAAATAATAAAACTAAAAATAATAACTATATAAAAATAACTTAGAGTAAATTTAGGTTAAACTATTAGGCAATGCTGAAATACGCTAGACCTGCGCATGCTTTACCTTTTTATCGTCTCTCTTTTATTTTTATAAAAAAATAACATATAAAATGTTATAATTGAAAAAATAAATGTGATCTCAACGCTGACCCCCAACTAGCATTAGTGTCACCCAAGGGGTCTTGGTTTGAGTGGTGAGGACACTCTCGTTCCTTAAGATAGGTTAGGGGTTCAATCCCTCTTCTTGTATGGAGCCAATCATTTGGGAAGCACTTTCACAAATGACCAATCGCTCCTTAAGATAGGTTAGGGGTTCAATCCCTCCTCTTGTATTTAGGTTAACTATTAGGCAATGCTGAAATATGCTAGGCCTGCACATGCTTTACCTTTTTTATCGTCTCTCTTTTATTTTTATAAAAAAAAATAACAGATAAAATGTTATAATTGAAAAAATAAATGTGCTCTCAACGCTGACCCGCAACTAGCATTAGTGTCACCCAAAGGGTCTTGGTTTGAGTGGTGAGAGCACTCTCGTTCCTTAAGATAGGTTAGGGGTTCAATCCCTCTTCTTGTATGGAGCCAATCATTTGGGAAGCACTTTCACCCTTTCAGGGCCCACCCGGTGTGAACGTGGATTAGTTTAGGTCAGCGTCCGGAACACCGCGTGGTTTATACAAAAAAAACTAGCATTAGTGTCATATGCACCATGCATATAATTGTTGTAAACCAATTAAAAAATATATTAAAATAATTTACTGTTTATATAAATAATAAATTACATCCTAAAAAATGTCGTTTGTCACAATTTAGAAAATAAAAGCATCTCATGGACCTGCACCAAAAAACCATAATATAGAATTATTGTTATTAATTAAAAAATATATATTAATATGCTGATAGAAATCGTATTTCTTTTAGTGTTTTAGGTTAAAAGTTATTTTCCATCACCTGTCTTTAGATTTCAAACACAAATGATAATGTAAAAAATAAATCATAATATTATTTAATATAGACCAGAAAATTATTATAAGTTATTTATTTAAAACTGGCATAAAGTTCATTGGCCTTCATAAAAGCATTTGATACGTGTACAATAATATTAAGTCGTATAAGATACGAATCAGAAATACATCTGTGATTTTAAAATAACTATCTTTAGCTAACGAAAAAACGCTTACACATAAAAATCTGGTCTCTCTTCTTCCCTAGATTCCATCCCTGACCTGTCTTCCTCTCATCGACTCACTCTCACTGTACCGTCCAATTCTAAGTTCAAAACAGGAAGAAGAATTCCTGTCATGTCCATTCAATCGTACTAGAAAACTATGTTCAGGTTCAATTTAAATTGATAAGTTCTATTCAGAGCTCAATTTGCAGGTTTCTTTTGTGTCTCCTTCAAGACCTAGCTCGAGTATTCAATTTAGTGCTGGCTACTATGAAACTTCGAAGTGTTGAATTAGCGTAGCTGAAGAATGCCGGGGATTCCTTTAGTCACTCGTGAAACTTTCTCGTAAGCTGCTTATTATTATTAAATCGTCAATTTTTTTATTCGGTGAAATTTTTAAATTTTTATTGTCATTGGAAGGTATAGTCGAAGCACGATAGATCAGATGTGGCGTGAAGATGCACGTGGTGGTGGTGGATTGCATTTAACTGCAGAAGAAGAAATTGCTGCTGAAGAAAGTCTTTCGATTTATTGCAAGCCTGTTGAACTTTATAATATTCTTCAGCGTCGCTCGATTGTAAATGTAATTTAATCTAAATTTTAGCTTCATTGTTTTTTTCTAAATATAATTTAAATTGTTATTCGTTTTGAGTTTGATTGAATATTTCTTTCTTTTTGTTTATGAGGCAGCCTTCATTCATCCAAAGATGTTTGCTGTATAAAATACAGGCCAAGAATAAAAGAAGGTAATGATGTTCCATTCTAATGTTCTTAAGCTTTGGAGTGATTAGCAGCAGTGAAATAGTTTTGTTGAAACTTTTGTATTTGGAGTGTTGGTGTGTGGATTTATTTACATGTACTGTAGTTGGTTGTTTGGGACTTCAAGGATACGGACCAGGTTATAGTTGTTTAAGGATGCTGGCTTATTTTTCTTGATTGAATTTCGAGGATGCAAACAAGTTTTGAGGTACTAACTATGTCCCTTTTGATTGAACATGTAGAATACAAATGACAATATCCATGCTTGTGACCCTAAATGGAGTTGTACGATCGCATAATATATTTCCCTTGTATGTTTTGTTGGCAAGGCTTGTATCTAACATTGGGGTTTTAGAGGTAAGAATGCATCTGTTTCTTTTTCCTAGCCAGATTAACATATACTAATGCTATTGGTTTTTACCTATTTTTAATGATCTAGCTTTGCTTTTTGTATCCCACAATGAAGTATTCTGCAGTATATCGCTTTAGTCGACCATGTGTTTTGACCAGCTTTGCTGGAGTTGAGGATAGTATTCAAGTACAGGCGAATTTTGTTCTCCCTGAGATGAATAGGCTAGCATCAGAGGTCAAATCTGGCTCACTGTATGTCTTGCTTGTCAGCTTTGGTATGCATTCATAGGTTTAATTAATTCTTGAGATTATCTGCCACTTATTTTTCTCTCTCACTATCTCTATTATTTTTGGCAGCTGGGGCCCAAAGTTCTATGCATGGAATCGATTTAACCAAGGGTCATTTGGGTATGGAATTTTTCCATGTGAGATATGCTTTGGTTCCTTAACTATTTCTTATATGTTGTCACGTGGAAAGTGTTGCTAATGCATGATATGGTACTTGCTAGTAACTGGTCTATTTGTAATTTTTCATTGCCAAGAAATTACTAAAGATGTTCGAGGTTCAATTTTTTGTTTTCTATTTTGCATGGAAAAAAGAAGCAATAAACCAAACAGTGTGATGACAACAAGTCATGTCAAACAACTCCTTGTTGCAAGTGAATTTGGCCTTATTAAAGGGGTTTTAATTGCCTCTCCTTTTGTTTTAATGGTTGATTATTTGCATTTTGAAACCCAGCTTTAAATTTAAATTTTGCTTGTACATGGCAGAAAATGTTGGAGGATGCTGTCTATTCGGGAAGATACCATTAGACTCGCTGTGTAATCTCTGGGAGAAGTCGCCAAATTTGGGTTTGGGACAAAGAGTGGATGTGACATCTCCTGTTGACATGAATGCTTGTTTCTTGAAGGTAAAGCACTGATAGCTTCTGGATAACTATTTGTTTTTTATCTCTTACTTGAATCCATGATGTTGTAATAAGGATACTAAATCCTAACTGACTCCACATTAATACCCATCAGGGAGGCTTGTAACCTGATTCATTGTAGTAAACAAATGCCTTCGCATTGTTTGTTAATCATTGCATAAAGTACATTGTCATTTGTTTAGCCAGATTATTTTGACTTGATTGCATTGTTCAAAGAAATGAATTAGCCATGGATATGATGACCACTACATCACTCTGATAAGCCACGTGGTGTTGCTTCCTTGTCCTCTGTCAAATCGTCTGTGTAAAGAAGCTTCTGCTGCTCCTGGTATTCCTGCATGCTTTCATAAAGTTTGACATAGACCTGCATGCTTGCCATTTTCCTGGTATTCCTGTTTTGTAGAAATGCTGTATACATTCTGCTGTATGATTAAATAGCGATGATTGGAAGCTGATATTGGCACCTTCATAAGCAGCCTCATGACAGGGAACATTACTTAACCTGAGTAATGTAGCTGTGGGAATTATTTTTTTTTCTGCTGTCTGATCCTCAGGGGTTCATGAGATTACATTTGTATTTTGAAATTTAAGAGTGCTCTTTTGTGTTTCTTCTTGCAGTTGAATTGTTTGACCGAGGACAACTGTGTTTTAATTCAAATCCCGTTTAATTCTGAAACTGTGGTTTGTTCTGCTCTCAAAGGTCTTCTAGTTGGACAAAATCAAATTCATTTATCACGTCTTCTGCTTGATGTTTCTATGCTGACAAGTGTGCCATTTTCATTGTTTGTGGTTTCCAAAGAATACATCACAGCTGCAAGTCAACATTTCTGCAGAAGAGGTTGGAGCTAAGGAAAAATCACCATACACATGTAGTAACATGTCTTCTGCATCTTCTTCTCATGTTATTCGGTAATCTCTTTTACATCCAAGCATCAAACACTTGTCAACTCTTATTATTGTTCTTTATTGCTCTGCACCTGATCTGGGAAATTCTTATGTTTGCTGAAATGAGTATGATAAAACAGTTTGACTCCTTGTATTATGTAGGTTGAGGGCGGGAAATGTCATTTTCAACTATAGATATTATAATAATGAGTTGCAAAAAACTGAAGGTAATATTAATCTTCTTCTTTTGTTATAATGCATTTAAATGTGACATGGATTCACAATTTGGTTTAGATGGAAGAACTTGTAACCGCTTCAATCTTGAACAAGACAGATTTTGTTGTTTGAACTTTCAATCCCTTGATAGTGAATATTTTTGTCAATTGTTATTGATGGGTGTCTGCAACTTTTTAATCTTTTCTTTGTCTTCTGGTTCTTCCTATCAGTATGATCCACAAGCTCCTTTTCCTTGTCATTTATGATGTGTTGGATGTCTAACTTGCAGTAACTGAAGACTTTTCCTGCCCATTTTGCTTGGTAAAATGTGAAAGCTTCAAGGTTGGAGTTTTCCTGATATCCTTTTGTTCCTTGTGATGAAAACAAAATGATAATTGTCTTTTCTTCAAGCTGAGTTTTTATGTTGAGTTTCATATATATATTTGTGTTTCTTTTTGCTCCGTAGGGTCTGAGATATCACTTGCCCTCGTCGCATGACCTCTTCAACTTTGAATTTTGGGTTGGTAAACTACAGGAATCTTGGATGATTGCTTTTCTTTCATATTTTGTACGTCAATGACCTCCAATTTATGTGTTGCAGATAACTCAAGAATTTCAAGCAGTAAATATATCTGTGAAAACTGATATTTGGAGATCTGAGGTTAGGTTGTTTCCTCCAATTATAAACTCTTCATGAAGCTTTATTTGTTTTGATTTTTAAATATTACTCCCACTCTGCCTTCATAACAGTTCATGTTTAAACTTTTGCTTGTCCTATATATGTTATTTATTCAAGTTACAAAGTCAACAAATATTTACTACATGCAGTTGTTCTTTTTGCTCCTATGAATCCCTTTCCATGTTAAAAAACAAAACAACAAAGAAAGGTAGTATCGCTTGTTCAAAACAGCAAACTTAAAAAGTACAAGACATACTGCATTGCTTTGTTTACAGTTATTGATGCTTTGGAATATTGTTTAGTTTATTGTCTCATAAACATATAAATATCAGAAATTTTACAATTTGCTGGAAGGTGATTCTCGTGATGCTTAATAGATTGACATGTTAAACAACTAAAACTAAAAGAGAACACACTTGCGCATTTTGCATTGTTTACATTACGTTAAGAGCTTTAGAGCAGTAGTTGACTTTAGCACATAATATGGGAAATTTTATGAATTGCTGGATGATAGGTGGGTTCCTGAGTTTTTCACTTTTAGCACTGATTGAAAAAAATTGCTGTCATTATTGAATATCTTCCACATACCTACAAGGTCAAGAAAAAACTGGGGGGAAAATCAAGTGGTCTATGTGAATTGCTAATTATGCAATTTTGGGAAAATGTTTGGCACCCATGCAAAGTGTGAAGTATAAATTATATCCTATTTATTGTTCTTGAAATTCATATCCCAATTTGTTTTATTCAGATTGTTGCAGATGGTATTGATCCAAAACAACAAACCTTCTTTTTGTAAGTCTTGGATTTGTCTTGCTTGAACTAATAAATTGTATCATCTTCTGTCAATTTTGTTGATATTTACAATACCATGGACTGAAACGGGTTTGTTCATGTTTGCCCATAGTTCAAAGAAACCGAAGCGCAAAAGATCCAAGAACCTTGTTCCAAATGCAAAGAATGCATTTGACAAGACTCTGAGCAGGCAATGGGGAGCCAGTGAGCTTCTTGACAAGATTGGTATGTGCTTTCTACTTGTGCTCATGATCTGAGTATGATGGATGGCATCCTTGTAACAAAATTTATGGGAATTTTTGGAGAATGGCTTGATGCGTAATCTACTAGATTTTCAATTCTTTGTTCTCATGATTAGGAATGATGATGAACAGCAAAGCATAAAAACGACAGCTCCCAACTCTTAGACCAGGCGAAAAATATTGTTTTCTGTTCTCTACCTCAAAAACTGTCACATCCTTTCTTCCATTATAGACAACATTTCAAAGCATTATTCTCTGGGCCAAAAACACAATCTTGAATGCATAAGGTTAGCGTAATAAAACAAGTCCATTGATTCATTGAAGGACTTCATTATCAATTTCTATTCCTGCTGCAAGGCTTTGCTTTCAGAAGTAAATGAAAGAACAAGTGGTATTTTTTGCATGCTTGTCAGAGTGATGTAGCTAATGGAGCACCTACTAATTGGTTGGTCTATTGTAATGAAACTAGGAGATATATCCAACGAAATTTTCAAATGTGTTGCAATGTAATTATGGTGCCTCATTTTACAAATCAGTTTTCTTTGTAGTGGAGTCATATGCTTGCTTGCTTTACTTAATATTTTATGTTTGTTAGTTGAGAATCATCTTTATTCTGATGTCTCAGGTGGGAAGGATTTGCCAACAACTAGCATGTGTATCACAGAGTATGGAGAACACAATCTTTCCAGATTTTATGTTGCAGGGGTTTCAGGGTCTGCAGCACAAGCATCTCCTGATGCTGAATGTGTTCAAATGGTACCTGGAAATAATCTTGCACCCCCTGCCATGCTACAGTTCGCAAAGACTAGAAAATTATCAATTGAAAGGTCTGACATGAGAAAGTAGGTCTCTGTCCATTTCTAGTTTTTCAGCGAGTCCTTTTTATAACAAATATTCTATAGGCAATGACAAAATGCATGAATAGTAATTTGTCAGGCTCAGTCAACAAGGATGAAGTGCTGCATGGTCTATTTATCTACTACACATGTTAGGTTGTGATTTTTGACACAAGTTAAATGTTTTTGCAGTTAATGTATCCATGAAATAGCCTACTAACCTGTCAAAAATGTGATAGTTATCAGTTTATTAAGGCACACTGGAATTCCAACTACGTGGAGTATTGTTGCTGGTTGTCTAGTGCTACACATTGCAGCTCTAACGTTGCTTATTGTTTAGTAATATGCAATGTGAAATACTTTTTTTAATATGAGTTAGTCACTTCATCATTGTTTCTTGTTTCAAGCTTATACTTTCAGATTGGTAAATATTTTTCAAAGCTTGAATATGGGTTTAATCTTATTATTTTCATTTTTGCAGCCGTATGCTCCTTCACAAACGACATTTTTTTCACTCGCATAGAGCTCAGGTGAGTAATAACTGTCTTTCAATAAATGATTCCATTTTATCATTTCCTTTCCTCGTTATCTATGTTCAAATTGTTGATTCAATTCACTGCTAGTCTTCTTTTTGAAGTATGTGACTAGCATTTATTATTGAAGGTTGCATGTCATGGAAAACCATACTTTAGTGAGAGTGAGCATACTGCATATACATGCATTAGTGTGTTAATGCATGTGACACCTATGAAGATTCCATGCCTGCATTTGTATTAGGAGAATTTATTCAAAATTCGTAGTTCTATATCAGTTAAGACATACATTGTCATGTTGGTATAAAAGCATTAAATCAAGTGGTTTATCTTGATGGGGATGATTAAAAATAGAGGTGGATTCTTAGGGAATCATAAAAATCTGACAGCTTTATCTAATTTTATTTTTCAAAAATGTCAAGCTTGTTGCTGTATGCTTTTGATGAATATCAATTTTATGCATGTTTGAGTTTGTCACAAGTGTGTGTATGATATTCTGTTTGCATCACCCAGATTAGTTTTTTTTTTTCTGGAGCCTTCACTGACTCCGATGGGACTAGCTTTTATAATATGTCACAAGTGTGTATGATGTTCTGTTTGCAACTCCCAGATTAGTGTTTTTCCGAAAGCCCTCATTGACTCCAATGGGACTAGTTTTATAATTTAATTTCAACTCTCCATTCAAAAAAACATCTATGAATTAATTGGATTCCATGGACATAAATTCTTGAAATTGATTTTTTTTTAAGCCGATGGAAATTGAGCAAGTTATGTCAGATCAGGATAGCGAGGATGAAGTTGATGATGATGTTGCCGATTTTGAAGACAGAAGGGTATGCTTAATGATCACATGGCCTAATTCTTCTAGTTTGCTATTATTCTATAAACAAGTTTTTTCTCTAAGATAAGAAGGCTTCATTTGTAAATATAACAGTTCTGATGAAATTAGTTAAATAATAGAATAGTAAGATAAAAAGTTACAGTAAATATACAGCACAATAAGCAATATCCCCCCTCCCCTTTTCAATATAATAATACTTATTGAATTGTAATTGTGCTATAGCACTTGCATGCTGCACAATTATGGAGCAATTAGCTTAATGTACAAAATGATGAAATAATTGCAATGTCTTCAAACAGCCACTGAAAAGCCACCAGTAATAATCTATCGTGCTGCAGATGCTTGATGATTTTGTAGATGTGACTAAAGATGAGAAGCAAATGATGCACTTGTGGAACTCATTTGTGAGGAAGCAACGGTAATTGTTTATTTTGTTTCTCATGAAGATCTTGTACAGAGAATCATACTGAATTACTGCTGTCACGGATATCTATAGTTCCGAAACCAACTACGATGCCTGCTGCATGAGTTTCGCATAGATATAAAGTTTGTGGCTGTTGGGTGCAAACTGTCTTGTTTTCAACTTCTTTGCTTTTCATGCTGGCAGGGTGCTTGCAGATGGACATATCCCATGGGCATGCGAGGCATTCACAAGATTGCATGGACACGACCTTTTCGTAGCCCCAGCTCTGATGTGGTAACTCGTCTTACTAATTTTAATTTTAAACGTCATCGTATTGCACTGTAGCTGTTTCTCTCCTTCCTGCTCAGCCTCTCCTCATATCAGTACTTGCAAGCAAATTATGTTGTCTTGGGGATATTTTCTCATGCTTCACTGTCTTTCGTGGTCAACAGTTTTAAATAATCACTTGCTCCTATGGGATTGGCAGGTGTTGGAGATTATTTATGATCAAACTGTGGAATCACGGTCTACTTGATGCACGTACGATGAACTTGTGTAATATGATTCTCGAACAATACCAAAAGCAGGACTTGGGTCCTGTGAAAAACTAGAGACCTGTGGTGTTTCTGCATGGACAAGGAGGAATAAAATTTACTTTTCCATTTATCAACTTGTTATTGCATTTAGTCGTGGGGCTCAATTGCATATCATGCCTTCTGTCTCTCTTATTTTGCTCGATCAACTAAATTCATTTACGCAGACCACTAAGATCTACCCAAGAGTTCATTAGTTACATGTTTATATTGAAAATAAAGGACCTCGCTAGAGAACATCACCTCTACATTGCTGTGTGTAATAATATAGATTTCATTTTCCAGATTGAAAGATTTAGAGGTTGCTCTCTTATAAAAAGGAGAACATAGTTTGCGAAACGCCTACCAGAAAAGTGCATAAATGTCCATTCAGAGGGCAGTTTTCTTAAAAATCGAAAAAACTCCTTACGAATGTATTTTTTGAACCAATATATTAGAACTATGATGATAATAATAATAATATAATATACGTTAGTTGGGAGGTATTGTCATTTTATTAACAAAAAAAAATAGAAAAGAAAAAAAGTTTCTCAGCAAACCATGCATGAGAGTGAGTTTTGTAAGCTGCCAAGAACTTCTTCACATATAAAAGCTGCTTGACTCATCAACCAAGCACGTGTGAGCGGGCATGCGATGCTTAAAACACTCCTTTTTTTGTTTCTTTCTCGTACTCCTCCGATTTTTTTTTTTTTGTCTCTTTCTATACAATCCAAGATCTTTATATTCATATTAAAAGTATTTTAAAAAAATATATTTTAAATTAAACTTTTTTTGGTATTTTTATGTATTGATATTAAAAAATATTTTTTAAAAAATAAAAAAAAATATATGATTTTGATATACTTATAAACAAAAAATACTTTAAAAAACAATTTAGTGAAAGTTTCAAACATGTACTATCTGTGTGATGATATAAGTTCAATGCTATATTTTTTTCAACGATCTAGAGATGCTTGTGCTGGTTTGGGAAATTAATTTTGAGATGTATATTCGACAAATTCTCTCACATTCACATTAATTCTATTCATTGAAGATTTCTATTTTTTTTCATTTTTCAGATTGATTAATACGAGTTAATATGGTCATTAGAACTATCCCATTTTCCACCACAAGGCTTTCAAGGGATTAGTGTGATATTTAAGAAAATCTAGGCGCTTTTTTGTATGCTAACAAAATCTAATTGTGAAGGGAAAAATACTATTCATTGCAATAGAATTTATTATTTATTAGAATAATATAATGATCATTTTAAATTGTCAAGGCATTTCATTTTTTAAGTATTTAGCTGATTGTAAATTGTTTTATGTATTTTTTCTTATCATATAATAATAAAAAAAATTAATTTAATAGAGTATAATTTAGATCGCGAGTTTGATGAGTTTAGAAGAGTTAACTTGACTTGTTTCTTTTTTTTTAATTTGTCTAATTAACAAGATTATGTCAAGATAATCTTATATAATTAATATAATTAAATCTAAAACTTGAGTTAAACGAAAAGCCTGGCAACAAATTTCTAGTTCAAACTATTATATTAAGTTTGATAGCAATACTAATTTTTATATATATAATTTAGATATTAATTAATTTATTTTATCCAAAACGAAATGATAGCACTGGAACAACCTGGTTTCTATCTCAAAGTCGGTTGATCTATTTGTCTGTTGGTTACCAAAACAAAGAAGAAACTCTTACCAAAGCAAGAGACATAGTAGCTAGCTGCCACATGTACATAACGGGGATCCAGTACTCAACACGCGTAACAGAGAACCTCCAGCTAGTTTCCGATGCTATGCTACTTTTCAACAACACGTGTGGATAGCCATGCAATGTATTGCAATTTGTCTTCTCGTTTCACTTCTGCTCTTAAGACAACCGTTGGATTATCCAGGAGGGATGCTAAATTCTGGAGAAATTTTAATTACTTCTTACACTTGTCCACAATGGGTTTTCTGTAATATCATCTCATTTATTTCAATAAAATTATTGCAGAATTCCTGGCTAGTTTAGTCGGCATTTTGTTGGGAAATTAATCCTGTCAAGATTTTAAGCATTGCTATTAATGTTAATTAATTTGACAAATTAGCTATATATGTACGTAATGGTTTATATATATGCATGCTGATGCTAATTAATGGGTCTGGAATTAATTAATCCTATGAACGTTAATTACCGTTTGATGAAGGGCATATTTTGTCAGTCCAAACGTAACTCGTGATGGTTAGCTTCTAACTCAACAGATCAGAGTAGTTCACTCAATATTCTCTATAAATACAGCTTTACTGATCCTCACTCTTCTTCATTTCTAAATTCGGAAAACCCGTCTCTTTAATTGTCTCTCTTTCATCCATATGGATTTTCTACTTGTTTCTGATTTTCTCTTCAAATTTTCTTTCATCGGTTTCATAATCAGATCAACCCTATTGTGATTATCATGTTTATTTAGAGCATGCATGAAGAAATTCAAGCTGGAAATGCCGACCCACTTCTGTAACTTGACTTTGACTGGTTTTTTATTTTGAATTTTCCTTTTTTTACATGCCTCTCTGTACTTTGTAAACATATTTCAAGTCCTCAAGGATTTTTGATTGTAAATTTATTATTTTCTCATGTGAACTTTCACTTCAATATTTCACTTCATATATCGTTTATGGCTTGAAAACCCTAGAAGCCAGACCTTGCACTTGCATGCAATCTGTGAAATCACTAGCATTACCTTTAAACATCAAGAAAATGTTGAAAGGAGTGGATCCAAATCATCTCAGAAAATTTTGTAATTCAGGTGAAAATCCATTTTCGGTGCTGAAATTAACTCCAACTCGATATGATAGCATTGATGATGAGATTTACAGCACCGATGAGTTCCGAATGTATGCTTACAAGATCAAGAAATGCACCAGAACCCGCAGCCACGACTGGACTGAGTGCCCCTACGCCCACCGCGGCGAGAAGGCGACACGTCGGGACCCAAGAAAGGTGCCCTACACGGCCATTGCTTGCCCGGCATTTCGCAGTGGACAGTGCCTTAAAGGTGATGAATGCGAATCTGCTCATGGAGTTTTTGAGTATTGGCTTCATCCTTCACGTTACCGAACACGTGCATGCAATGCAGGACGTTTTTGCCAACGCAAGGTTTGCTTTTTCGCTCACACGCCTGAGCAAATTAGAACTCAAAACAAACATACGTGTCCTCTCGTGTATAGGGCACGAATGAATGGTCATGAGAATGGGATCTTAGGTTTTGGATCGAGCAGTGAAGATGGTGCCTCGTCGTGTCCAATGTTGGGGTCCCCTGTGGCTATGATCAGGATGGATGGTGGGAGTTATTTTGATGGGGTTTCAGATTTTTTGATCAACAGTTTGAGAAATTCAAAGACTCCTGATGAAAACGACCATGATCTAGAAATTAGGGGTCTTAACAGTTGCGGGATCAGTGAATTAGATTTGGAATTGCCACACATTGATTGGATTTCAGAGCTGGTGAAGTAATTATGTGACTGTTGATTAATCCAAGGGTTAAGGGATATATGTATATATATTTTCCAAGACTTGAATGTATTTTCCTTTTAGAGTAGTGTGAATTTCCATCACTGTCAGCTGTTTGGTTTCTCATTTGACTCGTGTACTGTAAACTACATGTTTTTCCTCTATATTCACCGAATAAATTATCGTTTGTATAATATTACAGTAACCTCGATATGTTGAACAGCAAGATCTTATATCTAAAAATCATATATATTTTTTAAATTACCAAGTTATATAGTGAGTCTTTTTCAAATGCCCTCGTTGAGATTGAGAGCATTAGATTTTGTCCGATGAATTGGTGGAGATTATATATAAAAAAGGCTTTGGGCTGCATGCCGAGCTAGACGCCTGCTTTATTTGTTTACCAAATTAATATGCCCGATTAAAGCATATTTATTAAAGAAGAGAAATATTCAAAGATAAATGGTTTTTTTTCTAAAATTGTGGTTAACTATACACTCTATTCTTCCAACTTTTCATGTTATAAAATCTCAATCCTTACAATTTATGAAGTTAAATCATGAATCCAAACTTTTTTTTTTAATTTTATCTTTAGTTTGAGAAAAAAGAGAGTGACTGGATTTCCGTGGTAGATAGAAAAATTCTAGGTTGGGAATGATTTCAGCTATTAAAATAGGTGTTTTTGGTGCGAATAAGTACTTTTCTAAAAGATGTTGTTTTCCCTTAAACTTGCTCGAAATTATGGATGTAAAGCTGTTCTTTTTTTATTTAGGTTGATTGTGGGTTATCAAATAATTTCTGAATTGATAAAGGCTATGAACATTATCTCCAAGGTGTTAATGGTGTTCTTATGATTTATTTTTTTTCCAAAATAGTTTTTTCTTCGTCTGAACTAGATCAACCTAATTTTCTAGCGACTAAAGGTCAACAAGATGTAAATAGTAGAGGTAGGGCGTCATATAAAAAAATAATAATGAAGAGCGGATAACTTCTTGTTTGCCCCTTAAACAAATATATATATATATATATATATATATATATATAAAGCTCAGATACATGGGTCGCTTTAGGCATAAGTGCCTACACCTTTTACGAAAGGTTCATGATCTTTAGACTTTTCTAACCCGAGAAATGAGGCTCTTTTTTAATTACAATTGTATTTTTTTAATTTATCACTTAATATTTGGTTGATTATTAATTCGGCTGTATAATTTATTTTGATTTGATTTTTTTTCCAATCACATTAATATTTTGTTGGTTTTTTATTTTATATATATATATGCTTTAGATTTAAAAAAAATTATTTAGCTCAATTAAATTCTTAACCCACGCCACATATTTGATTGGTTAATTTAGAATGGGTAAAGATCAAGTTTGATTGCAAAATAAGCCACCTACTATTAAAGTTAACACATCAGGAAAGAATAGTAAACATAGGCAGTTCACTTGACAAGGATAACATAGCTTGTTAGGTTTTGAGTTTGTTTTGATGATCACAAGTTTGAGATTTACATAGTCATTAATTTCAGATTTATAATATTAGTTTGAATCCTCTCAATGCCGTTGTAGATTAGATTTATGTAGTCGTTAATTTCAAGATTAATGAGATTAGACCAAGTTTGAGTTTGTTTTTTAATAATCACAAGTTTGAGCTCTCTCAATGTCATCGGAAAATAATAGTCGAGGTATACACAAAAGAGTTCGAACACCAGTTTCCATAGGAAAAAAAGAAGTAGGGTAACATAACTGCAGCTATCCTGTAAGAGAAAATATAGTGGAAATTGTGTTACTATTGGAGCTTGCCTTCCTGTTAATAACAAGAGAGCATATAACCGAGTAGCTCAACCAATCAACCAATAAAATGATTTGACCATGTATATACATACAGTATGTAAGGCGACCAAAAGAAAATTCCTCTGACTAGGATTGCTGCCTAATAAACCTCCTACTTCCATTTGATCGTGTGTTGATCATCTGATATTTACGGCATTCATTGTTGGAAGATGAAAAGGTACGGGCCGGGTATATTTATAAATTTAAAGAATCGGGCCATGATTTAATATATCATAAAAATAAATATTCTTAACGCATGAAAATAATTAATTGGTAAATGCTAGTATTCTATTAATTTGCTAGGGAATATCTTCTGCATGCGTTGAAGACTGATCTTTAATTTTTATCTCTATAGCTTCCTCGTTTCATGAATTACAAAGCTAAGAAATCTATGGACTCGCTGATCACCATTGTTTGCCACTAGCCAGCCAAAAACACGACCAGTTTTACTCGCACCTATTTTTCTACAAGACAGTCCCTCGAGAGACTAATAGAAAGCAAGATGTAGAGGGTAAATTTAGCACAGAAAATTAAAAACAAAATACCATAAGTTAAGAAATAAGAGCATTTTGTTGCACAGACTTGAAATTAACAAGACACAAGCAAATTAAAAGCAAATTATTCAAGATCAACACAACTACTAAAAGAGACTCGACAACAAGAAGCAAATGACGATCGACGAAACTAAAAATGAAAGCGTGCAGCCCAATATTTAGCTCCTCCGACAAAAACTCACATCCGTCTTTGCAATTTCCATGATCTCCACCTATACTTTGAAGAATATCACCATTCTTTCATGAAAGAGATCATCACAGGCAAGTCTTTTCAAGAAATAGTAACTTGATGCCCAAACTGCTCAGCCTTGTCTT
The DNA here is from genome assembly GCA_032356905.1 of Salix exigua. Lineage (NCBI taxonomy): Eukaryota > Viridiplantae > Streptophyta > Magnoliopsida > Malpighiales > Salicaceae > Salix > Salix exigua. The sequence continues at coordinate 3,960,953 of CM063588.1, read as the reverse complement.
TCATTTCCCTTGCCTTACAAGCCAACTTCATGCGTGCCTGATCCAGCTGGTCTGCCCCTGGAGGATGCCTCCCAGTAGCATACCTTTCAAAACATTACGTGACACATTATTAATTTTATTATTGATATTATTAATAACATAGCCCCAGGAAAAAATAAAATGAACGTACCCATAGATCCATGACATGACAGTAATTCCTGCCACTCCAAAGCCACCAGAGGCCAAGAACCCCATGAGAAGGAGAGAAACGGTTATCACAGCAGGAACAATCACTGGGCTGAATAAGACCAGCAATGGAGTGGCGATGGTCAGCAGAATGACTGTGGCAGTAAGGGTCAAACCGGAGAGAACTAAGAATGATCCACCAGCAGTGACAGCAGTAGTTGCCTTGACTATTTGCTGGGACCTCGGTTGACGTTTCCCTAGTTGCTGTGAATGTTGAAGCTCAGCCATTGATGCAAGATCAAACGGTGGATATATGCTTCCAATAGAAATCTACCAAGAGTTTACTTTAAATATTGTAAATATATAGCTGTGAACCGTGTGATCTTCTTGTGTTCGAGGGTGGAGTTATAAAGAGAGGAGGCTATTAATGTGGGGACCCGGATGTAGGCACGTGTTAGAGAGACATGAGGCACGTGTTGAGGAGATTGCCATGCAAGGGTTGCATGCAACCCGAAAGGTTTAGTTTTAGGACACGTTGGTTTTTGTTTCTTCCTTGAGGTTGTGTTCAAGAAATGAAACAAAAAAGACAGCAGCTTTGGGAGGCGTCGAGTAATCCAAAACCCCGCATATAATAATTATCCACCGTGCATGAGCATGGCTGCAAGAATCTAATTGAAAGTAGCTGTTCAAATAATTTACCTCCAGTTTTTGTGTGCGACTTCCCTCTATCAAGATTGTATCGTAGGGTTTATAATTGATCTTTAATATTTAGATAAATACTTTAAAACCCAAATTCTTTTTATCTTACATTGTGTGATTAAGATATTTATAGACTTCACACTAGAAATAGCGTATCACGGGAAGCTTGGAGAGTGTGTAATGCTACTACGTACCATGAGTTGAGACTTGAGAGGTTGGTGTTGTCCATTAACGGTGATGCTTTTGCGGTGGAAAAGTGTGGACAGAAACTAATCTTTGACGAGAAAAGTGGTATCTACTCTGCATATGCGCCTGGTCTATGTGCCTGCACTAAAACTTTGTGTGGTTCCCAAGAACTTCAAACAATACAGACAGGTATTTGTGTGTTGTCGAGTTTCAATTAAAAAATAAGATAAAATAATGATGTAATTTTTATCTCATCAGCTGTAATATTTTAGTTTCGTTCCGACTGTTTTATTTTTGCTAAATAATATTTTTTAAATTAATGAATAATTTTACAATATCAATTATATCTCTTGATCGGACTGTTAGATTGAGATGAAATTTTACGATGAGTCTCTTGATATATTTATATATTATGTTAAAAATTCAAATCAATCAGAGAATGTGATGTACTTGCGAGATTGATACTAACATTCTTGTAATATTATACATGTTCATAGTTTTATTCAGAAAAATTATTTTATTGTGTTTTTTTAGATTAAATTGCAAAATTTTAAATAATTTTATTTTTTAATTTAAACTAAAAAAAATGAATATATATATATATATATAAAACAGTACAATCAAAACAACGAGCTGTAAAAACAGGCCAGAACTAAAATATTTTATTTTAATTGAGAAAACAAAATTGACCCATATGTGCTTAGGATAGTTTTAAACAAAACTAGAGTAGGGATTGGACGAGGGAGAGGTTGTTCGGGGCTGGTCGGAACAGATCTAGTTGTTAGGGCTTGCAAGCTTTTTGCATGGGTGTGCGATGCACGCACAACAGCAAGGCATGTGGCTAATTGCCAGTTTACCACGTCTTTTAATGGTATTTTTTAAATATTTTTCTTGTAAAAATCTTTCTAATAATTTTACGAAGTTATCATCCATTTCTTCTCTTCGTTTTCCATAATTGATCTTCTTGCTTCTCCAGCTATATATACCTTTTTCAATTGACCTTGTGATATGTGTATATGTTGGTAGAAGAATCTGCATTTCTAGCTAGTCTCTACAATTTGCTGAGCAACCCACAAAATCCCTAGCCAGAAGTTTTTTTTTATTATTATTATTTTGTGTACCACCAAGAGAAAATAATGGCTGAAGTGATAAATCGTTCTTTATTTATTTACATCATACGTCGGTTTCCCATATCAGAGTATTGATCTACGATTCCTTCAAAAATTAGAATTTTATAGTAAAAATGTTTTGGGTCAACCTATTAACCCCGTAAATATGGATAAAGGATTGAAATAACCATATAAAAAGAAAGTGAGAACAAAAACATAAAGATCACTTCCTAAAAAATAGAATGATAAAACGATGAAATTAAAAAAAATAAAAAAAAGATCTTAAAAATATCAAAATCAATTCGTGTTAACTTTCAAAATTCTTAAACCTGGTCATGAGACCAGGACTAACCTCGTGGAAGGAAAACAAAACAAGTAATTATCCTCAGTATAGAAAAAATAATTAATTAAATTGAGAAAAAATAATAAACAATAAACAAAGGATCCAAAATAAACCAAACAACAATAAAAGAATTGAGACCAAAGTTGACATAAACATGAATTAAAATCATATATTAAGGGATAAAATTGAAAACAAAATCTAATTAGTAAAAGGGCTTAAAAAATCAATATAATAAGGATACAATTTGATATAAAATCAAATTAAACCAAATAATGAGGGATATTATTTAAGAAAATAAATCATAAAAATAAGGACTAGATCTGATATTAAATATAAATGAAATAACACCTCTATACTCTGGCATTGCGAACAAAACGAGGGGAAGAGAACAAAAATACTGAAGCCCAACAGTGCCTCCTTCACGAGCACACACATCTTGATCTCACCACTTGAAAAGGGATGCCAATGCAATTTCAACATCAGCATAGAAGGTGGTGTTATGTCTCATGATGCTTACTCACCGACACGTGTATGGTGTGCACCAACTATTTTTTTTATTAATATTTTATGTCTATAAAAAGAACAAATCATCTTATGTCATGTAAGTAAAACAAAATAAACAAGGGTAGAACACCACAAATCCCAAACGAAGAAGGGTTTTTTCTTCTTCTAGAGAGCATTTAAGTGGTTTTATTGTGCACAAAAATAAAAATATCTATGAAAACCCTACAGGCGAGTACATTTTATTATATTAATAAAAATAAATTATCTTGAAAATATAAATCTAGTAAAAAAACTTTAATTGCTGATTAATTTAGACAAAAGTGTTATAAGTTGATGTTCTTTGCTGGTCATAAAAATTGTTTACTAGTCAAGCATGTTAATATTGTATGTCACAACATACGAGACAGCACAGTGGAGCATTACGCGTCCAGCAACAAGAGATCAATTCAGGCTACAATATTTGTTCTTGAAATTGTTTTTTTTTTTTAATCTTTTAGGAGAATAATGAGTAGATAGATCGACAATAGAGTCCCGATTTGTGCATTTGACTGTTCTTGCATCTGATCAAACTTAGAATTATGTGATTGTTTTCGTAGGAGTGTGTGTGTGTGTGAAATACTATTTATAGCTTCTTTATTATCCATTAGATAAAATAATTATTTATAAAAAATTATTTGAGCCAGGTCAGCTGAATCATCATCCTCTTCCTAAGATTATTTAATATTAAATATATATTAAATCACCTCTCCTCAAGTCCAAGTAAAAGGAGCACTTCATCTGTTTCTCAAAAATCAGGAGGCATTGGACCTGTAAGCGTGCTATCCTTCAGCCCAATAGGCTTATTGGATAGGCTTATGGACTGTCGCTCCGATTAGCTTTGGGCTTTATACTTTATGGTCTTATTCGGGCTTCCAATTAAACAACATTCCCTTTTATAGCTTTTGGCGTTTGAAAATTCCGCACGTACATAATACAACTAAGCTATTTTAACCACCCGCCCGACACAGGTTGTAAATTTATTTTCTAAGAAAGTAAGAAAATTAAAATTTTATTTTATTTTGATCCATATTTTTTTGATTTATAATTACTTTTTTGGCTTTTTATAGAAGTTTTTTTTGTTAGTTTCCAATTACATCGTTCAATCAAAATTTATGGTTTATTATTTTTCACAATTTGCTCATGATTTTCTATATTTTTTAAATTCTTTTGTAAAGGTTATTATTCTTTTTAATTTATTTTGTTATTTTGATTTTAACCATCGTTTTAATTACTATTTTTTATTTTGAATCTTTTTGTGTGATTTATTTTTTTATCTCATTCAATACTGTCCTGAAAGTTAGCATGCATGGTTTTCTTTAATTTATTTTTTATCATGTTATCTCAATTGCCCTGAATTGACGAGTTAACCTGAATTGATTTTCCCTTCAATCCCTAAATTGTATATTTATAATGCTAGCTTAGATTGACTCATAACAATTCTTTTATTCCTTTTTTATCTTACTCCTTCCTTACATATTTAATTGTATAAAAATTAAACACTATCATTTTTTGCCCCTAGATAGAGGTTTTTTCTTGGTAATCTTAGTAGTTTTTTTTCTCTTGATAAAATTAAATTATATGGTTGGCTGAAACTATGATCGGATTATTGGATTTTTTATGTATTTGTGATACCAAAATATTTACAAGACAAAATATTGATCCACGATGTAACACGAACGATCAAGTTTGTACTAAAAGTAAAATTCAACTACATGTATAATTAATGATAATACAGATTTACAAGAGGCTTTAAAATTATACTATCAAGGATGGATGACAATTAATTTTTCAAAAAAGATATTAAATATTTTTAATGTTTTTATAAAATTATAATATATCGCTTGGTTAATGTTTTTTTCTTTCCAAAATGAAATTTATATGTATTGAATTAAAATGATCAAAACTTTATAGATCGAGTTAAAAAAAAAAAAAGTCCAGACATTCACCATGGACACAAAATCAAAGTTACCATGATTTTAACATTGTAATTATTAGTCTGACTTTTACTTTGCTGATTGTTTTAGTTATTATAAGAGAGTATTTTAGATTTCCTTATATAAACTTTGCATTGATTTTTCTTTTGTTAGGCAACATGGCTTTTTTACCATCAAGTTTTTTTGTTTTTATTATCTAAAGAAGCACATAAAAGCTCATGTCAGATCTTAGATTATCTCCAAATTAAGATACAGTGAAGAATCACCAGCAAAGATCAGAGAAAAAGAGGGAGAGGGAGTTTTTTATTTGTGTCCTTTCATGTTTGATGTAAAAAACATGTTTCTTATACTATATACCAATCATATTAATAAAAAATTTCCTCCTATTAAAAGATTACTTTACTTGTTTATTTTAAGCACTATTAAATTTAATGAAAATTTATCTAGCAAAAGGTGTTTGCAATATTTGGACCATCTTTCATTTTTCAAAAGCATTGATTTTACTTTTCTCATCATAATATCTCTTGAAATGATCAAATTTTCTATTAGTAGTAACCTTTTTTTCAGTAACATCTCTACCTTTACAATTATTCTCCTCGCCTTTATTAGTGTAAATAATTTCTTATGATTTTATCTCTCACAAGTGGTTATGTTCTATCAACCTTTACAACTCAACATTGCACTTTTAAACATACTCATTTCCTCATAAATATCCTAATATTGCTGAAATAATTATTTCTCTTGGGTCAAGATGAAGAACTTGTCATATAGCATATGTTTTGTCCTCCCCCGCCATGAGGAGACAAATTGTTTTCCTTGGTTTGCACGTGTATTAATTGGAGGTTTTTACCAATATTAAACTCTTTATTTAAGTGTATATATGACCAGTCTTATCATCCTATTTTCTATTATATTTATTGATTTTATAAACCTCTTATATTTGACAACCCAATCAAGAAATTCTTCATCTTCAAGTTTCTATTAAAGCTATGGAAAATGTACCTTCAATTAGATCTCATTTGTTGCCTTGGGGTAATGTTATTTCTCATATTTTTTTCTGTCATGATCTGTAAAATATTTGTAATTCTCTTGAACCTTGATCTCATTAAACTCTTTCATATAAACAAGTTGTGGTTGTTTATATAGGGTTGGAGGAACATATTTTGGGTTTGATACACCTTGAAGGTAAGTCTCTAGACATGTCTATTTTCTCATTACAATTCTTGTTTTTCCATATTTTTATTAGAAATTGATATGGTTGATTATTTATGTTTGTTAGCGACCATTCTTATCACTATCGAGTCCTCACAACATCTTAGAGTTATTGATCTTATGATATAATCCACTACGATACCAATTGACAGCATATAATAAAAGAAAAAACTATGGTTTTTCAAATATAAAGTTACAACTCTATACTATAAAAAAAGTTGATAACTTTAAACTTAAACCAAATAAAACTTTAAAACCTACTTGAAAAAACAATTATTAATAAATTATACTAAGGTTTCTCAAATATAAAATTATAAGAATCAATAAAATTCACAACCTCAAACTTAAACCAAGTAAAACTCTAAAACTTATGTAAATAAACAAAATAAATATCATCTTGTATGGTGGGTTTTATCAATTGATTAATTGACCATGAATGATACTTAATCAAGATTGATTGATTTTAGTGATCATGGTCAATTTATTATGATGAAACTCTTGACATGACCATATTAAAAATATTTATTTTTATTTAAAAATACCTCAACAAGAGTAAAAAAATATATACAAAATAAATAATTATATTGTTGGGTTTTTTTAAAAGTAATTATTTAATTAATATAACATATTTCTATTAATTATATAATAATAACATAATTAAACTACATACAAAATAATTGTATTATATTTAAAATAATAAAAAATAGCTCTCACTAAAAAAACATTCAAAAATACTCTTACAACATCTTAGAGTTATTGCTCCTATGTGCTTGTAATTATTTATATGTTAAAGAAAATAATTATTTTATATAATGCTTTTGACTATTTCACTCGTGTGCTTGCATCTGCATTTCTACAACCATTTCCATTATAAAAAAAAAAAAACACTAATTGTATTAACATTCAGAACATTAAACATTCCTATTTCCTTGCCCCCAACAGCCACACCACCACCCAAAACTCAAACTAGCTAGCCAATAATTGCTCGCCAACTGGCATTAACCCCTTATGAGGACCAACCTGAAACATATTATATCCCACCCCTCTTTCCAACTCAGCTCCCTCAACCGCCAGCATTTTTCTCATCTTAGCCGAGCCAGTATCCACAACCGTCAGACCTGTATCTGGCTGTCGACGCTTGGCAGTGATCCTAACCGGATCCGGCTCATTAGACCCTATCTTATGTGGAAAATTAAGTAAAGCCTTTGAGCCACGCATTCTATAAGCCGCTCTATCATAAGCCAAAGCCGCTTCCTTTGCCGTCTCGTAAGTCCCGAGCCACACTCTTGCGCCATTCTTAGCTGGGTCCCTTGTCTCAGCCGCAAACTTCCCCCACGGCCTTTGCCTCACTCCTCTATAGTGTCTTCCCTTGGTCACCACCTTCTTAGTAACAACAGCTTCCATATTTAAGCTAGATTCTTGAACCAATTTATTGGGATCGGCTTCCAGATCCGGCTCGGCTTTCGGCTCGGCTTTTACAACATTAGCTATTATCGTCGTCGTAGTAGTAGCAGTAGTAGTAGAAGAAGAAGAAGAAGCGGTTGAAGTGCTCAAGTCTACTGGAGACCATCCAGAACTAACAGCATCTCTGAGGAAATTGTAAATGACCATATCTTCAGAATCATCAACTTTTAACGGCAAGTCACCCCATGTCTCGTTTAAGCAAGAAATAAGAGAATTAAAGCTCGGACTTCTATGTTGATGATGATGATACAGAGCACTAAACTCGCACAGTGAGCTAATCTCGTTCATATTTCTGGAGTGATAAATTAAGGGAGAAGGTAAATATGTTTTGTTGGGTTAGTTTTTGGAGGATAGAATTTGCTCCCTTTTTTTTTTTGATGGGGTTTTAGAAGAGAAAAATGAAAGAATGACAGGACCCAAGGAGATGATGAAAGATTTGTGAGGGGGTGCTGTGTATATATATATATATATATATATATATCTATAGATATAGATATACACATATATTTCCATCCACATGTCTCTCAGTCGTCCATCCACATGTCTCCATTCAAAATTTGGAAGATGGACAAGTTGGTGATGATATTTTTCACAATTTAATTTTAATATTTTATTGCTAGTGCCTATGTGACAAATGACAATCCCCTTTTTATTGTTTTTATTTTTTTAATGAAATTTCAATGCACAAGTGGGCAGATCGAGCTGGGTTGCTGTCCCATGGTAGATAATGTGGGAGTGTGATATCACCAGCCCATGTCATCCATTCGCCACTACCCATGAGATGAGAGAAAGCATCTAGCAAACTAATATCTGCGGGTGACGTGGAAGTGGTTGTGTCCACATTAAAGTTTCACACTAGAAGTATCGAGAAATGAGCTTCACAAGGAAGAACAGGGAATTTGTTAAAGAAAAGGCAAAAAATAAATTACTGATATAATTTGTAATTCCGGGTGACGTATTAATCCCTCTTTTTTCTGTTTTTTCCCAATAATAAATAAATAGTTTCTTCTTGTATTCTTATTTTCAACTCAAAAAAACCTAGTTAATGCGTAAGTTCAAATATGGATAGAAATTATAACACCGAAATTTAAAATAATTTATTTTTCTGTACAGAGTTGCCCAAAATAATGATGGCCGTTAGAATAAAAAAAATAAAACGAGGACATGTCTTTCATCCGTGGTTTTGTTTGATTGCTGGATTTGTCGGGACGTACATCTTCTAACAACTATTGTGTCGGTCCGTTAATCTGCATCCATCTGGACCATGAAGCTGATAGCAGGCATAGTTATAAAATCTGGATGAAGGGTGGGCCCGGGACCAGTTTCGAGTTATACATCCACTGCCATCAACTCAGAAAAAAATATAAAAAAAAACTAAAACCACATCTTTACAGATGAAAAATCAGCAAATTGATAATTAAATTTTGACAGACGGACAGGATCATAAAATTAGCCTGGATTTTTAATCAAATTAATTGGGTTTCATATATACCATGATCATAAAGAGCAGGACGTTTTTAAGAATTTGTTCCGGTGGTAAATAGCTAATAATTTGCATAATAAATCTTGAATTCGAGTAAAGAGATGCACGCTTCTACAAATCTAAAATAATCAAAATTTTATTTGTTTCACTGAACCAATAAAATATTCTTTCTAGAAAATAGAGTATTTTCATGTAAGAAAATAAAATAAAGAGCAGGGCTTAACAGTATAAAATAGGAGAATGGGAATTAGAGCACGAGCGCGTGTAAAATCTCTATAATTTTAATATGAGTTTGTTTATTTATTTATTTATGGCCAATACCTTTTTACTATCGAAGAAAGCTAAGCAAATGCCCGATATTGTCCGTTTCTTATCTTTGAGAGCTAATAGTTTATACATAAATAAATAAAATACACGCGGGAGCATTGATTAGGTGAGATTTTTGCTTACATTACAAGGCTGTTTGTCATCATCTAGTGCATCGTGGTAGGGGGTGCCTCTTGCGTGTTTCAACTCCTGGGCTGGATTCAAGAGGCAGAAACGGAACCTCGCCCCCTCCCCCGACTATATTCAAGAGACAACATGGTTAGAACGCACTTCAAGATTTGTCTGATTTAAGTTTAATAACATTGATTTATGGTGCGAAATGTTTAATGTTGTATTTTTTTTTAAAAAAAATATTTTTAAATAATTATTTGACACGTTAATATTAAAAATATTTTTTCATTATATTTCCAATTAAAAAACTCTTTAAAAATAAAGTCAACAACAATTACAAAAATACTTCGAATTACTAAGATAATCATGACATCCAGCTTATATTAATCTCATATTTAGTCCCCCAATAAATCAATAATCTTAACTCATAAGAGCACCTGTTATATTTTCTTCAAGAATCAAACGACAACTGCATATTAACGCGGCAGAATTTACTGGTTGACGTGGGATAGAAAAAGAAAAAGAAAAGGAAAAGAGCGTACTTTACGAAAATGCCCATGTAGGATCTTACCATACAATTTGGCAGCACATGTGAGTCTTGTCGTTCATCTCATACAATCGGCAACTTGTTCTATCTAAAAAAAGAAAGTACCCTGTAAAAGCCATCGAATGAGAGGCCACGGGACAGAGCATGACAGGGACGTTGTACGGATGCACCACTCCTTGCCATGATTCCATCACTTGCTGAGGATAAGATTGACGAGCCCAATCCTCATAGCAACCGACAACTACAGGGTACCATGTTGCTATCCTAAACGGAAAATCTGGTTCCACATGTTCTGTGTGGCTGTCATTAACATGGCAGATATTAAGATTTATAAAAAAAAACCTCGAAAAATAAATATAAAAAACAGCTGTCATTATTTATAACTCAGCTGGTATACATATTCTTCTTCTTCTTCTTCTTTTAATTTCTTTCTTGACATAAAATTAAAATAAAAAATTCACAGTATTTCATGAAATGGGATCAGCATGTGTATGAAATATATAAAAAATGTCATAGTAATCGGAGATCGAAAAAGCCTTCAAATAAAATCTTTAATTTTTTCTTATAGATTTTTTTTTAATTTTCTTTGTTGTATTGAATTTTATTATTATTATTATTATTATTATTTGAATTAGAATTATTGATTTAATTGAGATTTTTTTGTCTACTTAAATTATGACTTTTAGTTTAGTTATATTATTTTCAATTGAATTCTAATTTAAATATGTTTTTTAGTATATTATATTCAGAGTTGTAATCTTAGAGCTTCAAAACTCTATTTTTTTATTTAAAATTTTAGAGATTAGAAAAAAACCCTAGATTTTACCCATGCTATATGCCATGATGTCGTATCATTGTGATTATATAGGTTTCATTTGATTGGTGCTCTAATGATAAGTGATACAAAAAAAAAACCCACTAATTTCTTTTTTTATTTTATATATTTACTAAATACTTTCAATATGCAAACTAAATCAAAATATAAAATAACGTGCTTGCTAGTGGGTTTGCTTTTTACATCTAACCAGATCACAAAGTCAAAGGTAACATCATAAAAGCAGATATAATTTAGTGATGATTGTATATGGTTTTCTTCAACAGAGCAATTGATAATAAAAATGGCTATATATCTCACTGTATAACTCAAAACCTATCAACTCCGGGGGGGGGGGGGGGGGAAGTCAAGATCACGGCCGTATAACACGACAGATAATCTATGACTCCAAAATAACCTTATATCTCAACCGTTGTTAAATGTTGAACATTGAGAAAAAATGTTCTTAAAAGAATTAATATGCGGTAGATCAAGGGCATGATTTTATTTCAATGTATATCCATAACATGACAAAAGAAAAAACAAACAGAATAAGTCCTGTCGGCTCTAGAGTGTCTATCGGAGAACATGACGCCCATAATCTTGAAATTCTATGTCATGTTGCTAAATCGGCAGTGGATATTCTTAGCTAGTTTGGTAAGTGGGTAGCATTAATTAATTAGGCTGAATAAAGTTAAATCAAGTAAATAACTATCATATTTCATGAGTTCATTTTTCATAATATTGTCAAATATTGGAATTCATTTTCCAAAAATTTATTTTCCAGGAATTCATTTTTTCCTGAATTTATTTTCCAAAAAAAAACTATTTTTCAGCAAATAAATAGTGCTTTAATAAATTTCAGATTTATGGAGATGAAAAGAATGTGTTAGGTTTGGGATTTGAACTTGAAGAGGGGAGGGATATCTTGGCCACAGATTTCAGTTTATTTTTAGAAAAATATATTTTATATGAAGAATATCAAAATCAGTACTCTGGGTAGACTTTTTTAATTGAACTCAATTTCAAAGTTCTCTCTGTGAAATCAAGCTGGAAATGGAGACCCTGCGGGGTTCCATGCATGGACCAGTATAGTCATAATAACAAGCTAAAATCCAAAAACAATTAACAAGCTAGCAACAGCAAGATGCGATGCATGCTCAATTATTCAAACAGCTGAAATTGCTTACTGTTTTGGTCTCTGGGTGTAAATAAATATATACGACACCGTGCGGTTGCAGTTTCTGCTGTGTAGAGAATGATGCCTAGATTTGAAAGCCGCAAAGTTTGAAGTTAAACTCTGCTGCAACACAACTAAGCATTGATCTTGAATGAAACCTGAACTAGATACTTTACCAGTGCTATGCTTCCGGCTGTGTTTTGTCCATGACTATTAAATGTATCTATTAAAATTAATAAAAATAGAAATACATGAAAATAAGTGAACAAGATTTTAATAAAAATACTACCACGTCAGCATGAATATATTAAAAATATTAATTTCAAATAATCACCTTTTTTATATATAAAATAAAGCTTATATATACAAAAATAAAACATTTTTTTTAAATCTGTCCTTAAAAGACTATAAAATTTGAAGTCTAAATCACAAGATCGATTTTTAAATCATATCAACTCTTAAAACTCACGATCTGTATTATTAGATCAAAAGCTAGACAAAAAGAAAATTCATGAAACTTGATTTCTAAATCAACCGTATAATAATAAAATAAATAAAAAACACAAAAGGCATAAATATCATTGCCTAGTTGTTTATTTTGTTTAATGTAAAGATGAATAAGTTAATTTTTTAATGTTTATGAAAAAATAGAAAGACAAACATATCTCTGAACCATTTTTGAATGATTAATTGGACATTGAAAAAGACAACCTCCCTTAACCAATACAAACTAAAGTTTCTTCAAATAGCAAAAGCATAATTTTACTGTCAGTGATATTTTTGTTTTTGTCATGTTGTCCAATCTAGTAGCACGTTTTATATTTATATGCTATGTTGATAATAATATTCAACTCAGTGAGTCTTGCCGACTCCCAGAATGGACACTTATCAACTAATTAATCAAGTTCTACTGCGCACGAAACCTATAGAAATTTAATTTAATTTAATTAATCTAAGGTGAAATGTTAAAACATGAAATTATTTATAAAAATATTTTTGTTCATGTCATTTCGAGTCAAGTATATATTATAGATTCGAGATGTTGACTCCAGGCATGAGCTAGTTCTTTTCTCCACATTACCATTTTAATACGATTTTAAGAGAAGGTTATGAAAAATAAATATCTTAAATTCACAAAATTGGATGTAAATCATTTGCTTATAACTTTACAAGAAAAAGATTTGATTTGGATATACAAAAGCTAGCTCAAAAACGTTTTTATTTATTTTTATATAAAAAGAAGAGGGATTTTTTAGTTTTTATTTTTCTCTCCAAAATTTTAATGTGCTATAAATGTTTCAAGTCTGGAATTAAGGGTATAGATGGCTTCTCCAAATTATTATTTTTTCTTTCTTTAGAAAACTGAAATTATCTATGAGCTTCGAAGCCGATTGTATACTATAATTGATTTTAATTGCTCACGCAGATTGAATTGACTTAATTTGCAATTTATTTATTTATTGGATTTTTTATAAAAAAATATAGAGTTAATATAATGGGAAAATAGTTGTTTTCAACCTGTTATTGCAATTAAAACTCATTCCAAATATACGTGGGATAGAGTGAGAGAGAAGGGTGTTAATGAGATGATTTTTTAATGGGATAGTTCTAAAGTAAATCACTCTCGTGTATAGCGTTATTTACAAATATATAAAAACCTATAATCCTAATTAATTATAAAATCTGTTTAAATTGCTTTTCAAACCATAAAAGAGGGTAAATGACGCTGAAATAATCTTATTGCTACACAAATACAAGGCGTGCTCTAATTAAGATTGCAGCCATGTCATGGGCTTCAAGTTGAGTAGTGGTTGGGCTGAAAAGACAAACTGGGCCATTGAATGACAGCTGAGCGACACATGATCACACACCTCAACAATGTCAACCCCGTCACCATCAGACATCTTCTCTTACGTTAAGCAACCCTCTTCATGTTCAGACATAGAAGGAGTGGAGGGTCCTATCCATGGTTAATGAAACCACTATCACTCCGGACAAATAATAACAGCTGTGTATCAAGAAGAAAAGACACCATGATCAATTTGTTCCTATTTTCTCGTGATATCGAAAACCATTTTTAAAAATAAAAGTATTATTTTAATTAATTTACAACTGTTTTTTGAAAAGTAGCTATCAAAATTATATCGGAGGACGCGCGCGCGTCCAGGTTCAGTGTCTGAATCACTGGGGTCCACACCACGGGGCACAATTGAACACCAACTTGCTGGCAAGTTGATGCGGGTGGGACTTGAAAGATCGGCAAGTGGTGGATGAAGACAGCTCCATGCAAAGCAGGTTCGGTTGCTTAGGGTTGCAGAAATAATTACAGGATTGAAAAGTCTTGCTCTCTATAGTTGAACATAAAAGTCAACATTCAAACCGCATGGTTTTTGAATCTGGTCTCGTGAGTCTTGGTTTAATCTGATCAGCTTCTGTTTTCAATTTTCTGGTGCCATGATGTGAATACATGAAGTCTTTGCTCTGAAAAGCATTCATATTATTATTATTATTATTATTATTATTATTATTATTGCCATGGTTGTAGTTGTTTTTATGAATTATTGTCAAATAATATATAATTTCCTAGCTAATTAAACCACTGGTATACCCACTCCATGGATCATAAGTGTTTCTCGAAATGTATAGTACTATTTATCATATAGAGCTCCCATCATTTATTATCTGTTTCTCCCAAAAAAGTATTTTTATTTTTTATTTTAAATTTAATTTTTGTGGATGTTCTTAGATCATTTCATGTAAAAAATATTTTTTTAAAATTAAAAAAATATATTATTTTAATATATTTCTATACATTCAATCGACTAGGAAAATGGAATGATGACATGGATGTATTAAAAGAAGAGGCGCAAGCCGCCCAAACTAGAAGGACCCAAGAAGGTCGAATGAGGTAGTCGATAGAGAAATACAGAGCAGAAACTTGTATTATTTGTGAGGAAACATGGTTGCGTATTCCATGAAACGTAGAAGAATGTGAAATCTGCCATTTGTAGTATTGCTTGCCAATAATTTTCACTTGGCCGTTAAGTTAGAAAGACCGTTAAGTTAGAGAGAAGACTTTTCGTGCTCTTCTAATGATCACACCACGTGTCAAAATCTTCGAGTTTATTTATTTATTTATTTTCTTCAAATACAAGATGGAAGCAATTTTGAAACATTGTCGTCAAAGAGTCAATAGGTTGATCTTTAGAGAACAACTTTTTTATTTTTTTATTTAAAAAAGAAATAGAAAAAGGGGTTCTTGCATATGCGTCCATGATCAATGAATGAAATAAATAAATGAATCCACGATCTACTACCTAGCTAGATTGAAAATAACATTTATGAAGGTTAAAGAGTCATCACCGTTGGCTGATTTGTATCCAAACCCACCTTCCAAGTTTTCAAAACCATAGAAGATTCTTATAATCAACTCTCACGTGTCAATAGACTCTTTTTTAATTATTATCAACTATGCTTTCCCATTTCAGCTTGGCTGGTGCTGTTTTGTTCAACGATCCAAAAATGTCAATGGGGACCCGGATAACATTAATAGCGTATATATCTACTCTTCTCATCCTATATCCTCGCGGCGCGTAAATGAATTTATTTCTTATATTATATCATAATTAACATCATTATGTGGTATTCAAATTTAAAGTGTTATTTTTAGTAGGATAAAAGAAAATTGATTTTCCTGCTAGGAAAAAAAAAACCCTAATAGTAAATGTTTAATTTATCTGCTGCTAAGCTGAAATGGGAAAGCAGGATCAAATCTTTTCAACAAAATATTCAAGTCATTCTAATGTATATTGGGTACAATTTGACTGTCGCATGGGGGGCTAATTATAGCAGCAAACCTCATTAATTTTTACCTAGCTAGGGAAGGAGGGAAGGCCGAGGCCATATCAGTACCGTCGTTTTAAAGATTGTGGTCCGAAGCAGCCAGGAAACAGGGTGGTTCGTAAAAAGGCTCGGACCACCACTGGTAAATACTAATATAATGTCCACTAAAAGACAAAAGGATCAGCTTCGACCCACTTCCCTAAACTCAGCTTCGGATAATACGATGCTTCCTCTTGCTACCCAGGAACCTCCTATGAAGCCGGCTTCTCTCTATCTTTCATGCTTCTCCAATTTCTACCCTTATATATATACTTGTCACTCCTTCATTTCCACTCAGAAAATTCAAACCTTCCCTTCTCTCCTCTTCTTTAAATCCCAGTAATCCTCGTTTTTCAACTTCACTCTCATCTTTTATTTCTCTTTCGAGAAGAAGCCGATTAGAAAAGAGAAGAAAAGAAGACAAACCACCCCTCCCTCAATTGTAATGGCATCTTTTGATGAAGCTTCAGCTTTGGAACTCATTAGGCAACACCTCTTGACTGACTTTGCTTCCATGGACAGCTTCATCTCCGATCTCGATGATCTTTGCAGCACTTCCACCACCAGCTCTACTGATGACTACTGCATCAAGACTGAATCGACAGAATTTGATCCCTTCGATCAACCGCAGTTCAAGCTGCAAACTCAGTCTAGCATTGAATCCAAGCCTCAATCCTCACCAAAGTCGTCAACTTCTCTAAGCCAGAGAAAACCATCCATGATCAAGGACATAGCCATACCTCCACCAGCAACCTTGAACGTGACCCCACAAGTAGCACAGCCTGTGGTGAACAAGGCAGATAGGTCCAGTGAACAAGAAAGGCATTACAGGGGTGTTAGGCGTAGGCCTTGGGGAAAATACGCAGCGGAGATCCGTGACCCTAACAAAAAAGGAGCTCGCGTTTGGCTTGGAACATTTGATACTGCCATTGAAGCTGCGAAAGCATATGATAGTGCTGCTTTCAGGTTACGAGGAAGTAAGGCGATCTTGAATTTCCCTCTGGAAGCTGGCAAGTTGAATTCTCAACAGCCTGAACAATTAATGGAAACCTCTTGCAAGAAAAGAAAGATCGAAGGAGTAGAGTGTTGCGTGGAAAGTACCAGTCCTATCGCTAATCAGGTGGCCAAGAGGGAAACTTCTTCACCGGAAAGTGAGGTCAAAACTCTGGCTTCCGAACCATTAACGCCGTCAAGTTGGAAGGGGTTTTGGGAGGGTGAAGTCACGGGGATATTCAGTGTGCCACCGTTATCGCCGTTGTCTCCACATCCTTCATTTGGATACTCAAGGCTCATGGTCGTATGAAGGAGAGAGGGTCGACATGTCGGTTGGGTGGTTGCTTACTAAATTAGGAAACATCTGCTGGCAGAAAAGTGTCACAGATGACGTGGAAATGAGGAAGTTTCTGTATTTATGTATATACACCTAACGTTTGTTGAAGATAAGTTTTGTAAGATCGTATTTGTTCCTTGATTGCATTTATTCAATGAAATGGACTTTTATTGTTAATTTTTTCTTACTTAAATCATAACCCTAAACTAACCCATCTTAATCAAGCTAATTTTAAGGTCGGTCAATCACACTAAGAAATTACATCCACAAAACCCTCCTTCACTACCAACTAGCAAACTCCGCACAACTCTAATGTTGGAGATATATTTCTTGTCGGAAGATCGATAGTTTTCGAAGCAGACAGTACGGAAGCCTTGGTGAATGTTGCCTAACCATCTTGCGTTAGATTTTATGATTGAAAAGCTACTATAAGTTGTTAGTGTTGATCTTTGAACCCACCAAGTGACCGGTCTTGGAGAAGAGAGGAAGAATGAGGAACTACCTAGGGTTGATGGCAGTGAAAAAATACAAGATAAATAATATCGTATCTAAAAATTTAAATTGTTAGATGAAATTTTATAATATAATTTATATTTTTCTATAACACATCTCTTTAAGTGATAAAATTTTGGACTTCAAAAATTGCACAAGTCCGCATTACTTTTTGTTTAATTTATATCAAATATAATGAAGTGATGAGATTGTAACTCGTGATAATTGAATTAATAAGATTCTGATATCATGATAAAGAATATTATATAATATCCCATAATATTTTTTTTCTAACACGAAAAAGGAGAGCAAGATTATCTGTGGTTGTTCTTGTTGCCATAGTCAGCAAGAGTGGTTGTGGTGCTCGTTGTTATCGCTGCTAGTGACATGAAGGGGATGGTGGAGCAGTTGGGTTCAATGGCAATGGAGGTTTCAATGGATAGAGAGAATAGATCGATGTGATGAAGGGATAGAGAGGCAAGAAAAGAGGCAGGAAGGGTAAAGGAGTAGTTGAAAACAACAAATCTCTTCTATTTCTACCAAAACAGTGCTCAAATCTAGAAAAAAAAATCATTTATTGTAGCGAATAAAAGAGGAGAGGAGTCAACAACACCAAACCCCTTTCCTGAACATGATTTGTGATTTAAGATTGAAATCTCTTACGATCCATAGATCTAGAGTGTAATGGTAATTCTGATATGGGAATCAAGAGGTGTTTGAGATTTTATGTTCATGGCAGAGGAGAGTAACAATCATTTGATCGATAGATCTATCATTCCTGTGACTATATAATATTACATACAGGGGTAAATTTATTCATTGATTTTCTCATTTTAAATCTTGAATTTATGTAAATTGTAATTTCTGAAAATAAAATATAAAAAGTTAAAATTAATTTCCCCTCATTATTATTACACAAAAAAATTGTATTGAGAAATAACAAAAAACATATCACGTCGTTTTTCTACATGTACAACTTCTATAACTCAGTCCCCAAGGGAATGGCGTGGTGGTTCGCGCGCGGGTATGTTTCGGCAGAGCCCCGCGTTAGAATCTCTACTGGCCCTCTTGAAACTGCCTGGGACGGCAAGGAGGTTTACTCACTCCTTAGACCCACAAAATACGCTTTCCGGGTAGTGGGTTCCCCGACCTCCAATTGGAGGTATCAAAAAAAAAAAAAAATCTATAGCTCAACTACAGGAAGACCAAACCTGAGGACATTTTTGCGTTCACCTGCACATAATCTCCCTGTCCCTCCTAATTTGGGGGGTTTAAACAATCACAGACGTGCAGTCTCTTTTCCTTGTTTAGCCTGTTTTAGTAAGGATTTCACAGGTGAATAGATATCTGAGTGGAGTTGGTTGGAACTCAAAATGGGACAATTCTGGAAAATTACTGTTAAATGTTCTTATGGATAATTATTGTCTTAAATATTTGCATATCCAGGACTCAGTAACGAGGCTGATAAAAGAATTCGAGACTTGTAAACAGACCTGAGCTGGGCAGGCTCATAAATGGCAATGGCGACCAGATTGCTCATACGGATACCAATTTCAGAACAGCTTTTTCACAGCTTTGCATCTGGTCACTTTACATGAAAATGGGCGAGGGCTCACAGAGAAAATGACGGGAGAGACCTACTATAACAAACCCAGGCTAGTTGCAAGATCTGCCCCCTAACAATTCAATATTTTTTATTTGATAAAACCCTGCCCTGAAAAATTCATTTGTGTATTTTAACTCAAACTCAGAATCTATTATGCAAATCTCAAGTTATTTAATATAACATATCACGTCTTTTATTTTTACTGACAATTCAAGATGTCAACACACAACATGCACTGATAGATGCCAAGCACAAGTCGTGCTTATTGTGGCGCTCACGCAGCACCAAAACTCATTATCGCGATTAATGAGGTTTGGATAAGATTGCCCAAATCCAGCTCCAAAACTGGGAAAATACCATGTACGATGATGCTCCATATGCTGTAAGCTTGTTGAATCTAATAAATTTAGGTAGACCCATTTGATGTTGATTTTTCAAAGCAAAAGTTGCAACTTGAATATTCTCCCTGTATATAAAAAAACTATTTGACTGCCCACCCATACATCCATTTTTTGGGCTCATTTTTTTCTATTTAAAAAATGGCAACCCCAGAAGAATCCTCCACATTAGAGCTCATAAGACAACATCTTCTTGGAGACTTCACCTCCACAGATGAGTTCATCAATAATCTTGAGTCCAGTGTAGCCAGTATATATGTCAAGCTGGAGAACTCCTTATCTGGGTCTGAATCCAACTCCCCAATATCAGATCAAAGTTCCTGTACCCAAGAAAACTGTAGGTTTGAAATAAAATCCGAAATCATAGATTTGACACCTCCTGAGCCCATGTTTTCAGATTCAAGTAGTCAGTCCCCACCACCTGAACTCGTAAAGATGGCAGATAAAGATGAGACAACAAGGCATTACAGAGGGGTCCGAAGAAGGCCTTGGGGAAAGTTTGCGGCAGAGATTCGTGACCCAACCAGGAAGGGTAGTCGGGTTTGGTTAGGTACTTTTGACAGTGATATCGATGCTGCAAAAGCTTATGATTGTGCTGCATTCAAAATGAGGGGCAGGAAAGCTATCCTGAATTTTCCTTTGGAGGCTGGACTATCCAGCCCGCCTCCGGCCACAGGAAGGAAGAAGAGAAGAGTGAAGAGAGAAGAGGTGCTGCCAGAATCTGTTGATGCCTCGCCGGAAAACTGGAATGCAGGGTGGAGTGGAGAGGAAGCGGATGGCGTTTCCGATGAGGAGCAACTGTCACCGTTATCTCGAAAGCCAGTTTTGCTGAAGTGTCAGTAGGCAATGTTCGAATAGGGCCCCGCATACAAACTACGTTGGAAGACCTTCATATCCATATATGAAAAAAAAAGATGGACCAAGTTCATCATAGAGAAAAAACACCCGATTAGCTGCTTGGTCCCGGACTGTAAAAAGATAATAAAAAATTCATCCACCAATGAAATTCTCCTCAGGTTTAGTGTGTGGCATGTTTGTGTAATGTGATTAGGGTAATGTCAGGAATGTTGAAATGTAAATATTGGCAGTATCATGAATAAAGGGATTTTTGTCAGTAGAAAATAAAAATAAATCCAATGCATGGATGCCATCTTTATTGAATATTGACTTCTAGCCTCTTCCCCTGCTCTCTATCTTCTTATAACGATTTTCGTTTCCTGACTTGGCCTGGAAATTATTGCAATATGTGTTGTCAATTCTAATAACACCGTCATCACTGAGCAGTAGCCCCTCTTCTGAAAGACTTCCCTGCTTAAATTCCTAAACGTCACTCCAAACATTACTCTCATAAATTGACTAGGAGACTTTCTCAAAAGTGACAATAATGTCTGTTACTGCTGTATTTAGAAAATATATCCACCCAAACGGTAATCCTAAAACGAGGTTAGATACTGGAATCATAATTGAGTAGATATTTTTCCTCATCTCAAGTCATAACAAATGACCATAAATGTGCTCGAAAAGTTCTGTCGGCTCATAGAAACCACTTAAGAGGTTAATTATGTGCTCACTGTTGGAATTTGGAAGCCCTCTGAGTTTACCATGGTCTACGGCTTTAATGGGTACGACTCATCAGCACCCTTGACTATTGTAGAGAAAGTGACCTAAAGGGGTCGGGTATAGCAAAGACCTGAAACCTGCAGCTACCTCAAGGAAGATGATGATTACAAGACTCTTTCGAGTTTGCTCATATCTAATCTTCTGTGGCATAGACACATTACAATTAGTTACCATGCCTCCTGCAAGAAGAGGTTTGGAGATGTTAGATGGTAAGACACCCTCCAGACAAACAAATTAACAAAAAAATAAAAGTACTGATCTCGAGTCTTGACATTTACAATTAGCTGGAAACGAAACCAAAGGTAGGGCTAACTGAACCTCAAGTCAACTTGGAGTAAAAACTAGGGCCCACATATTTTATATGCAGGTTCATGCATAACCATGTGTACCAAGAGTTGCCAAAGTTTTGGAACTTAGCTCTCACAACAAGTTTGTAATTGGCTATTCCTATCATGTTTATGAGCAAGTTGCAAAGAGGGGTCCCGATTTGAATCTAGCACCCAAAGTTTTGTTCCCCAAATTCGAGTTTGACCATATACAATGAGCCACATGAGCAACTGGTACATAACCAGTTGTAAATGAAAAGCATAGCGAGCAACTTGCAACTTTATGTATGAGACAAGATACTGCATGTCCTATGATCGTCATCCTTGTCAGCTCTCATCCAGATGATCTCATCATCATTGGATTTATTAGAGCTGTCTGTTTTTGAGTTAGGAGTTTGGCTTCAGAGCAATAGAGTAAAGGACCACCGGCTCTAGATTTCTCTGTGAGAGGAACAAACTCTAATTTAGATACTTTTCCGTAAGAGATGCGCGTAAATTACTTGTCAAGTAAAGCAGACACGTAACCAATCAGAGAAACTGCCGAACCAGTCTAACGGAAGTTATATCATCATCAATTCATTGCATATAGAGAGTTGATCAGCTAAACGATCTGAACACGAACAAGGTGTAAGCGTAAAACAATATTCATTAATTCACTATAAATGCACATTGATGTCATTTTAATTTAGTAAATATGATGGCAAGTCATTGAGAAGCAGACAGTGTTGTCCTAAAACACCAGACTCTTGCAAAAGACAGAACCTTAAGTGTTTTCTATAATTTAAGAATCATCATGAATGGCAGCTACCAAATAATATTTCTGCTTGATTAAAAGCAGTGGTGAATTGACATTTGTGGTATGTTCTTGGTTTTAGAAAATAATATAAATCATATTATGGGATCTCACTTATAAACTTAAACTTTTAGGTGAGATAGTTCCTTAACATGGTATCAGAGCCTTATTGACCCAGCGGTCATGAGTTCGAATCTCACCATCTTTATTCTATTTGATACAAACCAAGAACAAGGTGATATGGGTATGTGCAAGTTTCAAGCCCAAAAAAGCTTTCACTTGAGGGGGGTGTTAGAGTAAATATAAATCATATTACGGGGTCTCAACACTTTTATTCCTCAGGATTGGAATATTTGAGAGCTTTCACCATAGTGGCAAGAACAAGAGATGGCACTGACCTGTTTGGATTTTTGCTCAGAGTCATAAAATCTAATCAGAACTGATCTTCAGATTGTGGATACAATCAACAGTTTCTCTATCAACATTTTCTTGCATTGTCTAGAAGCAAGCAGTCTGGCCCACATCCTCGGTTAAGTTCACTGTGTTTTGTGCCTGTCAGTCTCTGCAATATCACAACAGTTGAGTCGATTTTGCACCACAAAATTCTATTGCATTAGTTACAGATTTTATAAGTGTTTCCACAAGCTCCAAGATCTACCCTGCTACTAATTGAAAATAATTGTTGTGCGTTTTTGGAGTTCAATAACAGCTTAAAACTGAACTCTCACTGCTTCAGAAGACTAAAAGGAACAGCCAATTTACAAGGCAACTATAAGGTTAGCCCAGCATCAAACAATAGAAAAACGGCCACTAACAGTTAATCATATTCTGCATTGTCTGTATCAGCAGGAGGCAACATGGCAAATAGAACAGCTTCTGCACTCTGGTGCAAAGAAACTATATAATGCTTTTGTGTAAGCTGCAACTACAAATGACTGACAACGGAGCAAGGGATGGTAATAGTTTTCATTTGTGACAGGGCAGCAGCAGCACCCCAAATTAGTTTTGCACTCCTGGCAGTAGTTAAATTTATTCTTACCCATCTTGTATTTATTATTATTTTTCCTATGAGACTAAATCACTTGGGACATATAATGACAGGAATTTAATCCACTACTCACTTACAGGTAAGTTAATGTAATTAACCAACCAAATTAATGAGAATTTAACTTTTCCTGTTTAAATGCATAATATATAAAGGCTTCTCACAAGTTTTTGACAGATTGATTCACACTTAGACATTCAACTTGTAAATTTTCAAATATAAGAACCAAGTCTATATTTTAAAAAAGCTAAACCAGCAAGTGAAAATTGTATTCATAGATTGTCATGTTAGTCAGGGCATCTCCACTGGAAGAGCCAAAAGAAGAACCAGGAGAGAGAGAGAGAAGAAAAAAAGAAAAGCTTTTCTCTCCTGGTTTTGCAGTTCCAATGGGATAGAATGAAGAGCCAAAATCCCTTTTCTTGTCCATGAGAAATCATTCCTCCATAGCTATCAAAAGAGCCAGAAACATTAAAAAATATATTTATCCACAACTTTTCTCAATGTTTTTTCTCAAAGAGACAAAAGTACTAATATCAAATATATTAAAATACAAACTGTTTGCTAAAGTGGCGTTTTTCCCATTAGAGTGAATACAAGAAGAGGAAAAAAACATATTTACATTATTCAAAATACCGTATTAACAATTTGGCTCTTCTAAATGATTTTTGCCATTGGAGATGCCCTCATATACACTTATTGAGAAGAGGAAGTCCTTACAGAAATCAGAATATAAGCATGTTTACTGTTTACTGGACCAACTGTGAATCCCGTGTACCCAGCATGGCCCCATGAACACTTTGTGCAGGTAGGATGCAATAGATGTTGTCTGATGCAGTACTTGGGATAGCTCATTTCATGTATGTAGGATCTTCATATTGGAATAGCTCATTTCATGTATGTAGGATCTGCATATGAAAATATTAACATTCAGATACATAGACCTCTTCTTTTTCATCAGTATAGGGGGATAGTTCTCACAAGGTTCTCAAACATACTTTCTTTATTCTTTATCCTAAGATAACCAACTCCATGAAAATGAATATTACACAATTTCACCATCCAAACTTTTCTTATCTGGCCTCGAATCAGTAAGTGTTTTTAGGACAGGGTTTTAAACATAACCTTTCATTAGCTATAGATAAGCCTGCCAAGTACGTTGTTCACATTTTTTTGTCCTTCCACCAAACAGTAAAAACAATTTCTATCAGCAATTAGGATTGTGTTTACCAGATGCGAGAATCATCACATGCGCCACTTAGATATACCAAAGATAAAATTCTAATGTAATCATTTGGGGGATACCTATATATTTCATATTATCTCCATCTTCTTAACCTTTGTAAAATGATCCTGCAACATGAGATACTAACAACAAGTATAAATGGAATAACACCATTCAATAACAAAGTATCCCCTAACAACAAACCATAACAAAGTAAATAGATGTAGTAACAAAAAAGAAAGAAATGGTCTGTCTCAGAATGATGGGTACAGCAACATAAATGTATTAAAATTAGCTACTAGGTGGCTGTACCAATTTACCACCTAACATGATTGCTATGTGGCATTTTTTTGAGGCCCACGAAAGTTAAAACACCAAGTTATTATCAAATATGACACTCTAACTACATTGAAATTGGATCCATATATTTGTAAGATCAGGATCAAGGTTAGCAAAAAAAGTAATACCAAATCTCAATTTGCCAGAGTTGAAAACATCGCAATGAAACCTGCAGGATTCAAAACGCAAGGAAGCAGGAAGGAAATATTACATATAGTGACTATCCAATGGTCATCAAATTGCCATCTATTAAACTATGTTCAAAAAGTTTACCACTATATCTGCCCATAAGGTTAATAATTCCAACTCCATTTTCCTCACTTTCAATCTCGACACGTGCAGCATTAGTTGCTCTCTGAGCCGCTTCAACAGCAGTATCAATTCCAAAAGATTTGTCTGTCACCAAAAACAACGATGCAATTTACATCATTTTCAAGGTTCAATACAGTTCAACACGCCAATTCCAAACTACAAACATTTGAAAAAATGAGCGAAGCCTTGAAAATCAAACCTTGCCCTGAAGCATAAAATTGTAGAATGAAATACAAAACTCACCGCAATGTCATTATCAATCATCTAGGGGACCCCAGCAACTGCCACTTCAAGACCACATTTCTCAACTTCCTTGTAAAAATGTACCGAGAACACAAATTGAAGAGAAGAAAAGGCATTCCGGTGTGATACACTTGCATAATACCATGTGCCACCACGCTTATGTATGTCTCAGATAAGAACCCCCATAACCTCCCTGCAAATTCAATCAACCGTTTGAAGACTCTTACTCAAAGCAAACAGTTCAACAATTATTTTCAATGCCAGATACATCACCAACTCCATAGAATCACAGTATTGATCCCTCTACATGAGCCCCCGCATGTCACTATACAAGCAGGCACTTCTTCAGGCTTAAAATACTCCTGTACATATATCATCACACCAGTTGAATCAACAACAATCAGCTTCTACAATTTCACACCTGATGGCCAACTCTCTCACTCACATCAATGCTACGCCAAATGGTGAGACCATTAGGTGGGTCCCACCTGTATGCGAGTGATGAAGCACGTGCACCACGTAGCCCACCCGTGTACTGATTAATTCCTATAAAAAATGATGCTTTTAGAAGAATAAATAGATTTAAATTTACAAATTAAAAAAGTACCTTTCTCTCTCGGACAGGCTCGCCGGAAATGTACACCTCTAGGACTATCTTTATGAAAAGCAATCTATTAAAAATAAAAGTGAGAAATGATTGAATGACATGTCGTTTGCAGCAGAAAAATTGACAAGTCAATGTGCTTACTTGTCCTGCAACTACATCTTCCGGTCCAACAAAAGTCTGCCTGCCGATTCAAAATTAAAAAAGAATAGTAATTTAAATAAATTCAAATAATCAATGAATTCATGTACTTTAAATTCGCGTGGGCTTGGCTGTATTGCAAAGGATTTGGATACGAGCAAAAGTAAAAGGTAAATAAATCATTGATTGGAAAAAAAGAAACATAATTATTGATTACTGGTAAAACAAGGGGAATCGATCAGGTGAGGCATAACTTCGAGGACGAAACCATCATCGTTAAGAGCACTGTCTCTGATTGGGTGATTTTGGCGCCAAAAGAGTGGTTTTGTGTGTGTTGGGGGGGGGGGGGGGTGATTTGAGAGAAAAGTTGGAATTCGATTGAAATAATGAGAATTTGTGGGATTCCGATGATAATAAATGCAGCAGCAGCTATTGGGATCCATCGTTCAAACGGAGAGAGTGAGGAGAGAGATCAGCTTCCTTCCCGAGAGCGTTTATTCCGGTAAGGGAGGAACAATTAGGTGCCGAAGATTTAGCCGGGGTTTTAATTACGTGCCACGTGTGTAGTTTCTATTGGTTTGCGAGAATACTCCTCGCATTTCTTTTACTTTGATTGGCTCGATTGCGGATTTTGGGAGTCAATGTGTAGTTTAGATACTGGATAGCTTATCTTAATCATTATAAGTGTTTGTTTAATTAATATATCAACAAAACTATCCCATTAAATTCTAATTTGTTGGTGGGTTTTTTTTTTCATTTTTGGACGTGTTTTATTTGAAAAAATATTAAAAAATATATTTTTAGTAACAATTTTAATACGATGTGTTAAAAATAAATGGAAATAATCTTCATGTATTTTAAGATAAAATTAATACTGTATTACAAAACTAAACACAAACTTAATCTAACCGCAGCTATCAAAATACCAAACATAGACTTAATCATTATAAATTACAAAAGCCCTCTCCTCCAGTTTGGTTCCTACCCTACCGAGAATTTTTTTGAGATATTTTGGTCTAAGTTTTGCCTTCATTTTTAAAGCTCAACATGATGAACGGGGCCAACCCATCTCTTCATCCATGTATATATTGTCCAAGATGGTAAGGATTCATTTCCACCACTCTTCAGATAATTTCTTCATCCCATTAATACGTGTCAATGTAATGGAGGAGCAGGAAAAAGATTTGCAAAACCTCAAAAGAAATACGAAGGTTGACTTCAAATAAAGCATACGAAAAACAAAAAAGGGGTTCAAATAAAGTATGCCATGGGCGATTAAACGCATTTCCTCGTTGGACTTTCAACCATGGTTCTGGCAATCATAGCCAGAGTACATGCAAACAAGCATTAAAAAGATGATAAGGGCCATATATATAGCATTTTGTTCTTCATTCATTGATGATCATAAAAATGTGTGCACATTACATAAATGAATAAACCAAAACCTCTACTATATTGTTCGTTTAGTCTTCGTAGTTTTTGCTGAATTCACCATCACCACGATAGTTGACAACCTTCAACCTGTGATGAATGAGTTTTCAGTTGCAGATGAATGGTCCAGAAACCAGGATTTCAACATAGCGTATACTTATTTAGTAACTTACCATGTAGGACAGCTGTAATGTTGTTATGTCCAGGAGTCAATGGCTTTTACAGAAGAAAATGGTGGATTATATGTTGTATCACATCTGCACCTTCCATATGCATCAATTCATCTTTAACCTGCGATATGTACAGAATGGTTTTAGGTTCCTTCAGAAACACAATATTTTTTATGTTAATTTTCATTTCCCAAGGTGTTTCTTTTCCCTTGCATACATTACCGCTGAAGAGACCATTATTATTCCCAAGAGATGGCTAGCATTTTCATACCATATAACCAAAAAACATGACACTGCGGTGAGGATGAATGGATGCATGCATAATGGGAGAGAGAGGGAGAGACCTGAATTACACTATGAGCAGCAAACCTCTGTCGGCTGGCATGGAAGCTAACATCTACTTTTTCCCATGACACACGGGATAAACCAATCACTAGTTCCTCTGCACAAATAAAACCCAATCAGCAAACTTTTAAAATTGATTAACAGTAATTGTGGTGGATGGGAATTCCCCAAACAAGAAATTTTCATCAGACAAGTTGGGGCACCGAAATTCAAACACAAATAAGGTGATCATAGTGGCTGCATCTTTTCATTCAAAATATACCTTCTAGCTTGTCCAAACCATCATCTGCTGTCGAAATAAGCTCAGACTGCTCGGCATCACAGGCCTTGCAGTGTTCTTCGTACACTATATGTGGATATTCTTTATTCACATAATCTTCCCACTAAAACATAAAATGACATTTCAGTCAGGACGTTCTAACCAACAGGCAATAAGACTAAGGAAAACTATACAGTGGAAGCACATGTACCTTTGGCAATTCATAATTACGCCTGATGGATGACGTTCTCCAGCCCACAATATCTAATAATTTTCATCAAGGAAACAAAGAATAAAGACTGGCATGTTTTCAGATTACATATCACTCACATCTACTTTGAATGAACAAAAAGGATACTGTCATAGCCCACATTCGAATATGCCACCCGGCGTTTGAATATACACAATGCCGACCTACAAAATTAGTTAGATGCCCTTATTAATTGCATATTTGAACACCATGAAGATAATAACATCTCAGGAAACTATAAGAGAAAAAATCTGCATATAGAACTGTTGTGTAAGAGGCATACATGAAAAAACAATCACCGTAATCTCCTATCATGCGTTTAAGCAGTGGAGTATTGTTCTCATCATCATCGGTAAGAAAAAGGTGTCGACCTGTTCTCTTAAATATCCAATGAATGAAGAGGCTAGCTGCTTTCTCAAAGGCAGGTACACCAAAAAGAAATGGAACCTGCAAATTAAGACATTTTTACAACGAAATATAGAAGTTTGATTAATCTATATTTAATAAAGATTAGTTCAAGGAATGATTAACATTCGCAGTCAGATAGTGGCAGGAAAGCAAGCAAAGCTATTTATATGCACAGATTTAGTCCAGATTTTTTTTGTTATGAAAACATTTAAGCAACCTAGTCATTTGCTTTTTCAATGTTTTGGAGTGCATGTTGATCAAATTTGACAATCTAAATGACACAAGACAATCAAAATATGATACCTGCTTATTTCCCCTAGAACCAAGGTGAGGTGTAGCAACCGTGATAAAGTTCATAGGCTCCAAGCCACCTATTGTAGCCTTTAGGTCGTCTTCATTTGTACCATCAGTTAAATCTTCTACATTTTCTTTCTTGGGTGGTCTATACAATCTTCCAATTGCATATCTGGCCACTAATCCTCCCACAGAATGGGCAACAAATGATATCTTCCGCAAATTCTGCTTTCTTTGAATCACCTCGAGTACCTAAAATTCAAAAATTCCATCAATAATCCAGCATAAGATTACATCAAAATTTAGCAAATAACTACAGGTACACCCAATTAATCCAAAAATTGCAATACCTCCTCAGCCAACCGCTCACCCATCACATCAACACCATCAAGTGTCAGCTTAAACATATTTTTTTCACTACCTGCAACGTAAGTAAAACCAACCTAAGCATTCCATTCCGAGTAAGAAAAAAAGAAAGATACCAAAAGAAATGATTTAAACTCCACTCAACTACCACTTAGATACCAAATTCAAAAAGAAGGAAAGGATTTCGCTTATTAAAATATCGAAAACATAACTAATGATACTTACAATGAACAAATACTTTATCAGGTAAGGTTCTAACAAACTGCTCTGCTCCAAACTTCCAATCTGCTTTACTGATCACTCAAATACACCCACAATTAGACAGCAGCATAACTAATCGAATTATAACTTCAACAATTAAGCCGAAAAATCCAGTTGAACGCAAAAGAAAATCTTAAAAGAACGTTGAGATTTTGTTCTCATAATTTACAAAATTAAACCAAACCCAGATAAATATATATATTAGATTGAGCAAACAGCAAATCAATTGAATCCCGAATTTAGTGATAAGAGGGTGAAAATTCAACTAAAAACAAAAAGAAAATCTATTCAAATAAAGTTTTTCATTTTGTCCCCGTGGTCGACAGAATTAAGCCGAGACCAGGTAAGAAATTCACTAAATTAAATAAACAAAACATGATAATCGGTGATTAATAAGAAAAAAAAGACCATACCTTCCAAGTATACCGTGGACCATTATGACAAGATGATCAGCAGAAGCAGATTTTTGACAACTCCAGACATCACAGCTTCCGGTTACTGATTCCGTTGAACAAACTCTGTTCTCCATGATTTATTGATCCAATTCTTGAATTTTATCTCTCTTCACTCAAAAATGCATTTAAATAACAACAGCAGAGAGAGAATTACGCGTGTTGTGTTTCGTTATATATGCTGATGCTCTCGAAATAAGGGCAGCGCGAAAGACTCCGGACAGGGGAAACTGAAAAGAGTAGTTATAGAGAAAAGTGAAGTTTTTTTTTTTTAATCCTACGGTTGGTGCGATTTTCATCGATTTTTCTCAAGTATTTTTACTTCTGTTGAAAATATAAAAGTGAATTAAAAAATATTTTTTACAGAATAAGGAGATATTTTTATATTTACAATATATATATATATATACAAGAAATGGGTTTTTCATTACTTAAGTTTTTTTGTTATATTTGTGGTGAACTAGGATAGTTTTGTCTTTTAATATAAATTTACTATTTTTAAAATTAAAAGTTGTCAAGTACATACAGGACATGTAATTTTTATTTATTTATTTATTTAGATTCTAGAAAACCCCATTTTTTAGTTATTTTTTGCAAATCAAAATTAAATAAATATCAATTTTTCCAAATTCGATCACATTAGAAAGTTCTAGTATTGTGAAACAGTGAAGTTTCTACATGGTTTAACTAGAAGTTTACTGGAAACAATGGAAGCCACTCTTCCTGTGACCCACACCTGTCCATTAAAATTATTTACAAAATTTAATTCCAAAACCCTTTATGAAATTACAAAAAAAATACCGACTTCGCTTTTACTGTGTTGCTTTTATTTTTTGAGAATTGACCTTGCTGGGACTTCGAAGCTATCCCAAGTAGAAAATAGTAATTACTGCTATCATATTACTTGTTTATTATGATTTATTTTGAGAAAATAAATAGTCATAAAAAAAAGGAATATGAAATACATGATCATCCACCGAAGAGTTAAGACTCCATCTAAGATTATATGTTTTAAAAGTGTTCTTAATAAAAACAACTAATTAAGATGTTACTTATTATTCTCTAATTACCATAAAATTAAATGTATTTTTTTGACCGTAGATTTACAAATTATAGTTTTTTTGTTTAGTGCATGATTAAGTCATGAGGTTCCACTAACTTTACTTTCAAAGTTTCTTGGACATTTAATGGAACAAGAAGTTCAAATTTATTTCCCAAGCAACAAATAAAAGTTAGAGAATGCTTAGAAGCCTGACATGTCTGAAATTAACCCTAACTTTAAGCTAAACTATACGTGATCTCTTACACTTACAGTTTCAGTAACCTGACATATCTAAAATTCAAGGAAATTACAGGATGAAGTTCATAGAATGTAGCTCTAAATAATTTTATTTTTAGATTTAAATAATTTTTTTAATTAATAAATTTAATTATATATATATATATATAAATAGTACAATCTCCAAATAAAATAACATGTTAAAACACTTTAAAAATACAATATTTCATTCTAATTAAAAAAAAAACATCAACTAAAATAATGGTTTCTAGCCTCCCTTACATACAAGTAATGGTTAAGCCAAGATTGGGATTTTACTTGACCACATCCAACCAGGGAAAATGCTTCAAAAAGAGCACTCTCTTTCATCTTTTTAGTGTTTTATATATTCATTGAACTTGTAAAATATTCAGTAAACCCGTAAAATAATCGAGATACACGTAAGTACGAATAAATAGGTAAAAAAATGCTGCAAAAATGGCACAGATTTCAAGAATGCTATCGGTGGGATTTTGCAACCTTTTCGAGCCATTCAACTCATCACACACTCTGAGGTGCATCTCGAAAGAAGATCTCACCTCGATGCAGGCAAGATAAGGGGAAGAACACTGGCACAACCTCTGGTATTTTTCCCTTTTCCTGACAGAGAAAGAATGATAGAATCTGCCACATGCCATTGATTAGCAGATAAGCTTCTTTGGTGCTAGCCAAGTCCCAACAACTAGGAATACGACACCGAGGGAGGGATAGAAAATTAGAAATAGCATTTCATGATTGTTTTTTAATTATATAATTTATTGTCGCATTTCCTTGCGGGTTAACCCAAAGTTATTGATTCCGTTCCGTTCCGGCCGGAACGGCCGGAACGGCCCGTTCCAATGCAAAATCCGGGACAAAACGGCGACGTTTTTGTCCGGTCCAAATCCGCCAGATCCGGCAATTCCGGCGGATTCGGCCGAACGCCTGGTTCGCATGCAGGCGTTCGTTCCGGTTATAAAAAAAAAAAAAAACTCAACCTAGAAATTATATATTAGTAAAAATAAAAAATTAAGATCTGAGTCCTAACAGTGTTCTTCCGCATCGACGTTGCTCAAAAGTAGAAAAGAGAAATGCAAATGGCAAACTCGCGCGTAAAGACGATATTTTAAGGATGAAGGAGGGCTTCACCGACATTAGCTTCCCTCATTACCGTAGTTCGTCTTGTAACATGGAGCTGAAGCGAGGCTCCGTATATCAAAGCTCGAGAAGAAGAAGAAGAAGGGATTGGGGGGGGGGGGGGGGCTGCTATAGAAAAAGAAGGGATGGGTAGGGTTTTGTTTTGTTTATTAAAATGAAGGGGACAAATGGGTGGGGGTAGTTTTTATACTAATTATTATATAATAATAATTAATATATTAATTAATTATTAATTACTATAATAATAGTTAACCTAAAAAATAGGGGTATTAATTTGTAATTAATTTGATTGAATTATTTGTAATGGAATGTATTTTAATTAGTTATGTTTGAACTCATTGATTATTTCTTAATGTGTTCATTTTGTTTTTTAAGTTTTTCTAACATTAAAAATAATAAGTAACATTAATTAATATTAATTTCAAATACAACAACCATAAAAAACATAGAATTACTTGAAAAACATACAATAAGTAGCTTAAATTTCAAATATTCTGGATCTTTTAATTATAATTAAATTCATTTTTTTATTTTTATTTTAAAAAAATAATTTTATTGTTGGAATTTGAGAGATGTTTCTAATTTTGAGATTATGTTTGTATTGTATAATTTAAATTTCATTTATCTTGAATTTAAATTATACTTGTTAAATTAATATTTTATTTTTTAATATATATAATTAAATAAAATGAACAGATACAAACCGAAGCGGTACTCGAAACGATACCGAAACCGGAACGTTCCGTTCCAAACACAAATCCGGAACGGTACCCGGGACGGGATCAATAACTATGGGTTATCCACTTCTTTCTGTCCGAAAAGGACCCACAATGAGACTTGTACGAATCAAACACGCGTTCTCAGTTTTGATAAAGCAATCCCAGATGGCAGACACATTGACTCACCACAGACAGAGCTGCATTGGCGGGGAGAGGGTTGGGATAGGATGCGCTGAATAATGATGAAAAAAAAAATAGAAAGCAGGGTTTTAGAAGCTTCAAATAATTTAATATGTTCTAAAAAATATATTAGATATTAGAATAATTCAAATTTGACTCAGTTAGGCGTGTGATAAATAAGAGTTCTTGATCTTAAAGCACATATATTTTCTATATTATAATAAATAACATGTTATTTGTCACTTTTAAAGAAAATATTGACGGTTTTTGCCTTTTTTATATTTTTTACACCCCATAAAACATTTATTAAATTTATTTACTTTTTAGTTTTGATATGATTCTTAAATACTATTATAAATTTTATTTTATTTTCAATTAATATGTATTTTTTCTGAAAATAATAATATTAATAATATATTTTTTTATAAAAACTAGATTGAAATCATTTGCTTATTATTGGAATGTTTAAATAGATTTGGAACTTGACTTTATCGTATCCATGATCATTTCAGCTTTCAATCAGACAAAACATAAACAGACTATTTTAATTTATTTATTTTTAACTTGCTTTAACAATTATATATTATTTTTAACAATGCTTCCAATTAAAACCATTGCATTAATTAGGATAAACAAAAGATACATTGATAGAAAAACCTTTTCTTATAAAAAAATAAATTCAAAACAACTATATTATGATGAATTTCACGGGATAATAACCTTAGCATAGCGCAAACCAACCAAAATGCCAACTTTAGTAGTTTAAACCAAAGGTTCATATTTTAGTTTTTAAGACTTTTAATCTGATTTATTAAATAACATAAGTGTTTTTATATTTATATTTAGAATTATACATGCATTCATTGTTGCTTAAGAAACTATAAATGGTTGCCTACAAGCTACAACACAAGATTCATTTGCAGAAACACGCAAGGTGGAAAAAAGAGAAGTTAAGGTGGTGGTGCATGATTACATTTCAGGCGGCTAAGACACAAAACTGACGAGAGCAAAAGACCACTAATATCAGCAACTTTTGGTCTTGTCAGTCAACGAGAACCCATTGACGATCACTTATTAGTTCCATTGATTCCTAAAACCCGACACAACAAGTTTCAAATCAAAAATGTTTACATCTAGTTTTCGTCACATGATTTATGTTAAAACCAGGCTCTTCATGGTCAAATCCAAAACTGCAATAAAGAATGTAGCTCAACGATTCCCCTGCACGTGAGTTTGCTACCAACCAGTTATGTCAAGTAAACGAGACCAAGTCATCCTTT
This sequence comes from Salix exigua, assembly GCA_032356905.1. Lineage (NCBI taxonomy): Eukaryota > Viridiplantae > Streptophyta > Magnoliopsida > Malpighiales > Salicaceae > Salix > Salix exigua. The sequence goes on along the minus strand of CM063588.1, from coordinate 3,925,613 downwards.
GCTCCTGCATCCCCGGAAGCATCCAAGAGCATACCCCATTAAACCATTGTACTTTTCCTCATGAGAGTGTTTGGCTGCATTGGAATAACCACCATGGTACTTTCCGAAACATGAGCAGGAATTTGGAAGTGGACGGAGATTAAGTAGCGTAGATTCAGGATGAAACCATTTCCAACCTCTAATTTAAAGCTTCCAAATGGTGGTGTTCAAGATTGTGAAGTAAGATTTTCGCATAAACTTTGGCTTCAACTGGGGCTGTAGCTGCTGCTGCTGCTGCTGCAGCGCGCACGACTCGCGGTGCTCCTGCATTTCGCAGCAGGCTTGCGTGATGCAATGTATGCCGTCCTCCTGGGATTGTAAACTGAAATGAAGAACAAAAGTGTTATTTGGATAATGTCTGCCATTCACATTGAATTGCAGAAACACTTCAAATTCAACTTCCACGTGCAGGCACAGTAGAGAGGAAAAGATCAGCTGCACTGAAAAATAGAAACACAGAATTCAGAACAAGATCAGCAGTGAGGAGTCTAATTAACATGTATATTATAAGCTTACTGGCAAGCTTATCATGCAATAGAAATTACAATTTCTATTTTTTTTCAAATAAATGAAGGCATGTTTTTTTATTATCTAAATCTAGTCTACATTTATATTTTTATTTCAGATAAATCATTCGTCGTTTATGATTAATGAGGTGGCTGAGAAACAATAAAAAAATGATTTTTTTGTTTGAATTTTTTTAGATTATTTTGATGTACTGATGTCAAAAATAATTTAAAAAAATTATTTTAATATTTTTCGGCATGAAAAATATTTTGAAAAGCTACCGCAACCGCCCTCACAAAAAGGCTCTTAAAATACAAACTTAACCATACTTTCCAACGGTAATTAAACAATTTATTAGAAAAGAATCCTCCCAGCCCAATCTTGAATCGAATATCTTAAGATTAGAAACATGCCCATGCCCAGCCCAAGCACAAAACACGGCGTTTATACCCATGTCCAGCCCAAACACAAAACACGACGTTTTCAATACGGTAAATTGGGGCCCACCTTTTATCTTTTGCCTTCAAGGTTTTATGAGTTATGAAAACACTTTGAGGGCCGTTTAAATAATTTAAAGTTTTTAATGAAGTTTAATATTTGGAATTATTTTTAAGTTTGGTTAATTAAATTATAAATGGGGTTAAGTTTTAAAAAATAAATTAAAGATCAACCACACTGATTTATTATACTAAAAAATATAAATTAATGTGAAAACTATTTTTTTTCACTTCTTACCAACAGGACACGTTAAGTATTTTTAATTAATTAATTAATATAACCGAGTTTTATTTGAATATTGGATTTTTGTTTTTTTATTAAAAGAAATAGAGATATGCGTTCAGGCAGCAATGTAAAAAAAAAATGAAGTTTCTCGACATTAAAGGGGCGTGTTAGCTGTCAAATAAAAAGTTTCTTTGGCATTAAAAGGAAAGTTATAATTCTAATAGTTAGCTTAGTTTTTCGTGTTTTAAAAAAAGTGTTTTAAAATTATTTTTATATATTGATATCAATAATATTTTTAAAACAATTTTTTTTTTGTTAAACTTGTGGTTGAAACACATAAATTATAGGTCCATTAGTTTAAAAATGTGGTCAACATGCTAATATTTTATGATTTTAACTTAATAAAAAAATAATCTATAAAACAATTAGAGTTTTAACCCTATAAAGACTCCTAATCTTAATAAAAATGATTGTGTAAAACCTGCTGCTATGAGACTCCTCTATATTTTGCGATTACATTTGGAGCGAACTCCTTCCCACTGTACCATAATCATAGCTCCAGCTTATTCTTTCAGTAATAAAAAAAATAAAAAATAAAATCCTAATACTCCTAGTTTCCCAAAACATCTTGAAAAAACATTTTACGAGACTAAAATATAAATTAAGATATTATATTCCAGCCTTTTCTCTCTTCCATCCCCATCCCTTCTCTCGTTATCTGACCATTCACGAGGATCTCCTTCAGCCGTGGTGATAAACAATAAGAACACGATCTACGTGCCTCAGATTCTGTCCACAATTTTGTAACATGTATGTATTTTGTCCCCATGTGTGGCGTAGTGGCAAGTGGATAACAGCAGATATCAAGATCGAGTTAAAATTTTTAATTTTTATAAAAATCTAAAATAGTTAAGATTTTATTTATTCACCCGGATTCATAAAATATGTTTTTTACCAATTTATTTTGTTTCTCACTTTGAATGTTACAGGCATCACATATTCTTGACTGAAATATATAGATTCCTCGCAGATTGCACTTAGAGGTTTTTGTGGCCCGGATCATCCCCAACCCGATAGAGATTGGATGGACTTGGAGCAAAACTTATTTACATTAATGTTTGTGTGTCAATTTTTTTTATTGACATGATATCTACTTCAGCTTGTGTGGATTCTATAAACTGTAAAATTAATAATCATATTTTATTATATATTATGAAAATTATGAATAGATCTATAATTAGTTTAATTTTTAATAAAATATATTGCAGTGAATCGTCAATTTGTTTAATTATGATAAGCTGGTTATCTATGATGGTGTGAATTGATATTTTTTATTTTCACTCATTTAGGTAATGACATAGTAGCATACCATATGATATCTATAACTTATATATCACAAATACCAATCAAAATATTTTTAATTGTTCTATTTTATTAAATATCTTTGTGCCTGTGCTTTTAACTTTTCTATTTTATTAAATATTTTTATGCTTATATTCTCTTATAATTTTCTTAATGTGCTAGTTTTTTGTATTCGAGGAAACCTCACTTTCCTTTAAGTATTTTTTGTGACTTCGAGTTAAACGAGTAAAATTGTGATTGTTCCAAAACTCTTATAAGACAAACATATCCTAACTCAAACTTGATACCTGTAGGACAAATCTCAAACTCTTTATCATCACGTCCTGTTTCTTAGAAACTTTAATGTGCTTGTTGGTCCATATAAAACACATTCCTTGCGCTAATGTTATTGATTTACATGTTTGTTTGACAATACATTTTATAAAAAATAATTTAATTTTTATTTTTATCTTTTGTTTCAAAGTAAAGTTCTCAGCCCCTCGTAGGGGCATGATTATTTCATCCACACAACTTCCTCTTCCTTAAAAGCAACGTGTTTGTCAAGCGTCAATTTGGTCATCAATTTTCTGAAGCTTAAAAGTCGCTGGGTGGTCCAGACCAGAGCGTCCAGGATTTGAAACGAATAACCTAGTTTTGAGGAGCCCCTTGTCCCTGGGTTAATTATTTCTTTTCCTGCGACTACCTGCAATCCAGTTGGAAAATTGAGAAAGTATTTTTAAAAAAAAATAAAAATTATTTTTACTTAGCAACGTCTCTGTCAAGTGTCGATTGGTCATCAATTTTCTTTGGCTTTCAAGTCGCTGGGTGGTCCAGAGCGCCTAGGATTTGAAACGAATAACCTATAGTTCTGAGTAGCCCGTGTGGCCAGATTAATTATTTTTTTCCTGCACTTTTTTTTGCACGTGGCAGGTGTATAACGTATACCTCACCAGTTGGAAGTTGGAACATTGAGAAAGTGTTTTTTTTTTCCTTACAAAAATATTTTTACTTTATTTTATCTAAAAGTCATTAATTATAATCTAAAGTAATCAGATTTTATATGATTAAATTGAAGAGAGAGAAAACTAAGTAACGGAAAAAAGAAGTTATAGAATATTTAAAAAATAATGTATAACGAAAGCAAGTGGTAATCTTGGCTTATGTAATCCGGCATGTATAAGAACACGTGGCAGCCATTCAAGAGAAATGTTTTTTAACTGTCAACTGGTAACAGAGTGAATGGCATTTATGTAGTATTGGTAAAATACATGTGTATTTTAGTGTCGGGTCCTAATAATCCTTAAAATAATTAATGATAAACTGTTTTTGTCGAATTCTTGATTTTTTCTCTAAAATTAACCACTACCCAGATATCATCATTCATTACAGCCTATAAATAATCAAAGAGTTAGTCTTACTTCTGCCTTTATAAGAAAATAAAGCCAGTCTACGTGCCCATTCTCCACCAGTCATTGTCCGTTTCTTATTCTAATCAAAAGAGTATATAGATATGTTTTAAAAATATATGTAATTCTAAAAGAATAGAAATTGATATTTTTAGTTTTTAATAAAAATAAAAAAATATATAATTTGATATATTTTTAAATATAAAATACTTTTAAAAAATATTTTTCATCGCAACAACAAACACAAGTATTTTATTGTTGTCTTGTCTCAATTGCATTTTTCTTTCCTCTCAACAAATGACTTTCAATTCTCATTCAAATGTAGAGTTTATTGCCTAAAGTCCCTTACATATCATTCTCGAGGCTATAATATACGCAAAAAAGAAATCTTGTATTGAAAATACATTAAAAATAATTTCAAAATTATAAAATTAATTTTACTAAAAAATAAAAATTATCTTGAAGTGTTCTTCAAGTGAATAAACTCTATGGTTAACTGTCAAATTATAATTAATTAGTGATATAAGTAAATAAAAGCGATAAATAATATAAATTAAGAAATCAAGGACATGAAAAAAACTCAAACTCAAAATTAACAAATTACTAAATAATAGTAAGTACACAAGAACTCCGTCATAACTTAGTTGTTCTCATTTTAACAAGTTATAATGAATCTCTTTTAAGTTACAAGATAATGAGTCTAAATTAGTAATTAACTTACATAAATCTAATAATTGAAATAAACTATTAAACAATGTTTAATGCATTGGAAAAAAATTACATTAGAAATAGTTTTTTAACATTAAATTAATGATAATAAAAACAAAGTCTTCATTCTATTTTTTTCCATGTAGTCTAAATCTATAATTTTCACAAATTATTGATAGATTTCAATCATGATTTCAAATACAAAGTTCTCTCTCGTATGAATAAATTACCGGGTTGATTATATATATATATATATATATATATATATATATAAATATCTAATTTCCCTCCTATCTAGAATCCCAATAAAATTTTACTTGTAACTCTAGATATATCAAAAACAATACATGAATGTCTAATTTGACAAGATTCATGTAGTAATTTTACTTTTTCAAATTATATGTTTTTGAATTTTATTTAATTTAATAATTTATGAAAAAATTATTAAAATATATTTTCATGTATGTAATATTTTTTTATAAAATTTCAAAATATATTGAAGTGATGGATTATAAATTTAGTAAATTCAGATTTTGATAAGGGTTTTGTTGGCAATCGGATACGAGAATTACCAGGAACGCGTGTATTTTATGTGGCCTTTCTTTCTTGATAATTGAATGTATTTATACGCATAAATGCTACTATTCCTGTACTTTGTTTTGCGTGTGTATAAATTCTATCTGCTCTGGACCCTGATCGACATGGGAATGGTAAATATTGCATTACCCGTCAACCTCAACGTCAACCTCAGTCTAAGAGTGAAAAACACTGTGTGTAAGAGATACCAGACAGTGTCATCTGTCCACGTACATTTAGGATTTATGGAGGAAAATGGTTTCAAGACCTGATAACCAAGTGCTCAGTGAGTGGTTCATGTTTTATCCACTTTCCTTTTCAATAATTTCACAGATTTGGATTTGTCTGCTTGGTTTTCTGTATATATGTGTCACCTGGGAATACTAAACAATTTGAGGAAGAGTAAAACATACTCAATTTCTTAACCATGGATGAAAACCCCGTTCAGGAACCTCTTCTTTTGAGTAAAATAAGTGTCAACAAAAAATCTCTCTTTGTTTCATCAGTGAAATGGATCCTCACGGTTCTAGTGTGGGCAATTTTCGCTGCGTGGATTGGGGTTATCTTCCTCTTCCCGACACAGTTTGGTAATGAATTGCTTGAGAAATACATTCATGCCACCAGTGGAAATCCTCTCGGCATTACAGGTTTGTAATTCAACCTTTTCTGTCCTTATTCGTCATGTGATTATCTTCTTCTTGTTGGTTTCAAGCTTGGTACTGCAACTGGAAATTGCAGGAAGCTTGTTCCTTGTATTAAGTGGGCCGGTTCTTGTTATTGCCTTTCTTTCCATATTCCATCTTATCATATCCGGCGACGAGGAGTTGCAGCAGTAAGTCATCTCTTGATCAGAGCTCTCCTATGTGCCTATTATTTGTTCTATGTACTAGCCCTTTTAATCTTCGTAAAACTTTTTTCTTGGCGTGAACTTGTGATTACAGGAAGAAGAGTTCGAAACACCCAGGCGTCCGCTTATGGACGTTCCCTGTTCTCGTGGATGGACCATTCGGGGTTGTTTCTGCTGCTGAGTTTATTGGCATTCTACTCTTTGCTGTATACGTTATCTGGGCCTTGTATGCTTATATAATCCAGAGTCTCAACAGTGTCTCTGAGGAGGACTTGACCCCTATGGAGGAAGGGTAAAACAATTTTATTGCTTCTCTTGAATCATCTTGTAATTGTGTTCATGTCCAAGTTAACTTCACTTGTGATTGGTGTTTTTTCCTTTTTAAAGCAGAAGCTAGTCGTTTAATCTACTTTATTTGCTATTCTTAGGATTTTGATTCTGTGGTGTTGTGAATTTTCACAGTAAAACGTTCTTTTATGTTATTTCCCCCCCGGTATTATTTGAAGGCTCTTCATTGCTTTATGTGATTAGTTTGATCCAAATAGAACAGCCTCTATATGAACTTCTGTTATTTGAAGTTCATGTCCAAGTTAACTTCGCTTGTGATTGGTGTTTTTTCGTTTTTAAAGCAGAAGCCAGTCGTTTAATCTACTTTATTGCCTATTCTTAGGATTTTGATTCTTTGGTGTGGTGAATTTTCACAGCAAAACGATCTTCTTTTATGTTATTTCCCCCCCGGTATTATTTGAAGGCTCTTCATTGCTTTATGTGATTAGTTTGATATAAATAGAACAGCCTCTATATGAACTTCTGTTATTGAAGCTCTTTTATATCTTTCGACTCTAATTCTTAAACCAATATTGGTTTGAATATCAATCTCTTAGTTCAGAAGGTAGTAAAAATGAATTGAAAATAGTAAATGCAAAAGAGAAATCATTTCAATATCAGAGAGAAAGATCAGGTGGCTTGAAAAACATGTATCCGTATTATGTTGACACCACCACTGCTGTTGGGTTATTTCCTTTAGTCAATCATGTAACATTTCTTTTTTCCTTTTACGAATCTTTTCTTAAATACGACACACAAATTCAACAGCATTTAAACAGTATGTGTCTCCATATACTTCTCACAGGTTTTTGTTTGTTATATACCAGTAGCTTACTTTGAAGATAATAAATATTGTTCATTTTTAATTTTCTATGGCAAAGAGTTCACAATCTTGTTGCATCCTCAACTCCTTATTCTATCTTTAAGATTTTGATCTAAAACAGACTCAAAAGTGACTTTGAATATTACTAAGATAACACCCAATGAGAGCTGTTGATGGTTTAGTTTAAATGAGCTATCAAATAAGATTCAATCTACAAAATGGAAAGCCAATAGAGCAGCAAGGTTGAAAGAGAGTAAGTATACATGTATTGTTTGAGGGAAACTTCTTGTGTTTCAAGCACCTATACGTAGTTGATGAGTGTTGAGCCAGAATTATGCATTTCATAGTAAATTCCCCAGTTTTCTTCACGTGAAAAGGCTGCTACCATTTGCCAAGTTTCCTTGCTAACTCAAACTTTTCCAGAATTATGTTCTTGAAACGGATGGGAGGTCATCTTGGTTCAATGGGATTATATTGCATGGCATTTTTGTTTCTTCCTATTGCAAGAGGATCAGTTCTTCTCCGTTTTATCAATATCCCATTTGAGCATGCCACAAGATACCATGTATGGTTGGGGCACCTGACAATGGTGTTGTTTACTCTCCATGGACTGTTGTACATAGTTGGATGGGCAATGGAGGGCAACCTCCTGGAGAAAGTGAGTCCTCGTGCTTCTTTCCCCCCTTTTTTCTTCCTGCTCATTCTTGCTTAAATACATGCCTAGCCACTTGCATGTGCATATTTTGACTTCATGGGCTCACTTGCTATCCGGAGAAGTCACATATGAACAATCTCTTCCAATTTTGAGTGGTAACTCGTGTGCCTTTGGTTAAAAGGGTAAGCTGAAGGAAAATGGGAAAAACAATTTGAAAAGGGGGGAAGTTGGGTACTTAAAATGCAAAAAGTAGAGCTGCGATGCTGGATTCTGTTGAAAAAAAGATGTACAAGTTGGTGACTAGAACTAAAGAAAACTGGGGTAGAACACCAGGCAAATGATTTCATGGAATCGTACTGTCAACTATCTAACAAAATGATCTTGAGGTTAAGGGTTTGGGAATTAACTTCATTAATAATTTAGGCATTGATTTCGTTATTTTCTGAAATTGCTTTATTTATTTTTGTTACTAGCTAGTTTTATTTCAGGATTGGTTATTTCAGCCGAAGCCAACTAGTTTGAGATATAGGCTTGGTTGTTGTTATTAGTTTTATTTTGGTTAGAACATTGTGTAAGACCAGCTGAGCTAAACATGATATTTCCATAAAATATTCACCCTGAGAGTCTCTCTTATGTGGCGGATTCCAGTCCCTATATCCCCAAGCATAACCTGCACTAGCTAATTATTTGCCTTGTGCACAATTGTTTGAAATGGAAATTTGGAAGTAATTTTTAGTAACCTCTTACAAATGCAGTTTCAGGAAAAATCTTCGGTGTCTATCTCCAACTACTTGATGGTTACAGTACTTCTATTTGTTAGTTTCATACTAGTTAGTGCACCCGTACACCTTTTGGTTGAGTTATAATGGAATGTCAGAGTGTTCTGTGAGCTATTCAGCATGGTATTTGTTGAATTCACCTTCAGTTCTGCATATATATGATTATTATTCATTTTGATGCTATGTACATAATATATACCTACATAATTCTTATATGGTAGTTAGTTTGCACGTGCACTGATGTAAGAACTTGCTTATCTGGGAGAAAGAAGAAGTAAAAGTCACAATCGTTTATTGTATGAATTTATTTTAAAAAAAATCAATTACAAACGTAGATATAACAAGGGGTTTAAGCAAGGCTAAAATTCAATTAAGAACTCATGTAGAATTAGCAAACCCTTATATGTACAGAGCAAAAAATGCTAATATTTTACTATGTAGTATTCTGGTTACCCTTTACATCCCCTTCATCAGAAATCAACCAAAAGGTTTCGTAGATCTTCTTTATTCTCAAAGCTTTTTTTCTTCATGCAGCTATTATCATGGTACGCTATTGGTGTTGCTATTCTTCCTGGAGTTATCAGCCTTTTTGCTGGTCTGTTGATGTGGGTGACATCACTTCCTCCTGTTCGAAAGTGGAATTTTGAATTGTTCTTTTACACCCATCAACTATACGTGGTCTTTGTTCTCGGCTTGGCATTGCATGTTGGTGATTTTATTTTTAGTATGGCTGCTGGTGGAATATTTCTTTTCGTGCTTGATCGATTTCTGAGATTCTGCCAATCACGAAGGACTGTTGATATAATTTTAGCCAAGACCCTTCCATGTGGAACAGTGGAATTGGTCCTTTCAAAACCTGGAAGTAATGATAATTCTTCACATATCTTTTGTTTCGTTGCATGTGATCCATTACCATGTGTTAATGTTTCATGTTTGACAATGCAGATCTGCGGTACAATGCCCTCAGTTTTGTATTCCTTCAAATTCGGGAATTATCTTGGCTGCAATGGCATCCTTTCAGTGTTTCATCCAGTCCCTTGGATGGTAAATATCATTTGTCAATTCTCATAAAAGTTCTTGGGGAGTGGACAGGCAGGCTCAGAGGAAGTATCATGGACATATCCGAGGCTGAACAACCAGCTTCTCCTTCTCAACATCGTCCTAAGATAACAGCTTCTGTTGAGGGGCCATACGGGCATGAAGGGCCATACCACTTGATGTATATATTCTAATCTCTAGACCACTTACATTTAATGTATATACTCTAATCTCAAGGCCTTAGATTAGCTACTGCAAACAACTAAATGAAAACGATTTATAAGTCTGAAGCTGTTTATAATTATGGCATTTGACCAAATGTAGCAAATGGTGCCATCTTGGGTACCAAATCTATGACCTACTTGAAATTCCAAGGAAGAGTTTATTCTTCAATTCAGGAAAAAAAGCTAACGCTTACGATTGCTAGTTTCAAATGATAAGGTTTGGCAAATTAGAATAGAATGTACCACACATCCAGCTTAACTTGAGAAGTCTGTTTCTTGTAAACTGACTTTGGCCATTTTGTATTCTTAGGTATGAAAACCTTATTCTGGTAGCTGGTGGCATAGGGATTTCTCCTTTCCTAGCGATTTTGAGTGATATTCTCCACCGTGTTCATGAAGAGAGACCTTGTCTGCCACGAAATATTTTGATTGTTTGGGCTGTGAAAAGATCAAATGAATTTCCTCTTCTCTCAACGATGGACCTGGAATCAGTTTGTCCATATTTCTATGACAAATTAAATCTTGAGATTTCCATCTATGTTACCCGAGAATCAAATCCTCCATTGGTAAGTTTATTTTTATTCAATATGTTTGTGTTACTTGCCTTTTCCTAGCAGTTTTTCAGTCTTTCATGTTCAAATTATCCGATATTTCTGTCTAAATTATTGTTATTGACAGGAGGAGGGTAATATTCATAATGTTACAGTGACTTCTGTCTGCCCCATGTCCAAGGGCTGTGGCATGTCGGGTTTGGTTGGTACAGGTGACAGTATATGGTCTGGCCTGTATGTCATCTCGTCTACTGTGGGCTTTGTTATTTTACTGGTTATTTTGTATAGATTTTACATAAATCCTTATAGCATATCAACTTGGTGGTACAAAGGACTCCTTTTTTGCGGATGTATGCTTGCAAGTGTTGTTATCTTTGGGGGTCTAGTGGTTGGCTTATGGAATCTTTGGGAAAAGAAGATTTCTGCCAGGCAAGAATATGACGAAAATAGGCTAAAACCTGGCATGGTTCAGCATAATGAAGATACAGCGAATTTGTTTCAGAAAAACCATACAAGCATAACCACTATTCAGTATGGTTCAAGACCAGACTTCAACGGTATGATTCCATGCAATGCTAGATTTTGTCTGGCATAAGTTACTACTTAATAGGGAAGATTTGACGAAATGCATTTCCATGGGTGTGATTTGCATCTTTTGTGAATACAAGTATGAAATTATCTTAACCATGCTAGATTTTTATTCTCTGTGCTTTTTCCTAATTGCAGAAATATTCGGATCCATATCGGAGAACTGGGGCTATGCAGATGTGGGTGTCATCATATGCGGTCCTCCGACTCTCGAGTCCAGTGTTGCTAGAGAAATCAGGTCTCGGAATTTAAAGAGAGAATCCCACCATCCCATCTTCCATTTCCACAGTCATAGCTTTGATTTGTAGATGCCGTGTCAGAAAAAATGTGCAGGAGTATATGTGTATATATTGGAGACTAGAGGCTATATTATGCAGCTGGAATGAGGTGGCGTTCACCTGCAGGTATCTTCTTCAGAGATGCAATGCCAGTAGAACATGCCTCATTCACGCTTCAAATTCCTAGTAATGCTCTCGAACTCTGTAAGAACAGTACCCAGATATTTTTCCTGGATGTTGGAATCAAATATATATAAGAAGTGCATGCAGTTAACAACAGCTGAGATTGGTCATCATATGGATATGGTCGGTGGAAAGTGCTTAGCAGATACATGTGTTTAATTTCTGTTTTTATTTATTTATCTTGTCACTGTGTTTGTGTTATATATAGAGAGAGAGAGGGAGGGAGGGAGAGACTGTAACTGCTGGTTAGATAGAAGCGGATGGCCCCATCTAAAATTGGCAGAAACAAAATGAAAATGTTGCAATTAATCTCAAATCCTTAATGCTTAATAAATTATAGTTTAGCTTAAATTCTTGTCTTTTAGAATGCATAGCTGTTTTTTCAGCGCAAAGATAGATAACATGTTATCTTTTTTTCTTCTCTTAAAAAACAAATGACACTTTGTTTGCTATAGTAGATGATGTGTTTCTCTCTCTCTTAGGACTAGATGACATATCGTTTGTTCATTTGTCTTAAAAAACACAAACACCACTTTATTTGTTACAATAGATGACATGTCATTTGCAATATATATATATATATATGATCTCATAAAGGTGAGATCAATTACGAAAATGGAAGCATTTCAAATAACAAAGTTCTGGAGGCAACTTTTCTCTTCTCAACACATGCCATATAATATAATTAGAATGATATATGCAGATAATATTAATAATGACACTATAGGAGTTTTTTTTCAAATCCCTATATGAAGAAATAATTATCCTAATTAATTGCAGGATTTTTATAGACAATAGTATAATAAGAAATATATAGAAATAAATTTTGATCATTAACATGAATTTTTGCAAAGCAAAATACCTTACAGTTACCGGACTGTTACCTTCGTTTCTTTCCTTCTATCTCTGTCTGTCCACTGTCTTCTGGAGTGAGGAAGGAATCCATTACAGGTTTTAGCTGCAGGGAATGTTTTTACAGAAAAACACAGCGTTGGACAGACTGTCTTTGCTTAGTTGTGGATGATTGGTCATCTCATAACCACACTAGATTTACTACAAATTAATTATTAAAATAAAGAATCTAGCCCAACTCACTACAGCATTTTTGACTCATCCACCGTCATCAGTCTCCGCTGTCCACCATCCATAATACCCTCCATCCCCTTTCCCACACCGCCATCTTGCCTCCTCGCTCCCAGCTAAGAGAGTGTGTAGGAGAGAGACCAAGAGAACTCGTATTTTCTTTTTGTCAATACAGTGTCGGAGGTACTTCAAGTTTTGTTCTTGAATTGAGGGAGAATCAAAGTGAGCTAATTTACTAAATACAAGAAGAAATAGAGAAACTTTAAGGATGAGCATGTATGGTAGAGATCCTTGGGGAGGATCCCTGGAGATAAATGCAGCAGATTCAGCAACAGATGATGATAGGAGCAGGAACTTGAATGATTTAGACAGGGCAGCTTTGTCAAGGACGTTGGATGAGACTCAGCAGAGTTGGTTATTGGGTCCAGCTGAGCAAAAGAAGAAGAAGAAATATGTGGATTTGGGTTGTATCATTGTTAGTCGCAAGATCTTTGCGTGGACTGTTGGGAGTATTGTTGCTGCCGCTCTCCTGGCTGGTTTGATTACTCTTATTGTTAAAACTGTGCCTCGCCATCGTCACAATCATGCCCCTGCAGATAATTACTCGCTTGCTTTACATAAGGCACTTATGTTCTTCAATGCGCAAAGATGTGTGTATCTTTTCTTTTTCTTGATCATCTGTGCCGAGTTCTTTTAGTTGACGTCTGTATACCTTTTGAATTCATTTGTTTTTTAAAATTTGGAAGATATCATTTTGCTGCAAGGAGGAGAGACTTTTTCAATGAATCTGGGATCGTAAAGGTTTAGGGGAACATGAATCATCAATCTTAACAAACTCTGATCATGATTTTTTTTATTGTACTACTACTCTGTTATTGGTAATCATCTATATTCAGGAAAGTACAAATTTTTCTTTTTTTCTTCCTTTCTTTTTGTAAAAAAAATAACAGTTTGAATATGGCTTAACTATGGTATCATCGATTGTTGAATATAATCATTGATTTGCACGGATTCAGATCATAAGTTTTAATTACTGTTGCTACTGTTATTGATAATGATCTTGATTTTGTATATGTTGTGTATTTTGATGGCAAATTGCAGCAGGAAAGCTTTCAAAGCATAATAATGTGTCATGGAGGGGAAGCTCGTGTTTGAGCGACGGGAAAGGTAAACAAGGTAGTTTTTACAAAGATCTGGTGGGTGGATATTATGATGCTGGGGATGCCATCAAGTTCCACTTCCCTGCTTCTTTTGCCATGACAATGTTGAGCTGGAGTGTTATAGAATATAGTGCGAAATATGAAGCTGCTGGGGAGCTTAACCATGTCAAAGAAATTATTAAGTGGGGAGCGGATTACTTTCTTAAGACATTCAACAGCTCTGCTGATATCATAAACACGATGGTTGCACAGGTGAAGTAACTTCGCACAATTTATCTAAACATAGATATAATTGTACATCTGAACTGAATTTATTTCATAGCTCTTTTTATCTTTAGTGTTGATGATGCTTGATTTTACAACTAAAACATGATCTTGCTTGGGGCACTTCATGTGAAAATGCAAGGGTAGGGCTTTCTTCAAATTTTCTTAACTTAATGGGATCAAAACTAGCAAGTTTTTTTCATCTGGCAGTATCTCTATGGAAAACTCAACGTCTGCCAATGCATAAAAAATTTCCGTGTTGTTATTATACAAATACTGAAGTCGAGATTGTTTATAGCTACTATTGTATTGATCACCATCACATAGTTTGTCTTGTTAGTACATTAGTTAAACATGATTAAAAAATGTGTGCTATTCAAATTATCATCTTTGTCTGGGGATCCTCCATAGGATATAGGTCTGACTGATGTTGATTTCCATCCTATTTGACAGGTTGGCAGGGGGGATACTTCTGGTGGTAGTATCACTCCAAATGATCATTATTGCTGGATGCGTCCTGAAGACATTGATTATGAAAGACTTGTAACTGAATGCAGCCATTGCTCTGATCTTGCTACTGAAATGGCTGCTGCCTTAGCTTCCGCATCCATTGTTTTCAAAGATAACAGGGCCTATTCTCAGAAACTTGTTCATGGTGCCAGAACTCTCTTTCAATTCGCAAGAGACCAGCGAGGTAGATACAGTGAAAGAGGTTCAGAAGCTGCCATTTTCTATAATTCAACTAGTTACTGGGATGAGTTTGTTTGGGGTGGAGCTTGGCTGTACTATGCAACTGGAAATAATTCTTATCTTCAGCTTGCTACAAATCCTGGCATAGCCAAGCATGCGGGTGCTTTTTGGGGAGGGCCAGACTATGGTGTACTTAGCTGGGACAACAAGCTTGCTGGTGCTCAGGTTAGTGAAACTTCTTATCTATTTTCTATCATATGCTTTTCCTAACCATGCTTTTAACTTTTCTTCAGAATGTTATTAATTTTGTCATGCTCATGTTTTTAATTTAAAAAGATATCACATGTTGTTTCGTATAATATACCCAAATGGTAAGCATCTTTAGGAGTTGATATAATCTAATTTTCCTCAGCATCGGAAATATAAGGTAGCTATGCACGTGTATGGGTTTTTATATGATACTTGATGAGTAAGAATTGTGGGTTCCTCTAATTGCTTATCTTACTACAAATAAAGTGATCCCGTTCTGAGGTTTCCATATTCAACAAAATTTGACCAGGGATGTGTATGTGGTAGTTCCTTTCTTTTTTTTCAAAATTCTAAAAGTGCATCTCGATATGTAAATTTATCTCCTGCCTTTTCTTCTTTGTACCCATTTCTACTTTCTTGACTATTATGTCATGAAACCTGATGAACTGCTGTTGACATATAAAATCATTGCCCTAATGTTAAAATGTCAATGACGATCTCCCATTTGGATCCTGTTGATATTTTCTGCTGCTATTTTTACATATTACATCATATTGTGTCTAGTTCACTGTTAGTTTACTATGAAAATATATGGTGGTATACTTCTGTCCTGATGAATAAATTTTGTTTTGTGATAGCTACTTTTGAGCCGCTTAAGATTGTTCTTGAACCCTGGTTATCCATATGAAGAAATCCTAAGGACATTTCACAACCAGACCAGTATAATCATGTGTTCGTACCTGCCAATTTTCACAAAGTTTAATAGAACAAGAGGTAAACTAAACCATCTCCTATATGACTGGCCTGGTCACTAGTGAATGGATTAACTTTCGGATCCCATTCTAACTGTTTTGGTGATTTTCTACAGGAGGCTTGATCGAGTTAAACCATGGAAGGCCTCAGCCCCTTCAGTATGTTGTTAACGCTGCCTTCCTTGCAACCCTATATAGCGATTATCTTGAAGCTGCTGATACACCTGGATGGTACTGTGGACCAAATTTTTACTCTACTGACGTGTTGCGTGATTTTGCCAAGACTCAGGTATGTCATACCCTATGTGATAAGGTGTTCTATATTGGACCTTGGCATAATTTGAGTGGTCTATAACTTCCTTTTCCCCACATCTTTGTGACAGATTGACTACATCCTGGGCAAAAATCCTCGCAAAATGAGCTATGTTGTTGGTTTTGGTAATCATTATCCAAAACATGTCCACCATAGGGGTGCATCTATCCCTAAGAACAAGATCAGGTATAACTGTAAAGGAGGATGGAAATGGAGGGACACCACGAAGCCAAATCCAAATACACTTGTTGGAGCCATGGTTGCTGGTCCTGACAGGCATGATGGTTTCCGTGATGTTCGCAACAACTACAATTATACAGAGCCAACAATTGCTGGAAATGCAGGATTAGCTGCAGCACTTGTGGCTTTGTCGGGTGAGAAAACTACTGGGATTGACAAGAACACCATATTCTCTGCAGTTCCCCCAATGTTTCCAACTCTGCCACCACCTCCAGCACCTTGGAGACCATGAGAGGCCACAGTTTTTTAGAATATATCTGTGGGGCTTATGGTTAGATGATTTTGCTGCAATAGATTTTGGACTCGGAACACCTTGGACTGCAGAGCATAGGTTTGAGAAGATGACGGGCGTGGCTGAGAACTTGGACAATCATTAAGAAATTGATATTCTGTACCCCAAGATGCCTGTCTGAGTTTGTAATATACGTAGTATATGTGTATGATATGAAACGTTGTATTCCTTTGGGGGGAAAAACGTGAATTCAACAGTTCAAAATTGATTGACAATAAATTCCATTAAAAGCAGTAACAGATCTCGTCTCGTTCTTCTTATCTTTATTCTTTTACATGCATGTGGACACAGTGTTGTACATTTTGTGCATATTTCGGTTGGAACATACACCACCAAGTATTTCAAAATTCTCTTTGGTGATGTCAATTGCACAATTTTCCTGTCAAATCATCTTATTCGCCCTCTCTTTGGAACCGAATTTATGCTTTAAACAGGACTATTTCAGTCGATGTGGCAGCAACTTCTGTATGTAGCTTCTACTAAAAATAGGGTAATCAGTAGTCCCTTGGCATGGATCATCTATCGAGTAAAGGTGGTCATGGGGACATGAACAGCAGTTTGAAGTGTTCTCACAGTAAAATTGGAACGTCATTCACGTGAGGAAACGTGAGAGGTCGGCATGGAGGGATTCCTTTCAAAACTACCGTGAAACTTCATCTTTCCCAATGCTTGTAAATTATATGCCTTACTTGATATGGTGGTTTCAATTAAATTCTTTCCTCTTATATTCGGAATTCGCTTATTCTTTGGCATTCTTACGGTTTATATATATTTCAGGGAACCTTCAAATTCTTCTACCAGACTGTCAAAAATCACTCTCATAGGGTACTATGGAGGAAGAGTCCAAATCTTTGCAGTACACACCAACATGGGTGATTGCTGCTGTCTGTTTTGTCATTGTTCTAGCCTCCATTTTTGCAGAGCGAGGTCTTCATAAACTGGGAAAGGTATGCTATATATTCCCTATGGCATCTCTTACACTGGAGCTAGGTAATATTGTGGTTTGTTTTTTCTTCCTTCAATATTTAAAATTTTCAGTCCACAAATTGAATACCCTCAGTATCATTACTAAAATTGTTCTTTTGAACACCATATTTGAACCAAGATTCAAACTGAAATGAAGATAAATTTGAAGTCATGCACTGCCGCAGCATGTAGAAATGAATGTACGAAATGTTGCAGATTGCAGTGCTAGTGTGTGCTATAATCACACACTGCTCATTAGATTAAAAATGTTACTATTTATGAACCTGTATCTTTTTTTCTTCTCCAAGAAAATTTATCATCTTTCATATATATATATATATATATATATTTATATATATGTTGTTTTTGCATGTTTGGAAATTCAGTTCTTGAAGAATAAGAAGCAAGATGCATTGTTTGAAGCCTTGCAAAAATTAAAAGAAGGTCAGACAATCCTTTCTCCCCAATTTTTATTTCCTATACAAGATGGATTTTATATCTAATGACGAATTCTCCATAATCCACAACATGTAACAAATGCTGGCATGTTTGCATTTATAAATATATCCAGAAATTATACATAAAGTGCAAGGTTACGGTGGATTTGAAACATTTCTTTCACTAATTGCGAGACATTAATTGATGATGTTGTCGTAAAATGCTAAATATAATCTAAATATGTTAGTATTTTTAGATTATCTAAATATGTCCTCAATGTGTGTTCCATAGAATACTGTTTTCTGGATGTTATTTTCTCAAAACAAATTTCTCATAAAGTCTGAGAACCCACAACAGGAGTCTTAAAAGTAAAGCATGTTGACAGTTTTTTTTTTTAATCTCTCGGGTCTAATGGAAGTTACCCTGATGTTTTCCTACAGAATTGATGCTTTTAGGGTTCATTTCCCTTCTGCTAACAGTGACCCAAAATACAATAAGCCGCATATGCATCCCACCTCATCTTGCCACTACCATGTTGCCATGCAAGAGAGAAACTGGGAGCAGCAACCACGAAAAAATCCATAATCAAGCTATAAACAATCGACGTCAGCTACTTTCTGCAAGTAATAGTGCAGAACATTGTGCTCGTGTGGTACGTATCTATGTTTACTTCTGTAGACATAACTTCTTACCAACCAGTCCATGTAAATTTGATTATTTTGCAGCTAAATTAGGCTGTTATTTAGGCAGAGGAGAAGATAAATTTAACTAGAAAGCCACATAATGGTCATCCCATGCATTAATATTTATACACGAATATGAGATAATCTAAGCTAATGGCTCCACAATGTGCCTAGATGGATCCACGTGACGATTAGCCTAACCATGCAGGTAAGCAGGTCCAAGAAGGAGCCATGGTTATTTTGGAGGAATTTTTCCTTCATGGGATGGCTCAAAGGTCTTGTCTTGATGATTGGAATGAGGATTGATCTTGAAAAGTTGAGTTGTTGATTTGTAAAGTAGTTTAACAGAGACATAAAAGGTTGATACAGATAAAATGGATTTATAGCATAGCGAAAATCCTTATATGCATTAATATATCTAGCTGTGCTCTTATGAAATCTTATAAACTAACATTTTGCTCTTGTCTTTTCCATACACAGGGGAAGGTTCCATTGGTGTCTGTGGAAGCATTGCACCAACTGCATATTTTCATCTTTGTGTTGGCAATTGTTCATGTCCTCTTTTGTTTATCTACAATGATTCTGGGAGGGGCAAGGGTAATTTATCAGTCTCTTAACTTTATAACCTGCTCTGCATAAATTAATTGGTCTCATTTTCCCCTTTGATCTGAACAGACAAAATTTGAAGCTGATATGCTTAAATTGTGTAACACCTTTACCTTTTCGTATCCATTCTTACTGATTTGGAATTTTGCTTCATTTGTTTGCCCTAACTGTTTTATATCATTGTCAAGTTTTGTTTTCCCCTTTCCTGCATATCTGCTTTATGTCCGTTAGTTTCTTTACATTTCGAATTATTGTGATATGTATTAAGTATTCCTTCCATAGATACAACAATGGAAAAGTTGGGAGGATTCCATAAGAAATCAATCAACAAGAAAAGGTTGGCTTCAATCTATATGTTAAAATGCACAATCTTCCTTTCATCTGCACAGAAACATTAAAACTGCTGTAGTTTGTTAAATGTATGCTCTGTTGTGCAGATCCACATAAACATGAACACCATTATTTGCACCAGTTCATTACAAAACACAAAAAAGGATATTGGAGAAAGTCAGCTGTTTTAAGTTGGCTGGTGAGTTTCAAGCCAGCCTATGTCGACTCTTATAATCTAAAGTTGCAGATTTCATACAAGAGTATGATATAGAATTCAGGAGTTTTCTCTGCTCACTTTCAGATAGCATTCTTCAAACAATTTTATGGCTCTATTACCAAATCAGACTACGTTGCTCTTCGAAAAGGATTTATCACAGTTAAGTTTCAATCATTAACCACATATCTGTTCACTATATAATTCTGCAAGACGTGCTCTATTAATTTATTGATAACTGATTTTTCCAATCCAGACGCATTGCCCCCGTAATTTGAATTTTGATTTTCACAAATGCATGGTGCGGACACTGCTGGTTGATTTCAAAAGAATTGTTACCATAAGGTAAGTCTTTTAGAATAATGGCTTTTATTTTGAGTTGTATTTCAGTATTCAATGGTTTGAAGTTGAACAATACCAAATAATATTGGACAACAGCTGGTATCTGTGGCTCTTTATTGTGATCTTTTTGCTGCTGAATGTGGAAGGTAATTTTCCTTTGTCGAAGTTGAGAAATTAAATTTCTGTGATTCATAAAAAAGGTTTCATTACTAATCCTTCCCATGCGTGAATGAAAATGCAGGGTGGCATACATTTTTTTGGCTGTCCTTTTTACCAGTAATTGTAAGTTTAACTGAGCTAATGTATATGCGCGAGCATACATGCGTGTAAACACACAGATTTGAAAGGGTTTAGTTGACATGTTTTGATGAATGACATTTGATGCAAGCCTAATAATATCGAGCTGGTTTGAAACTCAGCTTCTGCTACTCGTTGGCGCAAAGTTAGAGCACATTATCACCACTTTAGGCCACAGGGTTGCAGAGAAGAACACAGTTTCTATCGAAGATGCACGAGTTCAGCCTTCAGATGAACATTTCTGGCTTGAGAACCCTGCCATTGTTCTTGACTTGATCCAGTTCATTCTGTTTCAGAATTCATTTGAGATTGCTTTCTTCTTTTGGATTTTGGTACACATGCTCTCAGCAAATAGTTTCCAAAGTTTATCACATGGTTTTCCATAATTTTCAATGCATAGCAATACAAATGCATTTGCAGTTTTGGTTGATTAGTTTCCTCCCCTTCCAGAGCACATACGGGTTCCGCTCATGCATCATGGAAAGAGTGGGCTACATTGTGCCAAGGCTTTTTATGGGGTAATTCCAAAACCTTATAATCCACACGCACACACTATGATTCTGTTTTTCTGTTTATTACAGAAGTATCCAATAAAACAAGCCTTCTCATTGCTTTATTTGGTGGGTGCAGTTTAATCGTTCAAGTTCTATGCAGTTACAGCACCTTGCCTTTGTATGCTCTAGTCTCACTGGTTGGTGAACTTTTACACCCAAGATTTACATTGCATGAACTCCTTAATGACTGACAGGTTTCAGAAACTCATTTTCTAACCTTTTTCCGACGGTATCTGAGTGAAGATGGGCACCGAGTTGAGGAAAGGGATATTTGGTGAGGATGTGCAAGAAGCATTAGCAGGTTGGGCAAGCGAAGTGAAGGAGGGCACGAGGGACCCAAGCAGCCACCACGGAGCACATGCGGATAAACTAGCCACGGAATTATCTCATAATGCGGCACAAGAAATGGTTATTCATGAAGGCACAGCCACTATAACAGAGCTGTCTTCGGTGACCCAGAAGCCTGCATCTTGAAATTTGGTTCTTTACCAGAAAGGCAAAAGAGAGCACCCAGATTCAACATTTAACCAAACCATTGCCCATAACTTCATATTATGCGAATATTTTTTACTTTGCTATATTTAATTTGCGAGTCATTTCTGTTCTTTACATCCCACGAAAAATCCCTCCACCACCTATTGAACCGTATGCGCTTGTGGTAAAAAAGAACACCAAAGCGACAATCAAATGCAGATAATTTTATAGCTTCTTTCTTGTAAGATACAGTATAGAATGTCTGCTGTTGTTTTTCTTTCTATTATCAAACAAATGTGCCAGTAAAAAACTGAATGCAATCTCTCATGCCATCGAATGGCAAGCTTTCTTATCAGTTTTGCATTGCAAGACTAAGGTCAGACATCATCAACGAATGAGATTATAACGTCAAAAAGTCACTCTCAATAATTTGAAGCTAATTATTCCCTCATTCCAGACTCCACAAGATGGTGTGTGTCTCCCTGTATATATTAAGAACATGCTAATATACAGTTCAGAAGATGGTAAAAAAGTATTAAGAAAAGAGTTTACTGAATGGCAAGAAAATAAAACGAACAAGGAAAAAAATACGCTAAGAAGTTTTACCTTTTACATAAGCTGATCGACTAATTTTTCTTCTGTATTCTATTTTTGTAGTTACAAACATAAACATCAAAACCCCCTAAAAAAAAAAGGGTTAATAAGGAAGTTACAATGATCAGCAAGTCAACAAATGCCGTCTAACATATCAATTTTTACAGGTACACATTTTCCTCCTAAGTATTCAGGCCATAATGAAATGCCAAACCAGCATGCTTAGGTCTTTCAAGTGGAAGCTTTCTCATCTCATGACTTTCTTGGTGGGAGGAGGGAACTTCTTCAGTAGCCTCTTCCCTTTCAAGCTCCTTCAGAGCTCTTTTTGCATAAACAGTAAAGGCAACCGTAGTAACAATAGCAATAATGAAGGAGATGATGTTGTATATTATTTCCACAGTAGTCAAGTGATAGTTCCCATACTTCACATCAGCAAATGTCTTTAGTAACCTGCCACTGCACAGATGCACAAGCATGAGGTTGAATGGTAGGAAGCGAAAACAAATTGGCACATCATTATTTTTAACAGGGTTTTCTTCAAATAGAACAAAAAAAGCAGTACTTTTTAGTGAACTGGGATCAACAGATTTTTGCAACTGATGTTAATTTCATTTTTTAGTCATCATCTGGACAAACAGTTCAAAAGAATTCCCAGGTATCCTTGTTTCCTTGTATGTTTCTTTGGAATAAGAACTGATAGTGGCAAAAAAAGTATAACCAGGAGAACAGACCTATAAATGTAGATAAAAGCTTCTGGTACCATTCCAGCAACTGAACCACACAAGTAGGGCCAAAATGTCATACTTGTTACCACAATTGCATAGTTGAAAACTGTGTATGGAAATGGTGAAACCCTAAAGAGGGCAACCACTTTAAATTGATGGAGCCAGCTCCCCTCCCCAGCAAGTCTAATCATAGAAGCTTTCTGAGGCCATCTCTTCAGCCATTGCTGCACATTCAACAAGAGATAATTCACAAAAATGGAGATGCAGAAGAAAAAAAAGAGAGTAAGATCCAATATGAAAACAAGTTGTCTAGCTTATATCAGTTAAAATCATGTGTCTTACATGGATGCGTTCACGGAAAACTAGCCCAATCAAATAGGGCAGGATCATCCCGATAGTGGTTCCGACCATGATTATCACAAACCCAATACCATATCCAAAGATCATTCCAGCCAACCACATTGAAGGACCTGAAGGAATTAGGAACACTGGGAACAAGGCAAGAGAAGCAGTAAGCACAAGGCCAAGGACTGGATGTCCAAAGGCAGTTGCTTCCCATTCCATCATTGGCAGGAGAACCTACAATGAGATTTATTAATCCTTAGCATAACCAAACTTAAAAACCAAGTTGATTCTAAACCTGAAGTTAGCAAACTTGATAAAGCTTTCCAAACATTATGCTGTATTCAAAATCCAAACTGACGCCAAAGAACTATGTAAAAAAAAATCATAAACCAAGCCCACTTACGGAAGAAGGTTCAAAGTACAAACTCAACTATGAAAAGCGCATATAAATGCTGGACATGTAACAAAATAGTATGTGCAATACTTGTTGATTAAAGCTATAGACAGCACCAAAGCAGACAGAAGTTACAAAAAAAAACGAAAGGAGAGAAATAAAACACCTTCTCAAAAAGAAATGGAACCCCCCATTTCACGAGAACTAGAAGAAGTATGGTGATAACAAGACACCAAATTAAAGCTTTGATCCACCAGATGAAATCTTTGATTCTAGCTCTTGATTGCAGTTGTGAAATATCGAATTCAGGTGCCCTTGGTTCATCGGATATAACAAGCCTAACATATTCACTGTCTTCCCTCACATGATGCTCCAACTTTCCGCTGTCATTTCCCGACTCCCCCGCTGCCTGTGCCATCTTCATCCATAATTAAACAAAAAAACCCGTCAAAACTAAAGAAAAGAAAACCCAAAAACAAAAGATGATTTGGCTCCACAAAAAAAGTGGTGGCTTGTTTATGAGCTCGCATAGACATCACGAAGCATGCACTCTATCCATGCCTGTCACAAATAAATGCTGATAGAAATTTCGCTAATTAATAAATAATAAAAAGCCGGAAGCTTGATTTAATTTGAATCTTGAAAAAAAATCAAATTGAAGAAGCAAGTAAAATGGATAAAACTGATCTAAATTAATGAATTTCTTGATGGAATTGTTCTTCCAAAAAGGAAAAGATAAAGTAGAGATTAACAGTAGTGAAAATATCTATCTTCTTCTGCTCTTCCAAGCAAATAAAATCTCGTAATCTGCTGCTATCAATAGTAGTAATAATAGAAAAACCCAAGTACGAATTATACTTGATTTTTGAAGCATGAAAACAAGATAGTAGTTTACCTTGGATGGAAGCCTAATCGGAGAAATTAGGGCCGCCGGTCGGAGAAGTCGGCGACAACCTCGTAGACTGGGCTGGTTGTCGTTGAAAGAAAGCCTTGCTTGCTTCAGTTGATAAGATCAGGAACAGAGGTTTTTATGTAACTTTCCCTTTCGTTTTCTTTTTTTGGTTTTTGTTTCCTCAGGTTGAGATATGGGGGAAAAGAGAAATCAGAATTGAAAGTCAGCAGCCATCCACCAGTATTTATTTCAAAAGTCAAATTATTATACTTATTTATTTTATTAGTTAATTAATGTGACTATACTTTTGCTTTGAACTCTTTTTCCTAAACAAAAAATCAAATCAAATATTAAATATTACGTGTTTTAGAAGCTTGGAGTTTCGACCACAATCCTGACTGGAACCTCTCCTTTTCTTCTCGGGCATTCATGGAGAGGGGGAGCATCTTTTATATGCTTATTTATTTATTTATTTCTTCATAGACCAATAGAAATCTTATAAATAAAGGGATTGTGGATGGATACACCCATCCATCATCGACCACAAAAGGAGGGAGGGCCCAGCCCGGCCCGGCCAGCATCACCCTTTTTCAAATTGATTGCCTTCTCTAGTCTCTCGTGCTCTCTCTCCCCCCCTCTCTCTGTTTTTTCTTCTTCTTTCCATATCAGCTTAACCTTCCTTTTTCTTGTTTTTTTTCCGCTTGAATTCTCTAGCAATTTCAGTATCTTCCCTTTGATGTTCGGACACGTGGCCTAGAGTTTGCTATGCCCATCATTGCCATAAACAAACTACGTTGATTAGAGCCATTGGCTGGTGTAGGGCAAGTCCAACGCATCAGCTATCAGAAGAGCTATATCCATAAATCTGTCATTTTGGCTTTTTATTTCATTTTGTAGCACTCCAACGGAACAGCCATTTTAATAGCCAAAATGTAGCTGCTCCGAAGACAAAAGTCATAGTACATTTTTATACTGTTCAATGTAAATATGAGAGTCAAGAAGAACTGGTCGTGCATTTCTTTGCGGTATTTCCTCAGTATTCATGCATACAGAAAAGAATCGACAAGAGAATAATCATGCAAAGAACAGAACAAATTGTTTAATTATATAATTTATTTCTATAAATTATATAATTAATAACATAATTAAATTATATACAAAATAATTAAATTTTATTTTAAATAATATTCTAAAATGTCCTTTTACCATTAAAATATATATATCAACAAAATAACTGACCATTAAAAATAGTTAGTATTCAAGAATATATATTGAAATAGTATTTTCTTTATTTTTAACAACTCATTTTAAACATCAGAAACTAGAACACCTAGAAGACAATTAATTTGAAACAAATAAAAAATTAAATGGGTTTCGGAAACAAAAACTAAGCTGGAGCAACTCAACCCAGAGAGAAGAATTTAAAGTACAAGCCCAGGACGTGAACAATAACTAAAACATCATTTTCTCCCTTTTTAGAAAAAAAAATCCCGCAACCAGTCCCAATTAACATGACCTGTATGGATTCCATTTTACTGAACATTTCACAAATGAGAAGTCTTTGTTTTTTCTTTCCCTTTCAATTAACAATTCTATTAGAACCCAACTACGTGCATATATACAAAATTGGACTCTCAGAACCATTGCCCCGCTTCCTGGGAAAAGTCGGAACTATTGTTGGGTGCTGAAAGCAAATTGATCCCTGTTTGAGTTCAATGCAATCTGTTCAAAGATCCTGATGTGTCTTATGCTCTATTGACCATTAAATACAACCGTTGCGGAAAACCTTTTTAGCAGGCCGCAGCGGACAATGCATCTTCAGAGTCCACCTTCACCTAGACACAACACAAATGATTGAAAACCTATTCAGTTCATACAAAACAATTGGTTACGAAATCTTTACAAAAAAAAAAAACTGCTAAATGTGAGTTCTGTTTCTTCAGTTGTTCAATGATCAAAAGATTCACAAGTTGCTTTAATAGGAGGCAGTGCTCTGTTATTGGTACTTCTCTATCTGTATTAGGTTTTACTTCACATGTTCTTCCTTGTTTGGGTGCCAACCATTTCTCACGTTTCTGCCACCTTGACTTTTTACTAACAAGTATGTTTATTTTAAAGAAAAAAAAAGGAAGAAATATCAGTTACCTGCTTGAGGTGGTTCTGCAAAGCTCCATGCAATAGACTTTTGAGCTTCCTATAGTGATCAACCATGTGACCCAAATTACTCAATTCCTCAAGTTGGCACCATAGGCGCTCTATCGTTGTGTACGGGAACCATGCCGCAAATGGCTTTTTCCGATTAATCAAGTCCGACGGTCTCTGCACAAGGTAGATAAAATTAGCATCTTAAGTGAACAACCAGCAAACAGATAACCATTAATAGACAGTTTTAACAATAAACACGTTGCCTAGTCTAGAAAGAAGGAAAAAACACAGATGGCAGCTAAACAATGTGATGCTTCCAAACATCTAAGGAAAGTTGGTGTCATCAAACTCCCTCCCATGCAGACACTTATGAGGTCATGCCCACCATTAGGGAAGCTCAGAGGATAGAATCATTAGAAACAAACACATCAATGATATTATTAGGTCAGTTATAGATGATCATGGTCCACCATAGCCTGCAAAGCCTATCACGATGATGAATTGATACATAAACAAGTCAACCACTATAACATATAAAAGAAAAAAAAAATGACTTCAAAAATGTTGATGTATCCTGGCACATCAAACATTGATTAAATACAGGAACGAGGGGGCTCTTTTACTAGCCACACCCTATAGTTTCGAATTTTCCCATGAGCAGCTTGGGACATTTTAATAAAAGTTACAGTTCCTATTAGGGGTGTGCACTGTTTAGTTTGAGCTGAAAAAACAAACCAAATTGTTTGGTTCTGTAATGGGGTTTTCATTTCGATTTAGTTTAAGAACCAAAAAAACAAATTCTTTCTTTTTTCTTTTTTACTGCATTTTTAAAAAAAAAAATAATGAAAAAGTTTTAAATTTTAAATGTTAAACGATAAGATTTTGTTCGAAAATAATTGAAAACCAAAAACTGAAAAGCCAAACCAAAATATTTGGTTCACACAATTCAATTTTTCATACCAAAAAAACCAAAGTGAACAAACCATATACTAAACCCTAGTTCCTATTGCCTTACATATCCATAATGTATGTAGTCATATACAGGAGTCAAGATTCTTGCTAATAACCAAACCAAGGACCATACCCCCACTTTACACCTTTTTATCAGTTGACCACGAGTGCAAAGGAAATATCATGAGATGCTGAAAATAAAACAAACTTGAACAAGCAGAGTAGCAGAACTAATGTATATGTTCTTGAAGTGGTTTCAGCTTACCACTGATGCAAATGATTCGGTATACTCAAGCAACAGATTTGTAGCTTCTGTAAATCGACCATAATCAACATATAGCTGGAACAAAGAAGCAGGATTTGATACTTGGCCAGCCATCCCCCAGGTCCTATCCCTTCGACTCTCCTGTCAAAACAAGAGAGCACAACAGCATAGATTTGATTATGGTGACTCAACATGACCTTGCAACATGTACAACAATAAAATTATGAGGAAACCACAGGAGGGTAAATTTTAGCAAATCAAATATCCATCTACATAGGTAAATACAATAGGTCAAATGAAATAGGGAGAAACATACAGAACTGCATTGATACAAGCAAGTTTAGGTAAGGTATAACTTAGTACAGTGTTCCCAATAGGACAATTATTCCCAGTGATGGAAAAATAAATGTCTCTTTCTAGATCCTACCATAAAAGCGGGGTTGAAAGAGTAATTAAGAGTCCTTGAATCAAACCGAACAGCTGAGAACAGAGTAATATGACGGACAGCTTGTCCAACAAAACAGTAAATATTTGAATGACAATTGACAACTAAAGTACGAGAATAAAAAGGTTATTGTTTATCTACAAGGAAATCAGTAAGATTACCTTGAACATATGTACCAGCCACAGAGGCAACTCAATCTGAGGATCTGTACGGAGAAGTGTTTCAGCAACAGTTGCTGGTAATCCAGACTGAAAAGTTCTATATTTTTCCTGCAGTAAAGAGAAAGTAATCCTTGAAAACAAGATCAGACAAGGAAATAGAGAAAACATCCTTGGGCCTTTCTCAAGGTTATGATGAGATGGGAGCTAAGAGATTAATTGCAATAGAAAATCTCCAGGTCTATGACCATGTGATGATACGTGATCCTTTACAAGCTGTTCAGAACACAGACACAAAGAGAGAAAAGTCGGAGGGAAAGAAATATATTTTTTTCCACTAATACCATGCACCATGAGATTTCAACATGAACATGCCTGGTTAGTTCATCTACACAAGAGCAAAAGATAAACGCCTATACTAGATTATCAAAACTACAAAACTCTGATTAAGAAAGAGAAAAGAATGTGATGACAATGTTGTTTCCTTCAGTGTCTTTATCACAAAATAGGAAAGGAAATCATTTTGAACAGAGTAAAAATGAAAGAAGTGCAAGAGATACTAACAAGATAAAGCTCAAGAGTCTCCCACTGAGCATTCCCCTGATAATTCTGAGAAGGACCCATGTCAATTGAACCATGAACAACTATTTCTTCTTTCGAGGATGTCAACAAAAGACCATGCATCCTGAAGTCATTTGTCAAAGTTCATTAAAAATGTCTGATAGAGTTCACTGTCAATGGGAACTTAATGGAAAAGGGTAGTGATTCATAAGGAAATAGTGAAAGATAAAAAAGGAGAGAATTATCCAACCTGGTAGATGAGGAGCCTGGTTTATTGGGACAGCATTTCAATGACATAGCAGAAAAAACTCTTTCCAATTCCCTGAAAAAAGGAAAGGGCCAAGTTACATTCACAAGCAATTCCTGGCTGTAATAAAATGATACTACACAAATGCAACACGAGGAAGTACCTATTCAATCCTGAACCATTCCAGAATTTTAAAAGAACTGTAAATGCCATTTCATATAAGTTTGTCTCAACCAAGAGATCAACCAAATCTGATGGAGCCTTTTCTGTTCCTGTATGAGAAAAGAAAAATAAAAACAGTTACTCAAATGAACCAGAAAAATAATTAACATAAGGAAAGCAAGCTCACAAGTTTTCATTTGACTATAAAATGTGATGGAAATACAACATTTTTAAAGAATCCAAACTTGCTTATACACTTTATACCATAAAAATGGTCTTTGTCAACAAAAAAATGTACCAGTGAACGTCCATTTGACATTTGCTAATGAAAGCAAATATTCTGCGGATGTTAGAATGAACTCCTTTTCAAGCTTCTCAACATCAATGTAGAAATGCAGCCTTTGGGCCTGGACATCACTCCTAGTCACTGTTAAAGAAGCAAAATACATTAATTGCCTCAAATAGGAGTGCATAAACTGCACTCAACTATCAAAGGAGCAGTACAGATATTGACTTAACAAAAAAAAAAAATCTGTTTACAATACTTACAGTGTTCTTTCACCAATTTTTTAGCCTTTTTACTTGGAAAATTATCATTATAAGCAGTGTTTCCCCCGAACAGAGGATTTATCCAAGCATATTCAGATTGGACGAGGTGCAGTGCATTGATTGCAGCAGAGAGGCCATTTAGCCTTTCCTGCAGCACCAGTGGCATGTGCTGGTGATCTCTCAGATCTACTTCAGTCCTCAAACGAGCTGAATATTGATATATGTAACTTGCTGCTCGTCTCCAGTTATGTCGGTGCATTTCAAATGCATAAAGCAATTTATATGGATTCGGCTTTGCCAAGATTTCAGAACGTTCTGCCTACAAGTTTCAGTACATTAATCAGTCTGAAAATGCTATGAGAAAACATCAGATGACCAGGTCCATACCTTCCAAGCAAGCTCTTGCTCAATCTTCTCTGCTAAACCATTGAAGGGTAACTGACCATTACAAAGCACCTACAGGGTGAATAAATTATAGAAATCCTGAAATGAGTGTTTTAAGTATGGTATGTATCGCACTTATTGTTACTATAGCAAAAGGCATGGTTCCAATATTAGGGCCTCAAAATCATATTAAATAATGTTGGAAATATCAACAAGTTGGCAAAACCTTCATTGACCCACGCTCGTAGAGAACAATTATGAAACGCCTCAAGCAGATGTACTTGTTCTCCTCATCTGGATTTGAAAGTATTGCACAATATGCATCATATAAGTGATTAAGGTCTAAAGTAAACTTGAAGACGTTCGCCCAAAGCCGTCCTTTGATAGTAGTGTCTGATTCATTGATAACATCTGTCCCAGATGAATCATCTTTCTGGCTAAGAGCTTCATCAACTTGTTCCAGTGCAGCAAGTGCAAATTGACAGGCACCTTCACTAATGTTATATTGTTCGAATATCTGCATTGCCCACTGATAGTAATGAAGCTTCCAAGCAGCAGATGAGGCACAATCATCTGTGACAAAAATTAGAAAAGACGAAAAATGTAATATCATTGTTTGATCAGAGCATAAATCCATTCATTTGTTCCAAAAGAACTATTGATTCTGCCTTAAAAAGAAAAGAAAAGAAACCAACCAAAACCAAAATTGGGCAATCCTGCATCTTGAGACAAATCTTGCAAAGCTTTGGAAGCTCCTTGTCCAGATGAAGCTCTGAATATTAAGGTCAAAACAAAAATTACACACCAAAAAATTCGTGCAATGGAAACTTTGGAGCACTTTTCATCAGAAGCAAGAGTAAAGAAAGATAATTAATGCCCGAAGAAAAGCATAAAAGAAAATTTTACAGGAGACCCACCATACAACACTGTGGAAATTAGATTAGATAAAAATAAATGAAGGGTGGATGGGCCATATTGCAAACATTATAATCTTTTGGGAAGGTGAGGAAATCTTTTATGTTTATCATTTTTTGTGGTTCAATGAATTGTGAATTTCCCTAGTTTTTTATTTATCTACACATTTTTGAAGGACTATAGTAACCACCACCTGATGTGAGAATATAAGAGTTCAAAGGCAACAAGTTTGCTTTTGATTCTTAACACGAGTCAATTCCGATCAACACACACACACATACATTTAAAAGAAAAGGTTAATCCAGGTATCTCTAAATGAACACATCAAGGGAATGAAATATAATATCAACAGCATTCTAGTGGCATAATGGATCGTTAAGTACCTGAAAAAGCAGCAAATGGCTTCACAAACTTTCTTCTCTTTCAACACTCCCTGGAACCCATACCTAGCTTGAGCAAGGAGGCAGCATCCTAGAAGATGATGAAGAGTGCACCAATCACCATCATTATCTTGAATGCTTCTAGACACCTTCTCCCTCCGTGAATTGGCCTCCACAATTGTAAGCAGATACTTAAAGTTGGAAAATAAAGAAAAAAGAAAGATCAGCTTCGTGATCTCAATTCTCAAATTTTACAGATAAGTATACATTGTAGGAAACAAAATGCACACAAATAACCTCAACAGCACCATATTGACCATGCCTAAGGAGGATTAAAGCAATCTCAGATGAACGTCTTAGGAAAGAAGTAGATTCTTCACCAGTTTTGCCCCAGATAATCCAGCTTGTAAAGCCTCTTACTAAATTAACTATCTCTTGTGGATTTGGGAGACATTGCAAAGAAGGCTGGCTTGGGTCTCCAGAGGAACTTTGAAATGTTTGTGAAAGTATAAAAGCCAAAGTAAAATCACATTTCCCAAGTTTTTCATTCCACGACCTTCTGTCAGTTTTGTTATCTGATTGACAGAACAGAAAGATTAAAAGCGTTCATAGTGTGTGAAGATTAAAAGCATCCAGAAAGATTAATATAACATCAAGTCAGCGTCTTAATAAGACAAATAGATCACAATAAAGATTAAAAGCATCCATAATGTATGAATTCATCAATAATGTGATGAAAACAAACAAAGGTTGCAGCAGTACAAAAGTTAGGATCTTTATATTCACAAGAAAGTCATCCCAAAACTAAAGATAATGCTGATAAGGGATCTGTGTTGTCAACACTTGACTGGTTTTGGACTGGGGACTTGAGTTTGCTGGACAATGGTTGCAATACTATCATTGAACTACTCAGATACTTCATTCACTTGGCTCAATCAAAACCTTGACGAGTTTGAACTTATTTAAACTATTCACAGAATCCTGACTTGGCAACGCCTTCAGAATTTACCTGTAAATGTTATTGAGGACATCTTGTTCTTTTCATTCATAGTTCTTATTTTCCTTTGTTTCGTATCATTTGATAATCCAAGATGCCCTCTAGGGTCATCCATTTCAGACTGTTTGATTGTTTGGACCATGTGGAAATGTCTAGTATTTGTAGTAAAAGTAAGTTTCCACAAACTTTTAAGGAATATTACAGTTCAAGATGCCCTCTAGGGTCATCTACTTTAGATTGTTTAGACCATGTGGAACTGTCTATGCATTCTTTGTAAGAGTAGTTTCCACAAAATTCTGAGGAATTGCTCTTATTGCCTTTCATGGACTATAGGATTCAGAGAGCTCAAAACTTGCAGTGGATATTCACTGTGCTTGTGTTGACTTAGGGTGTTTGAAATGAGGCGTACTGGAACTTTTTTCATTACCAATTTTTGTCCAAGCAATGATTTTTGGGATAGTATGGTCTTTTTGGCTCCTCCATTGTTAACTGCTGCAGAGGAGATGGTTAGGACATCCAGTGAGATTGACCAGCTATTATGCTTTAGTTTCTCAGCAAGATGTATCATGCTCCAATTAACATTTTTTTAACTTCAATTTCCTAATAAATCTTTTCTTTCATAAACTAAAAGTAACTGACTAATGATAGCCACTAGGCAGATAGCCCAAGATATGATTGCAATATAAAAGCAATAACCAGCTCATTAACAGGAAATGCAGGATGGTATCCCTCTGCTACCCAGCGAGCAGAACCTGGCTAGCCATATATCCATTTAACAGATAATGCAGAAGACTTGTCAATTTGCAATGCAGAACCAGCCTTTTTTAAAAAAAAAAAAAGAAGCAGAATGAAAAAAAGAAACTGTCGAGTGATTACAACTCAACTGATGAGCACACATATAATTTCCAGTTTGGAACAAACTCTCACTTAAAATAATTGCAAAACCAGCTAATTGATAAGAAAATACATAATGGTATATCTCTAAACTGACTTACCAATTTGTAATGATGAGAGTTGGGAACTAAAATCTTCAATTGAAGGAGATTCAGAAGGTGTGGTGCTGAGGAAATGGATAATCAACCACTCAGAAACAATTTCTTGAATCATGGGAATGAATTCAAGTTGTATTCTGGATGTATCATCATGCAACATATTAATCTGCTTTCAAAATGAAAGGAAACATATTTATTCAAATTCAATAATGCATAGCAGAGGTCAGAAGCAATTTACTTTTATTTTTTTTGGATGGATAAGTAATTCTATTAAGAAAAATAGAAGAAACAATAGAAATAAGAGGATTAGGCAGCATCACAAAAACATAATTAATGGATGCATGCAAGAAAAAAAAACATGAAAGCGAAAATTGTAAGATGCCAGAATCATCAATATTGCTTCATGATTATGCGAATTGTTGCAACTTTACATTAATGCAAATACCCTATAATATGACTTCAT
Source organism: Salix exigua (assembly GCA_032356905.1). Classification (NCBI taxonomy): domain Eukaryota; kingdom Viridiplantae; phylum Streptophyta; class Magnoliopsida; order Malpighiales; family Salicaceae; genus Salix; species Salix exigua. Next base: position 3,891,509 of record CM063588.1, on the reverse strand, counting down.
GGCAAAACAATATAGTACTAATCAAGAACCCAATACATTGTCTTGTTAAGATAACATGATTTTCAACCACGTATCATAATGCAACCTGATTAAATATAGGCAAATATTGACAGATACCACATCTACCGCAGACAAGAAATAGCTGGGTTTAGACCTATTAACCAAAAAAACAGCATTTTGGTCAGCAGGGAGGATAAAGTCTTCTAAGTTAGATAAGAATTCTGAGGCCACAGAAGTTAATGTTTTTTTTTTAAAGTTTGTGGTTGTTGATAACATAGGAAAGCTAAGGTGCCCTCAAAGTTGAAACTTTTCCTAGATGACAGTGTTTAAGAGATTAATAGGAAGAATCTATTGCAGATTATCAGGCAACCATAGAATAATATATCACCCTAATATCTGGTGATAGGTCAAAGTAGGGAGGTAGGTAGTAATCATGACTTCTGCATCATTCAGTTGCATGAGAAATGTGGAATAGCCTTCTCTCTATTGGGGTGAGCATTAAGTTGAGGACCACAACCCTAAAATGTAGGATGAAAGCATGGTAATTTATACATTTAGCAGCTTGATGAATTAGGATCCTGTGTATAGGTACAAAGCATAGGTGCATTGTTGTAACCCTGGCATGTATAGTGAAAGTTGAAAGTCATTTAATACACAAGAGCAGGCTGAATATATATGATTGTCAATTGAATGAATAAGAGAATTTCATTTAAAATAAAAACTAAAAGACAAGGGGGGGAAAAAAACTGACCTGTCCACTGATTTTCAGAAGATAGCTTACAAACAGAAGAACATCCAATGCAGACTCAAAGATAACCTTAGCAATTTGAGAAGTAGCCTGGATCAAAATAGAATTATTGATATCAAATGACATTTCAGCATTTAATTTTTGTATGATCCTCCGGGGTACAAGAAACTGTAGATAGCTTTCAATGACATTCAAAACTTTGCTCCATGATGTAGCTTTTTTGGATAAAGTATGCAGAGATAATAGCATGCCAATAGAGAACTTCCTCAAACTTTTGCGATCTGCCAGTTCCTTTTCCCAAGCAAAACTGCCTCCAAGATCTGTTATGTGATCCGATGATACCGATGAACTATATCCAGTTTCAAGAATCTTCAGAAAACGTGGAACAATTTCCTCTGATGAAACAATGGGTGTGCTAATGAGTGATTCATAAAATACAGCAGAAGCTGGTTTCCCAAGGTGTTGGCTCATATTAATAATGCATCTCAGAACTTCTAAGAGAATCCCATGTTCAGACTCATCATTAGATAAATCCAATCCGAAGCTTGCAAGATCAACAAGTTCATCAGAAGAACCTAGCAGAGTAAGAAAACATACAGGTTAGAAACAGTAAAAGGAACATAAATATGGAGAGAGAGAAACAACCAAGCTTCAAACCCAAACAAGTTGCTGTTGCTTATATAGATCCTTTTGCACCATCCCATGTGATCATATACTAAATCTGCCTCAATACTGAAATACTTTAATCCTTCTATACCACTCCATCCAACATAAATATGAAAACATGAGAGTCAAACGCACCATCAATAATCATCTCGATGTTTTCCAAATCACGAAATAGAGACACTGAATTCTTTCTGACTAAACAAACAGCACCTGCAGACTGAACTAGCAAACCACATGGTGAATTGTTCTTGCACCAGTAATGGTAATAGTGGGCGCAGAAATTTTTCCAGTGGCAAAATATTGACATTGGGCTTTCACTAACACCCTGCAAAAAAGCACATGAAATATCAATCTGTCAGTCTTTGAACTCTGTTCTTTTCTCTGTGTGCAAAGAAAAATATTAAGTAATGACATACACAGATACATACAGACAAAGTTTGGAAATAATTGAATCTGAGATTAAAGGAAGAATTGAAGAAGTGCCTGATTTTCAATCACAGAACAAACTTCCTTTTTGAGTCCATCAACAGTTAAGGACTGGAATTCCATATCAGTCCAGTGCCTGTGATAATCCAGCAAAGTTGAACGAAGCACGCCATTGTGATGAACACCAGGGAGAAGCAATCTACGTATAAATATAGAAGATACAAACGGCACAATGTTTTCCTGTAAAATTTTAAATCAAGCAAAAGTAAGCAACATATCTTTCACTGTATTCCATATATGACACAGAAAAGCAGATGAGGTGGGAAAAAACAAGAAGATGTGAAGCACATCTACTGCATGAAAATGAATATGACACTAAGCTGAAGCCAGAAAAATATTGTATTAGAAAAATGCAATTGAAAACAATTATAAATAAAAATGGTGATCCTATACTGCCAGTGCCTTTTACATGACCATATAACTCTGTTCCATTTCTCTTGAGTTTTGACAGCCCCCAGAGCCACAGAAGGGGGGATAGATGTTGGGCGTCCACCTACTTGAAACCACGAGGAAAAATAGAGCAAAATTCATATTCCAATCTCATCAGCATTCGGTTTAAACTTGATCATGTATTTGATTAAAATTTCTGCCATTTTTGGATCATCAATATGGAAACTGTACACAAAAACTAAGAATGGAATGTTGTACTGTTTGTAATGGGGGGGGGGGGGGGACTAGAAAAGATACTCGAATAGGACCCAAAGCATTAGAACTCTTTCCATTTTTGTGTGTTTGGGTGTTGTCGTAGGTGGGGCTACTAGTTAGTCTTTCAATTCTGGTATGTGAAGCCAGGAAAGCCATGGGAAGCAAGGAACAGATAAGACTAAATACTGCAATGGGAAACAAAAAGAAAACTCAATCAAAGGGCTACCTAGTTTTAGTCCAATTGAAGTGGGATTCAGGGATTGAGGTTTTGGAGATAGTGATAACTTCAGCAATGCAAATTCATCACATTAGTCTAATACTCAAAAGGCATGCTAAATGGCAAGGTAACAACACCTTCATAGATGAATATATTGAATACGTAGTCCAAAGAAGATCATCTGAAGAAAGTTTGGAACTTTGAAATAGCTGCTCAGCAACAAACTCTTCCTGCAAAGTATAGCAGCAAGCACCTTCCCTGACAATAAGTTGAGAAAGTAAAGCTTCAATAAGATATGAGTTCAGTGCCACATAACAACAGCTTTGGATTGCTAGATTAGTATATTAATCAGGCATTTACAAAAATAACAAGCATAACAAGAGCTCATGCTATAATTGCAAGAATCATGTAAATAAAGTATGGCCCTTGGAATAAATAAAAAAACAGGTTATAGAACTCAATTCAATCATCACAATCAAGAACTTTAAATAGCCAGACCAACTTCAAAAAGAGAACAGAAAAGGTGCTATAAAGAAGGATATGAAAAATAACTGGCAGGGACTCTTAACGGATGAATTTTAAAAAACAACTTCCGGGTTGCAAATGAACACATAAATGCCAAAATCTAATAAGTGAAATAACTTACATATCAACATGAAACAATTTATGAGATAGCAATCCGTTGTCTTTTAAAATCCATATCTTGTCTGAAGTGAGTTTGACATCGATGCATGCTCCCTGATAAAATCAAGCAAATAGCAATAAATAAATTTTACCATACAAATACAGTAGACAAACGATGATCCGGGAAAAAGTTGTTTACCTCCTCAAGGGGAATATCTTGCATTGAAGACTCTACTGACAAAATAGTCTTGTCACCTAAAGTACAGTGAAGGTGATAGACATGAATCGTCTCCCTCCTAATTTCCTTTTGTAGTTTGGGCAGACAAATAATCAGTGTTACCACAATTGATTAAACAAAAAGTAAACAAACAAACAGCTTTGCAAACTGTCACTAGATACTACTAATATTACTTTTTTTCTGGGGGAGTTAAAATAACACACAACACTGTACCACAATTAAACAAAGAGACATTAGTGAATGTTGCTTGCTGCCTCAGAGCATATCTAGGGCTACCCATTATTGATGAAATTGGCTCATAACTCATTAGGCACTTTCAAATCACAAAAGCATTATGCATCCCAATCACACTTATCCAATTGACTACAGCTAAGCTCAAGGATTCTATGAGTGCTATCTCCTCAATACCACTTTTCTTTTGTATGATAAATCCTAGATGCCAGCCACACCAATGCACCTTTATCCCATTCAAACTACTAATATAATCTTCGCAACCCTTGCCATTAAAGCTGTCACCATATGTTTGAAGTTTTGCTTAACCCAAAACTCATTTGCAGGGTGTTCATCACAACAACAAAATTTCAGCTTACCTAACACTAGTTCATCGATCAATATAATGTCATCGCTAAGCAGTATGCATCAGGGGATATCACTTTAAATTCAATTAGTTTTATAAGACTGAAGCAAAACAATAAGGGAACTTCCATCAGTACTGCCAGTTCTTATTTATCCTTCATGTTATCTTATTGAATTAGTAGAGAATCTCCCTTCTTCTCTAACACCCACTGAAGAACTTCCATCAACACTCCATCAAAAGCCTTCTCTGGTCTGATAAAAACCATCCGAAGTCTCCTCTTCTTTCTGCATTTCTCCATGGAACTCTTTATATGAAAGATGGCCAGGATAGTCCATTTCTAGTATAACCAAATGGTATTTCAGATATCATTGTGCCATGTGTTAATTAGCAACCTAACAATCTCTTGTAAAGCTTCCTACTGATAAGTCTAATGCCTCAAAAGTTCATTCAACTTTAGATATCACCCTTGTTTTCATAAAATGGAGCAAGGAAGCTCCTTCAATTATTATGCATCATCTTTGTACTTCATATCTTTGTGAATTGTTTCGTTTAGTCAACTATAACACCTCATCTCACGAATAATTTAATATATCAGAAAAGTGCACTCAAAGAACTGGATCATTAGGTCATCAGATCAATAAGTGGATCACTGGTAGGAAAAGCTTTAGTTTTGTAAGTGTTTTTACCCATAGTATCTCAAAAAGGAAAGGGGAAAGCATAGGTTTGTTACAATTTAAAGGTTTAAACAAGTATGCTAAGAATAGAATTTTGATTAGTTATTCCCATAAAAAAAAGGTGCGATAAACTTCCAATATCTACACTTTTCAAACCACGATAGTGTTATATTTTTATTTTTTGGAAAAGAAAAGAGCTAATTTAAAAAGAAAAGGGAAATGAATAGCCTTTTGCTCCATGAATACTAAAAGGATCATTGACAAAGAGAAAATAAGACACCTTAAATTACCCACTCCGGCCTTTACCCAAGCATATAATTATTAGGCTCATACTCGGTTTAGAGAAAAATACCAAATCATGTCTACACAAGACAGCCAATGGAATTATGCTTGCATCTTCATTAAATTCACCAACCCATAATCTGGCAAATGTCACACCTGAGTAAAGAAATATAAAAGGGAACATGAAAAGGGGTAAATGATGCTATGCGAGAGCCAATGAAAAGGGAAAAGTCATAGGATTTGCCTTCTGAATTTGGAATGCCCAAAGCATGACTTAAAATCTTGTTGTGGAAGGACGAGTTCCATACTCGTAACATCCCATCAGAATGAAGTACAAACAAAAGTTTTAGCCCATGCGCCTCTGATATTACCAAATCCTGAACAGCTCCAACCATCCTACCCCTGTATGGGATTTAGCCCTTTTCAATTTTATCAAAATACAAGAGACACAAAAAAAGAAGACAACAATACAAGTATAAATATTTTCTGGTACATAACTAATATGGAAGTGGCCAAAACAGTAGTTATTATAATTTATAGTGTAGAAGAAATTAACTTTGGGATTAATTAAAGAAGATGATGAGTTGATGTTTCTCATGTTACGATTGATGATTGTTTTCTTCCTTTTTAGTTGATCAAAAAAGAATTATTAAGAAAAAAGTTGTTTTAGTTGACTAATAAACTTGTAATTGCATTAAGCACTCAAACTCATACATGATCAATGCATATAGATAACAAGATGGAGTAAGCACTTCCTATTTGTTTACAATGTTGAGAAATTTTAAAAGAGATTCAAGAAAAACTTGCTTCGCAGGAGAAATGAAGCATAATGACAAACTGATCAAAACAATCAACTCAACCTCACAATATACCAGCTACACTTTACTAATAATGCCACTACCCAATAACCGTAATATGGTCCAACCAAAGTGAGTATTAGAAAGAAAAAGTACCGTTCCGTATATTCATGGGGGTTTTTTTTTCTTTGGCAAGACCCAACCTTGCACAACCTCATTAATGACAAGCTTACAATTAGAACAAAAAAATGGACTTTGGAACACTCTTATAAATTCTATCTTCTAATTGGGCCCCAAGTGCATCACCTTTCTTTTTTATCAACTCAATTCAAAATGCAAAGGCATCCTCTTGTGGTTTGACTACATTACTTGACAATATTGAAACTAACAGCTCGGTAAAGGTAACAATGTTACATGAGGCCCACAAATACTCGCTTCTTTTTTCAAAATAATGAGTCGAGGATACATTCCTCTATAGCTAGGAAGAAATGGCATATGCATGTCAATCTTTGAGGTGAGTCTTGGTCCATACCAAAGAGTGAGAAGGATTTGTTATTGCTAGAGCATGCAAGTATAGTATGAGGAAGGACATTTCATGGGGAACAATTTGTACCTTGACATGAAACCCCATAAACGACCGATCCCTGAATCATCCCGCAACTCATTCACAAAACCTAATAAGTAAAAAGAAATGAATCATCCACGTGTGCAAAAAATAAAAGAAAAGGCATAAAATCTTCAAGAAAAGGTGACATTCGGTTACCAGGGGTACTATGGTGAAGCAATCCAAGCTGAAAATGAGCAACAGATCCATCAATTCTACCTACTGCAAGACATCCAGCAGTGGCTGCTACACTAGTTATTGCCGCAGGCTCGGAATTACTGGAATAACGATCATTCAAACTAAACTGGGTAACCTCATCCCTTGGTAAAACAGGCAAGGAAGAATAAGCAGAAATGTTTCGGAGTTTGATAAGATAAACGACTCCTGAAATCGTCAATGCATAGAGCAAGTATGGATTTGTTGTGGAGAAAGCAGGCATCTGCATTCACGACACATTCAGTACCGCATAAAACAATAGAGGAAAGCAGACAGACATAAAATGGGGCAAAAAAATGCCATATGAGACTGAAATTAACTACACCAATACCTGGCTCTGGTTCTGGCAAACATAAGCAAAAGGGCAAAGGACATGGGGAAAGGTAATTCGCAGCCATGTTGTTACAGGGAAGTCTTTATTAGCTGAGAGTTGAAGTAGCTCGAGAGTTTTAGGCTGGGACTTATGAATCCTCCTATTAATTGCAATTCCAATTAATGCAGTTCAATTGTTTGAAAAAATGCCATAAAGGAAAAAAAGTAATGGAGAGAATGAGATTAAATGTACCAAATGAAAGACAGAGGAGGATCGCCAATGACGGAGGAGGAAGCATAATCTTCAGTGAGAGAAGTTTTAATGGTAATGGAAGCAGCAGTAGCAGAAGTAGTGGTGGATAAATCAGCGTCGCCGAAGTCGGGAACGGATACGTCGATGAATTTGATGGAATCAGTGCCGATAATGGGAACCTCCATCCCCGCCCTGATGCTCATAATTTATTTCTTCTTCTTTCTATCAAGCTGTTACTGCTATTGATTGATTTGAAAGGAAGGAAAAGATGGTGACGACTGGTTAAAACCCTAGCACTAGACTTCTAGAGCTGCACAAGAGAGAGGGGTTTTAAGATTTCTTACCTTACTCCTTAGTCCCCGCTCCCCCCTTATGGTTTCGTGTTTTTCGTTTTCCTTTCGTTAGCGCGGTGGTAAATGCAATCCAACTCCACTTACGTGAGAGCTGGTTCGATGTCGTTTTTATTTTCTCTTTTTGGTTTTCAAAAAATAAAATTTGCATCTAGCCTTTATTTTTTAGTGCATTTTAAAATGTATATTGTGACGTTTTATTAGTGCTTTTATATATAGTTTTGGTACACTCAAGTATAAAAAACACACATATTATAAATTATTTTCAAGTAAAATATATTTTTAAGAAATATTTTGCATCATAATATAAAACACACATTAAACTCGTTTTATTTTATACTAGTTCTAATATATATTTTAAGAGTGTTCTCGTTAATAAGGTGTCATGCAGCGCACCTCATTATTAAACACTCTTTAATTGTCACGTCGGGTTTAGATAATAAACTATCATGAATTGGGTTTGGATATGACTCGAGATACTCGAAGTTATTCAGGACTATTATTTTATTTGGTAGAGTGATTCAACATGTATTTTTAAAGTGATTTTCAAAAAACAATTTGCATGAAAAAACTTTAAAGATTGCTAGAAATGCGTTCGTAGTTCAAGATTTCCATGGTATCCCTGTATGGAAAGTAGGTCTTAAATTCTGAAGCAAAACCACAATTCATTCAGTGTTAGAAGTTTCTCTGATTAAAAAAATAATGCACCCTGTAAAAGAAAGAAAGAAAGACAGAGTGGAAGAAAAAAAGCTTCAAGGACTCAGTGGTCAGCCAGCTTCCCGCAAATACAATTTGTTACAAGTTCTAGACTAGCATGAAGGATCAGTGTCCATGCAGCACCAAGGAAAAAAGGGTTTCATTTTTGCAGCATAAACTATCGGGCCTGGCAGATCATTTCCGAGCACCTTTTGAACCAAGTGAAGAAATACTAAACCAACTTTGAATTTATTTCTATGGAATGAATCTCAGGTTGTTTCACTATAAAGAACCGTAGATTTGAATAAAATCTCGTAATCAAGCCAATGAGCTTTATCCGCACAACACATCAGCATGTCCGTCAGTACCTTGGTTGGAAGTTCTAAACAATTGCGACCAGCAAGGTTACTCTTCTGAAACTTTAAAGAAAGTATATGATAGAACTATGTTGTTGATTCCATCCATTTTAGGATCCGTTTCAAATTCGGGATCAATATAAAAGAAGACCTGCAATCATAAAGTATGATATCATTGTATAGTGACAGAAGCACCGAGCTTCAAAACACAATATTTCTAAAGCGCTTTTATAGAGGGAAAAATGGGTGTGTGTATACGAGGGGAAAAGGAAAAGAAACTACTAACAGGCATGTCAATCTGCTCCCCAGGAAGAAGACGCTGCTCCTCAAAGCAAAAACATTGTATTTTATTGAAGTACACGGCAGCCTGTAAGAAGATGAAAACAAGTGTTGAATGTTGTGAAGCACGAGCAATTACATAAAACAAGAATGCTAGCAATTAGCCATTAGGATGTCCCTTTTTTTCTAGTTCAGATAAGACTGGTCCATAAAACAAGAACTGATCTTCCCCAGAAATAATAAATCCTCCACAAATCCAAATGACTCCTTAATGTATAGATGTATGACTTCGAAAAAGTAAACGGGAAACTTATTAATACTACTATTATAGTGTTATTTTATTCAGTAAGATTTAGTTAGGATGACCGATAATGTAGCATCAGTCATTCTACACAACAACGCATGAATGCACACACAATAAAACACGTATACACACAGAGCAAGCACCATCATAAACAATAATTAAAGGTAGCATAAATGCATGATGAGCAAGATACTCAGAACTGCTGAACTTCAAATAAGTTTTACAGCATGACTATAAGCAATTTCCTCACAAGGAAAATTTCAAGACCTCATTTTAATTTTTCTACCTACCAGCAGTAGTCTAGTTGAAATAAACATTGTACCCAACTGATCTAGATTGGTACGAGGCATTTTTATTTCTATTTCATTTCTCTTCTGGTATGAATTACGAACTACAGATCTCCGATAGTAAGTGTGCAAACAAACTCAACCTAGCACACTCATATAAGCATGCCGCCATTCTCTTCTGATATGAAATACAAACTACAGATCTCCAATAGGAAGTGTGCAAACAAACTCAACATAGTGCACTTATAGAAGCATGCTACATTACACCCAAAAACCTCTAGAAAACTCAGAAGTAGAATTACCAGTCTCTAGTAGCTTCAAAAGCTGAAGCTTCTACTACATTCTCTCCCATGAGCAAGAAAGGATTTTTCCTGGAGACATGTTAACAGCAGGAGCCACAAGGCCCACAACGCCTAATAAAGGGCCACAGTTTGATATCCCATACACACACTGTGGATAACAAAGGGATGCTTAGTAACTATCATTAATATATTCCTTCCCACACTATACCCTTAGAAAGTACTAGCCACTGAGTATTTTCAAAGTTCAAAGACATAATTTCCACTCCACAAGCACTTCAAAAAAATCATCTACTAAAGAAATAAGGAAAAGAGAGAGATCAAAACATCCATTGTAAAAAAAGAACAATAGTCTAAGAATCGAGGAAGCAAGCCAAAAATGCAAACCACAATCTTTCTATCAAACAAAGAGAAAAAAGAGAGCCTAAAATGCCCTCTTGGTGTGTTCCTTCCGCACCTACCCAACACTAGCAAGTGAATGGAAAAATACTAGATGGATTCCTATTTTCACTGCTAAAATCTCCAGCTTCCAAGCATTCAACTCTATAGCATGAAATGATCCTACACCCCTTGCTTTGTATGCCCACTCTCATAAGGCTCTAACCCATAAACAATGCAGCACTAGACAATTAATAATTTCATCTACATACTAACAAGGGTAACACTGGTTCACCAACAGCTTTAATTGATATTAAAACCTTACTCCAAGATGCCTCACATTCTATATGGAAAAGTGGGGGATTTGATGATTTGAACTTCCAAATAGCTCTCCATGGATAATGTGCTTGCCTTAGCACGTCATTTCTTCCACAAAACTCCATATAGTTTCATATCAACTTTACAATTCTTAGACGTTGCTCATCTCACCAAATCATCCTAATCATATTCTACATGCAAGTCCATATCATTCAAACATAGCAACACAATTGGAATCAAATACTTGAAGAAACACCAAAGGCCAACAAGGAACAAGATTCCTAAAAACATGACACTAATCATGCGCCTTGGAAAAAACATGCACAACAGGGGGGACAGAAAAAAAAAAAGATCATGATGATATCTGATGTTCGTTTTCACCATACCCTGATGACGCGCTCCAAGGTCACAGATTTACAAACCAGAAAAAAGAGAAGAATCTCTATTTCTTTGAGAAGAGATTCAATGATTTCCAAAGTCTAAGCATGACTAAAATCAACAATTGAAGAATAAAGCGACATACTTCAAAATCATCTGAAAATTAGTTCAAAATTAAATTCACATTCCACATAATTAAATGAAAGAGCATATAAAAATGAGTACCTTCATAGGAGTAACATTATATGTAGATACACCAGTTATAGGAGTGGAGCTTCGATTTTCAGCAGTGTAAAATGCAAGAGCACTTTCTCCTGGCTTAACTCTTACCTAGAGAGAAGAAAACACTGCATTGATTCAGCAAATCACAAAGGAAGCAGCTGTTGAAACATAAGCATGTTATGCAAAAGAGAACCTCTCTTTGTGTAGGAGCAAACTTCCATGGCATTCCATCACCCACATCAGCATTAAACTGCACTGCTATCTCCCTATACAAACAATAAAGAGCCTGCCATCAGGAAAGAGCATCAAAGCTGAAACAATTAGTGCCTTGCAGCTTAGTCAAATTCAAGTTCGGTATCCTAGAAATTTCCTGGAGTATCAAACGTCCAAATAAGCAATCTAAGACATCTCAAAGATAGTTATCCAAGATTCAGGTCCATCAAATTTGCATTATGAAAAAAGGGTATTGTGAGTAGTGATTGGCAATGCGTATCTTCTACCTTTTAAAATGCTTTTCAAATTGTTTTTCACTTGAAAACATCAAAATGATGCCTTTTGAGATACTTAAAACGCTAATGTCAAAAATAAAAAATCTAAAAAATCATTATTTTGATGCAATTTCAATTGAAAAACAGTTTTGAAAAGTAATATGCACCACGTTAGCAAACAGATAAGAAGTAAAACAAACCAGATACTGCAGCATGATATTTCAATTCCAGAAGGATCATTTCTGTTTATCTTTAGACTTGACTTTCACCATTATTCAATATTACTCTCGAAGCATAAGAGCTCAATAAAACAATGTCAAGAAACCAAAAATGTAACAAAATCACCACAATAAAACCAAAAGTCAGAACAACGTTAATACCAAAAGGGAGAAAGAAAGACACCTAGTGGCAACAGTTCCATCTTTAGAATGCCGAGCAATCTTCTCTTCAACACTCTATATATTAAAAAACACAGCACAGCAGTATACAAAAGATTATGCCAACATTAGATTTACACAGAACAGAAGCAAAAACAAAAGAAAACGTGATTACAAACGATTTAAAGATGAAAAACCTCGCGGCGTTGAACAGTTCCGCCATACCCCGTGGCTTGACAGAACCTCCTATAAAGAGGAACAGCAGCATAACTACTGCCAACCATTGCAACCACCAAACCCGTCAAATAAATTAACATCTTTTTTGATTTCTTCTCCCTACTAGTATTGCTATTAGCAGCGGAACCACCGGCCACTTTATAAGAAGTAGAAAAATGCTTCTTCATTTCACATCTTTTATTGCAACTGCCAAAACAGCAACAGCAACAAATTGTGTGCTTGTGTTAGAAATTTTATCGAAATAAGTCGATGATAAAAGTAAAAGTAAGAGAAATTCATTTACATGGGTTGTTGAAAAGGGTGGTGACTTTGGTGTAGAGGTTTGAATTGAGAAAGCAAGAGATTGCGATTTATTGCCCTTCTTGTCGCTCTAGCGAGGCTTGACCATGACATTTTTTCGCTCTTCTTCAATTCAGGGGACTGAGAAAATTATGGTGACAATTTTACTAAAGTAAAATCAAACTGCAAGTGTTTCGCATTTGGGGTTTGTTTGGGTGCTGAGAAAGTAAGAAAATGGAAGAGGAGAGAAGGGATCGAGTAGGTTGATAGCCAGCAGGCCAAAACAAGGTTTGTGTAAAGAAACGCTGTAGTATTGGGTCAAAACGACAAATATCGTACTTATTTTGTGGGGCTAAGGAAGCAAGCGGAGGTGTCCTGGTCGTGACTTCGATTTTGCTTTTGCTTATTGTTTAGGCCGTGGGTCAGGCCTGGTACTATTCTTTTTGGGCATGGCTGGCATGCTCACCACCTTTTCTTTTCCTTTTATTTTGGGATAATTACAAAACCCTCCTCTCTTTTTTTGTCTTCAATATAAGATTTGATAAAGTATGGTTTCCCGCTATGATCAATAAAATAATAATCAAATCAGACCAAAAAACATGTTTTCCCTCATATATATAATAAATGTTTATCTGCATAATTTCTTTACAAAACTCATTTATTTTTTCCAAATGTGATCTTTCTCTAATCTTCTTCTTATAGCACATGTAAAAATACTAAATCTGAAGCAAGATTTTTCTCATAACTCATTTTTTATCTATTCCCTAAAAAATAAATAAAATAAAATAAAATATATATAAAAAAAGTTGACATCATGAAAAAAATCAAGTTAGAAATTTTGAAGGATTCAAGAGCTGCATTGTATCTCTATTGTGTCTAAAATGAAGGGAAAATGCATATTCAACGCTAAGATAAATAATTATTGGATAAATCTGCATAAAAATTAAGCTAAAAAAATAATTATATTTTTTATAGACCAATTTGATTTAATCATGGGGCAATATAAGGTATGATTATGTTTATAAATTAATTTAAGGTCTAATTGAAGGATTTAATTAAGTGCAAAGACTTAATTATACTTTAAATTGATAAAATTAATTTTATTGAGGGCTTAATTGATAAAAAAAAGTTCAGAAGCCTAATTCGAGTTTAATTGAGAAGGTTGGAATTTTTAAAGACCAAATTATTTTCTTACCAAGTCAATTAGATGAAATCAGACATGAAAATGAAGAAAATTAAGAGTTCAATGGTCAATTGAGAATCAGACTGCATAAATCCAAAATAATAGACTGAAGTAAAAAAGAGTGTGTAAAATTAAGGTTGCTATTTAAACTTTAACAAAAATTAAATTGTATAAATTTAAATTTTTTAAATCAATTAAGAGTTCAATTATAATAATTCTAAATCGAGAGATCAAAGTGTGTTTGTGTCAATCTCAAGATTTGCAGGCGTGACTATATAATATCAATATTTCCAATGAAAACACAAAATCAATATTAAAATCTTGAGTTCAGTGAGTGAGTGAGGGTGTTTTTAATATGATTTTATAAATCTTCATGTTATTAAATTGATTTTGCATAATTATTCAAAACAATCGAAGGAAGAGTCGGTTCACGCCCGATCGGGGGGGGTAACCGAGCGATCGCTTGTTTCCTTAGACCACTCGGCCGGTTATCGCATGGGAAAAAAGAGAGTCGCGCGGTTTGATATCACCTTCGGTGGTTTGAAATAATTATGTTGTCATAAAATATAAATCATTGATATCAACTTTTGTTGGGATTGCTGTTTCACGTCTCCTGAAAATAATTCTACGAGATACAAAGCTCCTATTCCGTGCCTTCGTTGAATACTTCTGTTCGGAAATTTGAAAGCCGACTTTTATTTTTCCAAGGAATGTCGACACCAAGAAGAAATTTCAAGCAGGCTTCAATGGGTTTTAATATTAAAACATCAAAATAATATAAAAAATATTTTAAAAAAATATATATTTTTAAAAAAATACATTTCCAAAATCCATCGGGAAAACCAATAAGACTGGAGATGCTTTATAAATAATGATGTCGTCTCCCGTACTACACAGTAAAAGTAAGACGTCAGAGGTTTGAAGTGAAGGACATCCTTTAATGGCTTCGAGAGCTGGAAACACGGAACTGGCGGCAACTCGAAGACAGTGCCTGGTATCTTTCTTATACTTTGTTCTTGATTAACTGCCCCCTAAGTTTATTGTTTTTCCAGTCTTTCACAAACATATTTTGTTGTATTAAACATGGTTTCTAACATTCATGATATATATCGATCGACATTGCCCACAGAAACGTGGAAAAAGCCGCTCGATCAGAAGGTTAAGATCTGAGATGGAGGAGATCAGGGAAGGACAGAAAAAAATAGAAGAGGGGCAGAAGGAAGTGAGAGGAAGATCACAACAGCAAAAAGGAAAGAGGAAAAGTGACAGGGAGCTTGCTAAAGATCTTAAGGTAAAGAGCACCCCTTACTCTCTTACTTCAGTCAATGGAGTCTCCGGAGAAAATTAAAAGCAATCACTGTTTGTTTTTTTTTTTATTCGTTCTCGTTTTGCAGAAAACGAAAGAAGGTATACAGCAAGTCTTGAAGAATCTTGATAAAGATATTGCAAGGTTGAGGAACATAGTAGAGAACCAGGAAAATCTAATGGATGACTTGTTGCATCAACTGGTGGTTCATCTCTCTCTCCTAGTTCGATCGCTTTACTCTTTCCCTTAAAGTAGTGTGATCCAAAATGTTTTTTAGCATTTTTACCTATTGATGTGATTTTAAAGAATTTATCATGAACTCGTCTAAAACCTAATTAATGACTGGTGTTTGGGTTCTATGTATGATTAGCAGCAGCTTGGATATGAAGAACTTGAGCAGCTCAATGAGAAATTTGCAATCTTATGCCCAGATCCCAACTGGGATGTCTATATGTCGGAAACAGAAGAATCTGTAGACATCATCTCTCTCTTGAAATATCGCAGCCAGATGCTTGACGGGCGGATTCAAATTTTATACGAGATGGTGTTCAAATTACAATAGACAACTGTTGTTTGAGGAATCATTTTACCTTTGTAAAGGAAATGATAACAAGTTAACTCGAAAAATGAGTCAATAATTCTTTATTGCTTGCGTTCTCTGTTTTTAGTTGTTTAAATAGGCATGACATATTCCAAGAGTTACAATCGATATTGCAGTGAAATCTGTAATATATTCTAAAAACAGAAATAAACACACAAAGGTAATTGCAGACAAGAATTGAAAATACATATCGGTTGGGATTTGAAACTTGCATGCCGAGAATCCAGCTCTTAATTTCTGATCATCCTGCTGCCGGTTGACTTGTGATTTTGGACCGTTCCTTCATCTTCTTGTCTAACACTTCTTTGAACTCTACTGCAAGTTGTTCTGCATCAGTTTTCAACATTTTCTCTTTGTAAAATGTAAGAATACAGAGTTTAGAGAAAGATGTATTAGCTTTATTTTCCAGTATTTTTTACATACATACTGCACTCTATATATAGATTGCAATTGATACATTTTAAAACTCTATATATCTATTGTTGAAATGTACAGGATCGAATCTTCCTCAATTGATGATCTGCAAAACTAATTCACGATTGAATTTCCTTGGTTGTCTCTGTTTTCCCTTAACATTTATGCTGATTCTGCATCTCTTTGCTTTTTGCTTTCCCTCAACATTTAATTGCTAATCTTCTCCCTTGATTGCATTTGATTGCTGATCATCATCCTTGATTTCCATTAGCGTTAGCTGATTCTCTACACTCTTCGATCTATGTTTTTATAATCTGAAATCAAGAGAAAGATTTGATCATATTATGAAGATGATCTTAATCTAGATATGATCTGACAGGCTGCTATTAAAATAACTTTCGTGGAATCTTCAATTTCTTCCAGCCCACACATGACCGTAATAATTATATACTTAAAATTAACTTTTAATTAAGAGTTTGAGCTAATGAATGAATGAACTTTTAATCATGCTTGAATTTGGACAGGACTTTCAGATCCGGTAGTCGGCCGGCTGCAATCAAACCCTGTATATGCCATATATATTTGTCAGCAAGGACTCCATTAGGATGCCACACATTCCACCAAACGAAAGTGTTTCCTCCGTTAATTACCAAGTGTTTCGCATTTGGGGTTTGTTTGGGTGCTGAGAAAGTAGGAAAATGGAAGGAGAGAGAAGGGATCGAGTAGCCAGCAGGCTAAAACAAGGTTTGTGAAAAGAAACGCTGTAGTATTGGGTCAAAACGACAAATATCGTACTTATTTTGTGGGGCTAAGGAAGCAAGCGGAGGTGAGCTTCCATGTCAATTAGATGAAATTAAAGGTGAAATTGAAGAAAATTGAGAGTTCGATAGTCAATTGAGGATCAGATTGCATAAATCCAAAATAATAGACTAAAGTAAAAAAGAGCGCATAAAGTTAAGGTTGCTAATCAGATTTTAACAAAAATAAAATTGCATAAATTTAAAATTTTAAAATCAATTAAGAGTTCAATTAGAACAATTCTAAATTGAGGGACCAAAGTATGTGTCTGTCAATCAAAAGATTTGCAGGTGTGACTATATAATATCAATATTTTGATATCAATAACTTAATCCATGAAGTTATTTTTTAGTCTCATTTTGGTTTTAATCCTTCTTTTATAAAACCACAACTCAATAAAAGTACTAAAAATATTTTCATAAGAAAAATATATTTATTTAAAAAATTGATCCAAAGAATAACTAATTTAACATATCTAATTATTTCTTGAACACCATAATTTTTTTATATGAAGTATTGTTAAATTTGTATTTTCTTTTTTATTTGTCCATTTAATATAATTCCATTTTACCATCTTCATGTGCTTTTTTTAAAAAAATATATATATTTTTTGCACGCATGATGTCATGGGATCATTATTAAAAATTATTCTATTTATTTAAATGGTTATTAAAATAAATACTCAAAATAAATTCAATTATTAAAAAAATATATTTTTTTTTATTAGAAATATGTTTTTTCATGTTAAAAACTAAGCATGATTTGTCATGCTATTTTTAACAAAACACAAAAACTAATATTTTAGCAAATACCAATCTATCCCCATCAAACTTGAACTTATTGAAAAGATCTTATTGCCACCCAATCCTAACTTGTGTGATTGTATAATGGACGGCTAAAATATAATTTTATTGTGTACCCAAAACACTGATATTTTTATATATTTTTATTTTGCCTTTAATAACCCTAAATCATGCCAAGCAATAATGATTCTAGTGGAGTTTAACACCGAGTTTCAAATTTATTTTTGAAAAAATATTTTTTCAATACAAATAATTATTTAAGTATTTTTTTAATTGTTTTTATATATTGATGTCAAAATAATTTCTTAAATTATTTTAATATATTTATGAATAAAAAAAACTGTTAAAGCCAATTTAGGGATAATCTTAAACAATTAATTCTCTCCCGCTCTCGATGTTGACCTCTCCACCTTGAATAACCAATATTTCCAATGAAAACACAAAATCAACAGTAAAATCTTGAGTTCAGTGAGTGAGGGTGATTTCAATATGATTTTATAAATCTTCATGTTTTTAAATTGATTTTGCATAATAAAACATGTAATTTTATTTGTTAATATGTGATTTTAACGATCGTGCCAAACAATCTGCCGCTCATTGTCTTGAATTAATGGCGATCACGCCTCTTTCGCCGCGTGTTTTGGTAAGTCACCGAACATCGAGAGAAGAGTCGGTGGGCGGGGGCGATTCACGCCCGATCGGGGGGCCGGCCAGTCGAGCGATTGGCTTGGACGGCCGATTATTGCTCGATATCGAGGCTGATCGCACGGGGAAAAAAAGAGTCGCGCGATGTGATATCAATTTCGGTGGTTAGCAATCATTGACCATTACAAATCGGTGACGTCCCAATCATCGACATGCTGGTAGCTTTGAATTGTCGTTTCACGTGTTCTTTAAATAATTCTATGAGATACTGCTCCTATACTGTCCCTTCGTTGTGAATACGTCTGTGTGGACATTTGAAAGCCGACTTTTATTTTTCTAAGGTATATCGACATCAAGAAGAAATTTAAAGCAGGCTTGAATGGGTTCCACCAAGAAGGTAGACAAAATCTTTTTCATTATCTTTTTTTTTTTCCTTTCAAAATCAGGGACTCGTTTTTTAGCAATGGAATTCACGTAGTTGTTTGTCATTGTATTTCAAAAATATTTTTGATAATAATTAGAATTTTTATTTTTATTTTTTATTTTATCAAAACATGGTCCTGAGATATTCAAGTGATTAAGGGAGAACTCCATACATGATGGGGGTTATGGATATTCTTTTAGATGTGTTCAAATACCGACAATCTTTCAATAGTTAAATCAGACAAACCGGAAGTGAAAATTGCATTTATGTGATTTAACTTAAATCAAGAGTTTTGTGTAGTAATATTGTTTTTTTAAATGTTTTTTCGTTTAAAAATATATTAAAATAATATTTTTTTAAAAAAAAAATATTTTTAATACTAAAACATCAAAATGATATAAGAAAATTATTTAAAATATATATTTTTTAAAATATTGTTAAAACACATTGCCAAAATCCATCGGTCAAACCAATAAGACGGGAGACGCTTTATAAATGATGGGTCAAATGTTGCGAGGTTTGAAGTGGAGGACGTTCTTGAATGGCTTCGAGACGTAGAAACACGGAACTGGCGGAAACTCAAAGAAAGAGTCTGGTATCTATCTTCTACTTTGTTCTTGATTAACTGCCCCCTAAGTTTATTGTTTTTCCATTCTTGCACAAACATATTTTGTTGTATTAGACATGGTTTGGTTTCTAACATTCATGATATATATCGACCGACATTGCCCACAGAAACGGGCAACAGGAAGGAAGACAGGGACACGTGGAACAAGCAGCATGAGCAGAAGGATTACATCTGAGATGGTGGAGATCAGGGAAGGGCAGAAACGAATAGAAGAGGGGCAGAAGGAAGTGAGAGGAACAATTAAAGAAATAAGGAAAGAGTCAAAGAAACTAAAACACGAAACCGATCTCATCACCAAGCAGAGTGCTGCAAATCAACTCAGGCTTGATCTCATGTTTCAAATAGTCAAAGCCAGAGCAGAAAATGATTCTGCCGAAGAGGCTCGTCTTACACAAACCTTGCGGTTCGTGGCTCCGAACCTTTACACCCTTTATATTTGTTCATGCATGCAGTTTATACATATAAATATCAACGCCACGTTTAGAACTCTGGAACCACAGCTAGCTTCGTAAGCTTTGTAATGTGTTTTATACGATCGATCACTAATTACTACATTTTCTATGCCTTCAATCTGTTGCATTTGCAGTGAAGTAATGGCGTAATGAAGGAGAATTCGAGCATAAGCAAGCTTTTCATAGAGGAGGGGATCATCAAGCACAAACTAAGCATAATTCCATGATTTGATTTACAATAATTATATAATGATTGTTTATAGCTACGTAAGCTCAAACACTCGAGTATTGATCATCGTGTTCTTTCTTACATGACATTGTATTTGTCCAAAATTTAATTATCGAACGTTGTCCCCGCGCAGTGCCATCAGATTTGATGCACCCATATGGCTGGCTACCTTCAAAGATTTTGTTGTTTTATTTTTACTAATTTTTGTTTTTCTTTCGTGAATCCGTATTCTATGGATATGTCTATTTTTTCATATAAATAAAAAAAACCTTTTTTCTTTTATGATTTTTAAGGTGCTTAAAACAATGTTTGCATATATACTTAACACTCCCTAAATTACAGAATTTTATTGATTGATATACTCTTAAAACTTCTAATTAACTAGGTACATAAAAATTCTACTTAGCGAAGTCTTGCAAAACAATCACAGAACACAAAGTAGAATTCTGTAGGCAAGACTTTGCGAACCATCAATGCACACAACAAGCAGTCGAGGAGTCATCTTCCTCCTATACATACATACTGGAGATGAAGAATGAACATGGGAGGAGAAAAAAACACAAAAAAGAAAAAGCACATAACACAAAGCAAGCAGAGAACGAGGAGAAAACATAGTAACAAATGAGAAGAAAAGAGGGATGAAAAAAGAGGAGAGACTGTGAGCAACCTCCTGGCCGGCACCACCGGCTCCTTCCTTTCCTCCCCTCCAGCTCGGCTTCACCTTCTTCTTCTCCTTACCAGTAGCAGTAAATTATAATTATATTTTATGATTATAAAAAATATCATCTCGGCACCAATCCTCTCCATAGATGACACACGATAAATTAAAAAAAAAAAAAAAAAAAACTGTAGCAATAGCTATCAAATCAATCTAGCTACTGATCCTTGCCCGCCTTTTGAGCTAGCGAGGAAACCACCATGAAGGCATGAACACAACCACCGTTTTTGGTAGCTTGTCTAAGGGTCATCACGTTCCTGTCCATCACCCTATTGATCGTTGCAAAACATGGTGGTAAAGACCTAATTAATCGTGGCATACTGGCATCTTATTTCTCATAGCCGACTTAGATTTAAATAAATATAGCTCTTCAGCACGCTATAAATATAGCTCGGTTTCACTATTCTACTTTGACATAACGTTTCCAATATATGTACGTTGGAATTGAAGAATAATTAATGGCGTGAATGCTAATTTATAAAAATAAGTTCAAGAGTAAAGCTAAAAAATAAGAACAACAGAAAGTATGTCGTTTTTATATTTAATGTTTTTCATTAAATATTTATTTAAAAGATACATCTTTTTTGTTTTTTTATATTTTTCTATGCTTATATATTATACTTTTAATTACAAATATATATATAGAGCTCAAGTCCTAGACAATAGATGGATCAAATTACTTTAAAAAATCCTGATCTATCTAAAAATATATTATTCTAATCAAATAAAATTCTAATAAATTAATTTATTACAAATCATTTTGTTTATCAAGGATTCATATATTAACTAGAATTCCTTCTTTGACTATAATTAAATTTTAGACAATATTTATTTTTGTTTTTTTTTAAATATATTATTTGGGTAGAACAAAATTACTAAAATAAAACCATAACGTTCCACTTGAAATTTATTAAACGAACCAAGATTTGAAGTGGGATAAAATCTATTTATTATGTTTTGGTTTTTTAATTAAAACCAGATATATTATCATTTTAAAATCTTGATATAAACTATTTTTTCTTCCTTGTCCTCCCGAGCTAGTAGCTCAATAATTGGAGTGAGAAGAGAAACGGAAGCTATAGAGAGATCAAGTCAGATCAGGCTACCCAAATCGTGCTGCTCGGTGTGTTTTCGCGCGATCACTCCTCGAATCATTCCTCAAACATTTTGTATATAAAACTTAGTGATAGGCATCAGACATTTCTAAGGTTAAGCTGAATTACTAATTAACCCCTGGTTTTGGTTGATCTGCAGATTTTTTTAATTAAACATGCACCAAGATTTTTTTTTTAGTGTGTATGTGTTGGTCTCATGTATTTGACCATTCTCTCTCTTGCACCCATCTAAATCAAGACAGTCAAGTTTGTTTTAGTTGCGTGTTATTTGTTAAATTCGAATGTTATATTTTGGTGGGTAGTTTTAGAGTTGTAATATATATATATATATATATATATATATATATATATATATATATATATATATAATTCAAAATATTAATCTTACAAACATAATTTTAATTCTAATTCAAAGATAACTAACTTGAAAATATACAATTCAAAGTTCAAATACAAGCAAAAAAAATAAAAGATGAACTGATATGACTTGATCGACTCGATGAGTCCAAAAATAAATTGAAAAGCTAGTAAACATCTATTTTAACTTTAAAAAATTAGATGAAGTGCTTTTAAAAATAATATTAGGGATACATTATATTGAATCGACTCATGTTAACATTTCTGATTCATGACTCGTGTCATCAGAATATAACAACCTTAAATAAAACTAATCAAAACAAATTATAAAGTTTAAATTTTTATTAAATCTGTTGTTTGATGATGAAATTGAGAAAAAAATCAATTAATCTAAGAAAAAGACATATAAAAAACCTTTTCAAAACAAAATTATTAATTTAAATAAAATAATAAAAATAAAATACCATTGATAGTCTCCAAAGACATTTTTAAACTTGATTGCCCTGAAATGTTAACCTGCAATATAACAATATGTTATAAGACTTCTCGTAAATTTTCAGTCAGATTCAAAGGTTAGATTGAGATAAATGATTGATATTGCAAAACTAGACAATATTAATTTTTGTTTTTAGAAAGAAAAAATCTATTTAGCTATAACAGAACAACCAAAATGAAACGAGAACGTTCCGTTGAAATTTATGAAATATGTCGAGATTCTGAACGAGATAAAATTTATTTAAATTTGTTTTGTTTTTAAATAAAAAAACAAAATATATTGTTATTTTAAACAAAATTAACAATATTGATACGAGCTATTTTCTCTTCCTTAGCCTCTCGAACTTCTCTCCAACTAGGAGCTCAATAATTGGAGTGAAAGGAGAAAACGGAAGTTATAGAGAGATCAAGTCAGATCAGGCTGCCCTAATCGTGCTGCTCTGTGTGTTTTCGCGCGATCACTGCCCGAACCATTCCTCAAACATTCTGTATATAAACCTAGTGGTAGGCACAAAACATTTCAAAAGTTAAGACGAATTACTAACCACTGGTTTTGGTTGATCTGCAGATATTATTCAATGGATAATCATGGTATGCCCTCCTCAAAACCGTCCAAGATAAATAGTAAGTAAAGTTTGATTAGTGCTTTTAGCTTCTCGTATGGTTTTTTTCATTGGTGTGTTCTCGTATATATAGTTGACCCTGGCCTGTAATAATCAAGCTAGGTTTCCTTTGCAACATCAGTGTGGGAAAATCATGTTGGCTCTCAAAAAGTGACGGTTTTTCCCTCATTGAGAGTGAATTTCTCATAGTTTTTCCAGGATCAAGCCGTGCGTAGATGTTGTTACAAGAGGTTTAGGGAATAATCTAAATAATATTCACCTCTTTTTGACTCCATATTTCAATTTATCCTTATAATTATTAGCGAAACGTGATGGTCATCTTCTTGGAAGATCACAACAGCAAAAAGGAAAGAAGAGGAAAAGTGACGGGGAGCTTGCTAAAGATCTTAAGGTAAAGAGCACCCCCTTACTCTCTTACTTCATTCAATGGAGTCTCCGGAGAAAATTAAAAGCAAACACTGTTTTGTTTTTTTTTATCCGTTCTCGTTTTGCAGAAAATGAAAGAAGGTTTAAAGCAAGTCTTGAAGAATCTTGATAAAGATATTGCAAGGTTGAGGAACATAGTAGAAAACCAGGAAAATCTAATGGATCACTTGTTGCATCAACTGGTGGTTCATCTCTCTCTCTATTGAATGAATGAACTTTTAATCATGCTTGAATTTGGACAGGACTTTCAGATCCGGTAGTCGGCCGGCTGCAATCAAACCCTGTATATGCCATATATATTTGTCAGCAAGGACTCCATTAGGATGCCACACATTCCACCAAACGAAAGTGTTTCTTCCATTACCAGGAATATATATCTTGATCGGTTGTAGTTGCTGTTAGTTATAGTGCCGAAACCCTAAGTTTCCATTTGATAAACCTTACTTATCGTGGAAAAATGAACAGTGTCATCGATCTGTGATGTCGCGAAATATATTCCACTCTTAGTAGCACCTGATACCTGCTGCCAAAGACAACGAGATAGTTTTGATTTCTTGGTGTGTGGTTAATCTCATTCCTTCTATATTTTTCTTTTGTTTCTATCATCAATTCACTTGTAATGCTTCATCCCTTTATTATTTTTATGTAAATTTCTTCTCTTTTTTTTTCAAAAAATATAGACCGTGTATCTGTTAATGCTCTTTAACCTTTCTTATTAATCATTTTAAAAATAAATACAAAAAACTTGACTTTTTGAAAGAAAATTTGCTTGAAAAAGAAAGAAAAAGTCATGGAAATTGTAATCAATATATATAAAATTTAATCAAGAAAATAAAAACAAAATGACAGGTTCAGTTAAATTATATTTTGGGAAAGGTGGATGTCTCTCTCTATATTAGCATCCATCTAATAAAATGATCATTCGGTAAGTTTCAGGTATGTATATGCATTAACAAGTATTAGCGCGAGCTAGCTAACACAATTTTTATATATATAACTAATTAGATAGCCTGCCCTACTCTCCAAATAATTTAAGTTAAACAAGTTTATTGACCTTGTCATAAAATATTATGTGTATGATAAATAATTTCTTTGACTCTCCATATAAAAATATTATTACCATGTTTATGTTGATGGATGAATGGAACAAGACGGTGACGGTTTATATTAAAAACTTTAGATGCTGGCCAAACTCGCGAGTGGCATGAATAAACCTGCACAGCAAACTGCTGTGCCCTCCCCATCTGTAAAGGGATTGCTGGAATCATTGCCAGTAAAGAAAATGCAGGGCGTTTTGAGAGGGAAGCCGGGGACTTCATTTCAAACCTGTGTGAACACTGCTGGACACCTCCTGCAGTTTTTAGAGGAAAAGCTGCATGAGTGCTGTTATGTAATCATCACATCTAAAAGTTTAAGTTTTTAAACGATGTCCTAGAATACAATTTATATTATTCTCTAACAGATTAAATTACGAATGCTCTAATTTTTCTTAGATTATGTAATCATTCTGTTGAATTTCTTTGACCGAGCTTTCTATGGTATGAGATACAAATTTGAAATTTGTTAAAATCCTGCACTAATTGTTGCTTCCAGAAGGCTTAAAATATGTTTCTTTACCAAAGTCATATTTTAACTATCATAAGACGTATTTTTCGCAGATTTTTGTAATCCCAATCATCCAACTTTATATGTTTTTTCGGCCTTCCATGTACTATTTAATTAGTTTGACATTCTTGATGCTGGATCAATCATGTGGAAATACCCTTAAGCTTTATACATGGTAGCTTGTTCCCATAGGCATTTTTCAAACAACTTGCAAGATGCTGCTGCTAATTCCCTTTTTTTTTCTTCACGTGAATTCCAGTACTTGGTTTTCGAGCAGTACGCGAGTAATCAACGGGGAAGAAGTTCAGGGCCGGCTTCTCCCGAGGATCCATGATGCCGGGAAATCATTTTCAGGTCCATGTTCTTTGAAGACAATTGCGTCTGTGTGAATTTCTTCTTAACCAAATGGAATAACCGTGCGCTTGATTCTGGGCGATACTGTTCATCGCATGTACTCGGTAACTAATTAAAGTGTTTGTGAGCTCAATGGCCATTCTCTTACGTGCATTTCACTAGTTGTTGCTTTGCTGCACTGATTACTTCAACAGCAAATTGTTTTGAAGCAGTGGCATTTCTATATTCAAAATAAATAAATAAATAAATAAATAAGTATTTTTTTTTATTCCAGAATTTAAGTAGTTTTATTATGCACAAAACATGAAAACCTAAACTGTCCTCACCTCTAACGCCTTGTTTGTGAATCACTCGAGGGCAAAGTCTATATTTCTTTGTTCAATATAAGATAAAAAACTAAAAATACCCTCAACCAATCTTCATCTTCTTGTCAGCAACATCCAGAGATAAATAGATAATTTTATTGTACAAATAAAAATAGAAAGACCAGATCACCTCTAAATAATCTGCAAATGCCGCAAAGGTCTTCTAGAAATGTCCAAAATACCTCTAGTGAACTGTGTCTAGAGACCGTGAAACATCGATGGCTTTTGTTTTAACTCCGGTCTCAGTGCTTATGAACCCAATCGTAAAATCGGAATTATAAAATCGTACTTAAAATTTACCATACATTTTATATATGGGGTAAAATTTAACAGTAGGTTCAGGGCTTTAGGAAGAAGGGATTTTGGGTAAAATTGGGGGATCGTAAAATTGTACCGATTCGGCCTGATTTTACGATTTCCTACAATTTTACCGTTTTTTGATCGAATTTGATCCAAAATGATTGTTCTATCCGAGTTAACAAGGTTTGATGAGTTAACTTGTAAAATTGTATGATTTTGCGAGTCAAGTAGGTTTAGGGCTTCAGGCAGAAGGGATTTTGGGTAAAATTAGGGGATCGTAAAATTGGACCGATTTGGTCTGATTTCGTATGATTTTATTGTTTTTTTTACCCAAATCGATTTTTCTACCCAAGTTAACAAGGTTTGATGAGTTGATTCGCAAAATCATGCAATTTTGCGAGTCAGCTCACGATTTTGACAATCATGATTATATTAAAGTTTTATTTAATTCTCATCTTTTGATATTATGAAAAACAATTTAGAAACAATTGTTATAACAATATAAAAAACTACCATTTATAATAATAAAAAATACATTAAATCTCCTATATAGTTTGATTTTCTTATCATCATAGTTAAGAAAAACACATTTTACCTCATGTAATTTATAAACTATATAGCATTATATATATAATCCTTTAACTTATTAAAATAATAATTTATCACTCTACCTCTCTTTTTCAAGCATAAATATGCCACCATACTGGATTTATTTTTATTACGATCACCAGATACTGGATTTATTTTAACAACTATGCCGTTATATCCCATGCAAGCTGCAATTATCCCGAAGCAGACGTGCAAGGAGATAGAAAAAGTATGCAGAAGATTCATCTGGGGTCAGAAGGAAGGAAAAGATAAGATGCATCTGGTGAACTGGAAGACTATGTGTCAACCTAAAGAGGAGGGTGGAATGGGGTTAAGAAAAATGGAGGGGATGAATAGAGCGTTTATAATGAAATTGGCTTGGGGAATGCTCCATGAAAATAGTCTATGGGTTCAATTCCTAAAAGATAAATATATGAGCTCAGTCGAGGGAGAAGGTCTGCCGGTGGCGAACTCGAGAGACTCAGTGTTGTGGAAATCTATTTGTAAAGAATGGGAAGTAGTGAATCAGAATGTCAGCTGGAATTTGGGAGATGACAAGACAGTTTTATTCTGGAAAGATAGTTGGTTAGAGAATAATGGTCCTCTGATAAACCTTATAAACACGGGAGCTCAGGTTGATACTATAAACCATACAGTGGAGAATATGGTGGACAGTTCAGGCAATTGGAAATGGGAGGAGTTTGCGCACTTACTCCCAGTGCAAACGTTGATGGGTATTGTTGGGTACATTCCTCCTAGGCAGGATGCTGATGCAGACTCAAGGATATGGAAGCAAACATCTGATGGGAAATTTACAGTTAAAACAGCTTATTTGGCAGGAGAGGAAGGGGATAATGTGCATAGAGATCCACTGTGGAAGATTATTTGGAAGTGGAAAGGTTTGGAGCGGATTAAAGTTTTCCTATGGACTGTAGCTCACAACGCTGTTATGACTAACGAGTTGAGGTGGAGAAGAAGGATTACAGATAACAGATATTGTTGTTATTGTGGTAATGAAGTGGAAAATTTAATTCATGTGTTACGAGACTGCCCAAAAGCAAGGAGAATTTGGGAGGGATTTGTTGGGATAGAGGAGAGAGATATGTTTTTTAGCCAAAACCAGTATACATGGATTATTTCAAACCTAACTTCCAGGAAGAAATGTAGGCGTTATGGAGAGTGACAGCTGGCATTCGGCATAACGATATGGTATATTTGGAAGGAGAGATGTAATAGAACATTTGGCGGAGACCAGGGTAGTTGGTTTAAGACTACTCTTGCGATAAAAAGAATGATTGTAGATAGTTCGATGCTGCGGAGAGGAGATGATGGGCATAATGAAGGTAGGGAGGTTGATCACATAGGGTGGAAATATCCAACTAATGGATGGATCAAGCTCAACGTTGATGGATGTAGTAAGGGTAATTCAGGGATGGCTGGAGCGGGAGGAGCTATTAGAGATAATATGGGATCTTGGATAGAGGGATTTGCCAGAAATATTGGTATTTGCTCTTCTGTTATGGCAGAACTATGGGCGATTTATATTGGTCTTCAACTGGTTTGGTCTAAAGGTTTTAGAAAAGTGCTATTGGAATCAGATTCCAGGGTTGCACTTGGGCTCATTACGGGAGAGTGTGTGAAGATAGATAGAAATTATAATCTGATCATGAATATTAGAGTTATGTTGGGTAGGGATTGGGAAATTGTAACGAGTCATATTTACAGGGAGGCCAATTGTGTGGCCGATTGGTTAGCTAATTTTGGGTTAAAGAGAGATTTGATAGATAGGGGAGTAGATATTATAACTGAACCCCCGGCAGGACTTTATCTTTTGCTGTATTATGACCTAATTGGGTCTACGATTCCTCGATTAATTTAGATGGGCGTAATGCCCCGATTATTACCAAAAAAAAAGAAAGATAGAAGAAGTAAAACAATCACAGAGCCTATATTTATTTAACAAAAATAAATAGTATCAAATGATGAAAAGCTAAAAAGAAAATATTTGAAAAAATATTCATCCATGTTAACTTTTCAAAACATTGGAATAAAAATACTCTACTTAAAAAAATCATAAAACTCAATTTTCAACCAATCAAGTATTGAAGATTAGTATTAAAAAAATAATTTAAAATATATAAAAGGATCCAAAACAAAAAGAATTTAAAGCAAATTGAAATTTTACAAAAAAATCCAAGAACAAAAATAAAAAAAATTATTTATTCTAATTTAATTCGATAATAGCTAAACACGTTAAATTATTATATTTACTCCCATGATTAGTCAATGTTTTTTTGTTAATAGTGTCATTGGAGGTGGGTGAACAGTTTTCTTCATGGAGATTTTAATTTTTCTACCGACAAAAGATTACACGATAAAACAAAGTATTTTAGTTGATTAAAATTAAGAAAACAATTCATTATAATTCTAGAGACTGACGTCCGTTGGATGGAACGAAGTTTTCTCCGTAATAAATTATTGTGAGAAGAAAAAAAAAGGTACGGCAGCT
This sequence comes from Salix exigua, assembly GCA_032356905.1. NCBI lineage: Eukaryota > Viridiplantae > Streptophyta > Magnoliopsida > Malpighiales > Salicaceae > Salix > Salix exigua. The sequence goes on along the minus strand of CM063588.1, from coordinate 3,861,984 downwards.
AGTTGGAACGAGCGTGAGCATGTGGTCAACCTCGAACTCTTAATTTTAAAGTCAAGGTGTTCATAAATTTATATTGTTATAGCAACTGTAGCGGGAGTGGTATGTTGCACGAATTAGTTTGCATATTCCGTTTGCATGTTGAGTCATGTAATATTATCTGCGTTGCATGATCAGTGATGGATAATCTGCGTTGCATGATCAGTGATGGATCCTTGTTTTCTGAGACTGGGGCTGGGACCAGTTTTCATGTTCAGTTATTAGGCACACGTTTCATTATTGTATTCTATAAAAGTCGCTAATGAAAAAGGAGGAGATATCTTTTGCCAGCAAACAATCTCTTCGTTTTCCTCTCTTTTTTTCTTTACTATCAGTTCTCTGCCCCATTTTTTTGCACTTAACAATGAGTTTGAAAAAAATTACATAATTCTAGTGTTTTATTATGTGACACTGAAATAGAATAACTAGTTTTATTATCTTGATTAAATTTAAATTGTTGCAGGGTTTTTAATTTTAATTATATTGTTGGAGGGTTTTTTAAAAGAAATTATTTTATTATATAACTTATTCCTATTAATTGTATAATTAAACTATATATAAAATAATTACATTATATTGAAAATAATAGCTCACCAAAATAATTTTTATCATTAAATCACACAATAATATATATATATATATATATATATATATATTACTCAAAAAATCATTTCAAAGATTTGGTTGGTTTTGGTTATCTAAGGCTGTATTTGTTCTCCGAAATTCATTTTCTGGGAAATCACTTTTCAAATTTTCCTGTATTTGTTTGCCTTCCAGAAAGTTGGTTAACGGAAAACACTTTCCAGTCAAAGTAAAATTTGACTTGGTTTCTAGGAAAGTATTTTCCGGAAAATTTGGGCGGAAAACACTTTCCGGAAGTTGTGAAAAATTTATAAATATCATTATTTATTGATTATATCAGATTTGATCCTCAAACTTTTGATTGCTATATATAATTTGTTTTGAATATTTATTTTTCACTCTCATCTCTTAAAATTTAATTTTTATATTAATTTTGATCCTTATTTTTATAATTGTTATTTGCTTTTTTCTTATCATTTTTTATTTTAATTTATTCACCTTTCATTTTTTTAAGTTTTTTAGATTTGATCTCTATTATTTTGATTATTATTTATTTTATTTGAGATAATTTATGAAATTATATTTTTTTTCAATTTCATTCTCATTCAACTTTTTAATTTATAAGATTTGTTCCTCATTATTTTAATAAACTTGAAAAAAAATTAATTTATGAATAAATTATTTTCCAGTTTATTTTTCATAACACAAATAAATACTAGAAAATATTTTCTAATTTATTTTCTATAATACTGTAAAATATCGTATTCAATTTTCAAAATTCGGTCTAATTAAATTTTCAAAAGGTAACCAATTTCCAAGTTGCCGCCCTTGAATTAGTGTTATCAAAGTATATCATTAATATTTTATTCATTATTTTTATTTTTTATTCTATCTCGGAGAGGGGGAGTAGGTAGCCTATTTTTTTGAATGGAAAAAACAAATCGTGCGATGTCGCAGGAGCGATCGCGCGATGTCGCAGGGCAATCGCGCGACGTCTTTCTGTGAGATGTCGCATTTGAACGATAACATGGTGGGTCCTTCCGTGTCGAATATCATGACCCGACAGTAACAAGGGAGAGGAAGTAGCCTGCAATTAAATAAAACGAATCGCGCGATCTCGCAAGAGCGATCGTGCGATCTTGCAAGCGATCGCGCGATGTCTTTCGGTGAGTTGTCGAATTTGAACGATAACCCAGAGCGTGACGCTTGTGGACGGAGGGGTCCTTCCCTGTCGTATATCATAACAAGCCACCAAGTAGTTTACCAAAAAAAAAAAACACGCCAAGTTAAAAGTAGCCTGCAATTAAATAAAATATCATGGTCGGGTTGCACATATCCGAAGCACAGCCCAGTAGAGTCATAACGGATCATTTATTGAAAAAATGATCAATCTATGTAGTGAGAGAAGAGATGGGGTTGTTGCAGAGGAAGAAAAAATAAAGGGGAGCCCACAGGAGAGAATAGGAAGACTGGTTGGAAAGAACAAAGTGCTTTATTTGAAGAAAAATAAATTAATACTTTGCGATTCTGGTCGGAATTTAAATTTTTTATTTTATTTTAAATAAATATATTTTTATTGAAAAAATGATCAATCTATGTAGTGAGAGGAGAGATGGGGTTGTTGCAGAGGAGAAAAAATAAAGGGGAGCCCACGGGAGACAATAGGAAGACTGGTTGGAAAGAACAAAGTGCTTTATTCGAAGAAAAATAAATTAATACTTTGCGATTTCAGAATTTAAATTTTTTATTTTATTTTAAATAAATATATTTTTATATATTTTAGATTATTTTGATGTGTTGATTTCAAAAATAATTTTTAAAAAATAAAAAAAATATCATTTTAATGTATTTTAGCACGATAAACATTTTAAAAACCTACCGCAACCACACTCCCAAATATACCCTTATAGATGAATTGAATAGTCATTTTTTTCAAAAACCAATTATTTTATCATTTCTCTTCTTTTTTTTTTCCTTTTCAATTCATTTTTGAAAAGATAGATATTATAGAAAAATGATGAGAGAAGATGATTTTTTGTTAATAATTAATCATTTAGTCCTCGATTTTTATATTTCTGATTTTTGGGGGGTCTTTTATCATTTTTTTTCCCATTCTCAACCTATTACCATCACCTTATAAGTAGATTGCATGCCAACAAGCAAAGACATGTTTGTTTGGGTCATTTTTCCTACTTCCATTTTTTTATTTTTTCCTGCGACACCCTTGGTTAGATTCAAATGTTTTTTTTTCTTCAGAAAAGGCTGAATTGTCCTTTATAAAACTAGTAATAACAATATATATATATATATATATATATATATCTTTTAATTTCTTTGATTTCAAGGGCAGAATTTTTATCTAACCTATTTTTTTAAAAAAATAAAAAATGCGAACATATGTTTATGAACTATATTTAAAACTTTTTTATTTTGAGAATAATCGACTCATTTTCATGTTTTAGTGGGAATGACCTATTTAGCGACCGAATCAGACTCGTTAAGTAAATTGACAAAATATCCTTGTAGTTAACTACACACACGAGCATTGTTGACCCCACCATTCATTTTTATTTTTTTTTTGTATTTTTATGACGTAATGCTCAGCTTCACATTCTGGGACCTTTCGATTTATTTATTATTTTTATGACGCAAAGCTCGGCTTCACAATGTGGGACTCATCAGGAGGTTATATAAACCCAGATCAGATCAGACACAACACTAGCTTTAACTGACTTGTAGATTTGAACTCATCAGGATGAGGAAGAGATTCTTGCTAGTGTTTCAGACAGAATTTGGATCCTATCCCGCCTCTCCAATAAAATAAAATATGTTTTATAACTTCAAAAAATTATTTTGATATTAGTGCAAAAAAATGATTTTAAAATAATATACAACAATTTCAAGCAAAGAAAAAGATAAAAAAAATATATTTTTTTTAATAAAAAAATCATTTTTAAAATGCAAGAATAAACAGCATCATAAATCCAGTCTGAGAGTGTGGCCCAAATAAAGGTTTGCAAAACATCAAATTCTTCTTGTTTATTTTTTATATTTTTTCATTATACTGATATACTAATATCAAAAATAAAATTTTTAAAAGTATATTTTAATATGCTTCTATATTTGTTTTTCAAAAACAACTATCATTACAAATGTTATGGTTATATTGGGAAAGAAGAAGAGAAATGTTGTATAAAGACATTTAGACATTAACAAATCTATAATATTTTTAAAATTTCTCGATTAAGCTCATCATTCATGAATAAGGATGTAAGGCATTATCAATTATACATGTAGTAATATATAAAATGTAATGTTTTAATATAAAAAATAAGATATTACCAGACTTAAATCAAGAGTGGTTTTAGATATATAATAATATAAATAAATTCTTTCATTACTTGAATTTGTTAACTAATAGCAATTTACATGCTTAAAATTCTTTCACAAATAATTCGTAAACACAAAAATTATACGATTTCCTACGCTATTTTGAAATATATAGATTCTATTTTTTAGATCTAAGAACTTTAAAGTTGAAAAAAATAATTATGCTTATTTTTTTTTTAAAAAAAAATATTAGATTTAGAAGATTAAACAAAGTAAAGAAAAAGTCTAATGAAACAACTATGAGGACCTAGCTAATGTGATACTGAAATTACAAGAAATTAAAGTGTTAAAATAATAATAATAATTAACGGGAGGGAAACACTACGCCTCATCACTACTCCACCGCCATACTCCGTAGTTTTTATTTCACTGTATTCGCGGTATACTAATTTCCAAGTTTTGAGATGTTTGAAACCAGAGACCCGTGCGAGAGCAAGAGGGAGGAAGATAACTTCGAGGTCTTCATGTCCTCTCTCAGAGTAAAGCTCACCCATCTCAGGTATGGCTTGTGATTAAGAGGATAGATCCGCTTCCACTGCTAGCGAATATCAAGAAAAGCAGATTCTCTGCTTTTCATCTCGATTCTTCATGTTGCTCTTGGCTGGCTTTTGTAGCGGATCACAGGGAAGAAATAGGGAGATTTAAGCGGAGGCAAGGGGCTGAGGTTGTGGAGATTGCAAGGCTGAGAGGGATCGGAAAGAGGCCCATCTCGCCGTCGTTGTGCCCGTACGAGATCAAGTGTTTTTCTTTTCTTTTTTTCACCTAACCAATCAAGTTTCTTCTTCAGCTAGGATCCGGTGAGAAACGACAGGGAGTAGGATTTTACTATGGACCTGTTCTAGCAAATCGAATCCCAATTTCGCGCCGGGAAAAAAGTATAATTAAAAACATTCGCTCGCACACAACAATGAGAATATACGAAAAATGCAGTCTCAGGAAAATCCGTCGAAGATGTTATAAAACAGGTTAATGTTATTTGCTTTGGTATTTTTAAAATTAATTATATTTCTTTCTAACTGAATATTTTTATGTTTAAAAATAAAAAATAATATTTAAATATGTTTAAAAAAAAAACAAGACATTCCAAAAACAAATAAATCCCCCGTGTCGATAGATTTCCGGCCTAATGCCAGAGATCATCCACCATCTGGCCGATGGAGTCTTAAGAGTTGATAATGACAAAATATACTATAAATCAAGAGTTTATATGACGTTTATTGCAATGCGTTGGATTTTGGATTCATACTCAACTAGAAGATTGATACGATCTAATTTAATTAAATTAATTTCAAGTTCACGCAAAATCCGCTGGAATAGATCCGAGCGCTGGTAGTTAATATATAAAAAAATGTCTCTTATGTTTAGTTTAGTTATACTGGTATTCAAGTAAATTATAAATTAATCATTATAATTTTGTAACAAAAATTTAAATAATTTTTTATTTTAATAACTAGTGAATTCATTATTGTGATTATTTAATATTATTTTTATTCATTTTTTTTTGTTTAATAACGTGACACGTTTGAGATCAAAATAAAACTAAGGGTAGCTCCCTTTTAGTCTAGAATATTGTTAGAATATAATCTTCAATAAAAATTTTTTGATAAAATTTAAATACATTTTTTGTTTTTTGATATAAGTTTAGTGTACACGAGAGAATTTATATATACATTTTTTAGTTTAATTTATATTCTATCATGAAAAATAAAATAAAAACAATAGATAAGAACCGATGATAACGATATACAAACACGCCCACGACTTCGCGCGGACGTCCGCGAGCTGAAGTACTTTCTGCAAGATTATCGTTCGATGCCCTGCCGTGTAATAAGATATCAAATACACGGGACGTTGGAAGTTGACCTACTTTTTTTCATTTATTTAATTATTTCGAGTGCTCATCCGAACAACTTTATAATATATTAGGTATGGCAACCGCGTCTCGCCCGAATCATATTTTTTTATCATAAAAATATTAATTATTTATTTTTTATTATAATATAAATTTGAATAAAATAATAAATTTGTGTAAAAATCTTATGAATTACAAATTTTCTATAAAATATATGAATTTTAAACGGATATAATTTTTTTTGTTTAATAGGTTTTAATGAAATAACCAGTATAAAATTATTATTATAAAAAAAAGCAAGAAGATTCAGATATCTGAAGTATTGAATACATTGTATTAAAACTAATTTATTCTATAATTCAATTTAAATTAAATACAACAAATAAAATATAAATTTTGAAAGAATCTGTATCAATGAAATAACAAGAATAAGTAGTTAATTTTTTATCTTCAAAAAGAAAAAAACATATAAATTGAAAATTCATCTCCACATTACTGTTATTATCAAGTTAAAATTATTAAATTGACCAGAATAATTAAAAAAATATTTTTTCAAAAATATAAAGAAATCACTAAAACAATCACTATTATTTTTCAAACAATAAAATCATAAAATCATTTAATATGAAAATTAGATGAAAATAATATATAACAAAAAAAGAAAAAAAAAATATAGCAATATTAATTTTAAAATGACTATGAACATAAATTAAAATTTCAAAATTGAACTGAATAAAAATAAAATCTCAATAAAAATAAAATGAAAAAAATTCAATATAAAAACCAAAAGTTTAAATGAATGAATATGAACAAAAAATAAACATTGTCCAAGAAAGATAAAAAAATAGAAAAGAAAAGAATCAATTCTAAATAAAAAATTAAAAGAATAAGTGTCAAAATAAAAAAAAATATTATATATAATTAATTTCAATTGAATGACAAAAATGCAACAAATTAAAATCTTCGGATAGAAAAACAATAAAGGAATTTTTAAAAATAAAATATAGTGTAACCAATATAAATTAAAATTTCAGAACGAAAATTAATAAAAATAAAATCATGACAAAAAATAAAACAAAATCTAAATATATAAATATGAATAAAAAATAAATATTGTCTAAAAAACCAAAGAATTAATAAAAAAACCAAAAATTATATATATATATATATATATTATTATACATACATGTGGCGTGGGCAAAACACTGTGATTACTATAGTATTTTGCTCAACTATAGTATTTTGCCTACGCCGTTTACATCGTAGATAAGAGCAAGTGTGGGGATGTTAGAGAGCAACTAAAAAAATAAGTCTTTGGCTGTTTTTGTTGTTTTTTGGATATTTCGACATTTAAAAATGGCACAAGGTGGGGTCATTGTCATGGTAAAGGCCACTTTATTTTACATCTATATAAAGAATCGAGAGGAAGCGAGAGGAAGGAAAAGCCATTCCTCCCGAGCCAAAATAAAACACAAGTGAAGATCTTTAGTCATCAGCCTAAGACGTTGAGCAAAATGGAGACGAAACATATCGCGCGAAGGCACCCTATCGGATCTCTTCAAAGGAGGAGGATGGTACATATACATATTCACATTACTAGAAATGACATTTGCAATTAATTGTTCACTCCGTCTATCGTTGTTAATCTGTCTTCCTGCCTGCCTTCTTATCCATGGCTTGTTCATATACTGAAGTTTTCTTTCTTTCTACCTTTTCTCCCTCTCTTCGAGTTTCTAACGAATGTAATTTATTATCAGTGCAAACTGAAACGGAAAAATAGGGAGAGAAAATTAAGTAGGAGCATCGAAAAGATCAGAGCGGACATGGTTGAGATTAGCGAGGGACAAAAACGCATAAGGCAGGGTCAGATGGAGGTAAGGGAAAAATTTGAGGAGATCAGTGTCGAGGCTGCCAAACTCAAAGAGGAAACTAATCAAATCTGCAAGCAGAGTGCTGCAAATCAACTCAAGCTAGATCTCATGTTTCAAATCGTCAAAGCCAGGGCCGAGAAAGACTCGGCCAAGGATGCCATTCTCACTCAAGAATTACGGTATGTCATCTATCCTTGCAGCTTCAATTTTATTTTGTAACCGATGCTTATGCTATTATGATCAATTAACGTCATTCTTTGTTTAATATTATGTTTCAGGAATCTAATGGCGAAGCAGAACACGACCAAAACCCAGGTTGTCTAGCAAGCACAAGGTTACAGTTCCATAACTACGAGATTAAATAAAACAACTATAAGTATTGCTGTACTCTATAGTTTGGTTATGTAATATGCTGAACGGATTTCCTACCTTTCCTCTCTGGTTTATGTATGAAAGATACTACTCTAGTACTTGTAATGAAGTTTTTATTGGTTATGATATTAATATTGCTGAGTGTGACTTGTATTCTAAGGTCCAAAATAAACTTAACTAAAGAGTTTGAAGCTGTTCGTGATCTTAAAATGATTTATATTAACTTTAATGTATTAAATTTAAAAACTGCACATATTCATTGTTTCTTATAAATTACTTTACTATATAGCTAAAACAGATCAGCCTTGAATCACACCGGACATTTATCCTCAATCACTATTCATCACTGGACATTTATCCTCCCTTTCTTTTTTTTTTTGCTTTTTATTTTTCATTTATATTTTTTTTTACGTTACATTTTTCTCTTTTTTTCTTTTCATTTTATTCTTTTTTTTTTATGATTACTTTTTTCCTTCTTGCCTTTTTTTTGTTATTGTATTTTTTCTAATTATTTTTTTCATATTTTCCCATAAAATATATTTTTTCTGGTAATATGCTATATGAGCTTCGAGTAAGCCCATTAGTCGTAACAAATTATTGAATTATGAGATGATGATTTTGAAACTTTCCATATATATATAGAAATAGAAACAGATAGACTAGAAACTACATCTCAGAGAAAGGGGATATTAAATTAATGAAATTGGGATATGGATGGAATATAATGAAATAGAGCCACTTTGAGGTTCCCTGTGAAATGTGGCATGGAACGAAGACGCCACGAGGAAGTTCTGGTCGTGGAAGTTCTGGGAGTTACGAAGGAAACTTCGAGCTCATATTGGTCGTGGGTTGAAAACGAAGACACTAAGAAGTTCCAGGAGTTGCGAAGGAAACTTCGAGCTCATATTGGTCGTGGGTTGAAAACGAAGACACTAAGAAGTTCCAGGAGTTACGAAGGAAACTTCGAGCTCATATTGGTCGTGGTTTGAAAACGGGAATTGAACTCTATGAGATCGAATCCCCCGTTGTTTCTCAGTAGCTCCATTAATTAAGCCCTAAAAGGTGGATCACAAATTTAAAAAAACATTAGAAAAAACTATCCCATATCGAGTAAACGAAAACCAAAACAATATATAAAAAGTTGATAATGGATCATCAATTCACGCGCACACACGTATATATGCATGCATGTGCGCGAGTTCGAGTGGGAAATTTATACTGAACGTTTTAAATTGTATGAAATCCAGACTTGATCTTAAAATTCAGTAAGGAACGTTGAAGTTACATATACTTTTCAATATCAAATAATATATTTTTCAAAATAATTTTATAAAACGCAGTTATACATTAGTCATTTTTGCTGTAGACACCGAGCGATGTAGTTTTGCAATGCAAGTCTTCGTTAATGATTTTTTCATGCCAAACAAAGTCTTTGTAAGAAAATTTGGATAGATGAGCATCATGTTTTTGCTGTTTATATCAATTAACTACGAAGTCTTCGAGCGATTAGTCACTTTTGTTGTAGACACCGAGCGATGTAGTTTTGCAATGCAAGTCTTCGTTAATGATTTTCTTCATGCCGGACAAAGTCATCATGTAAGAAAATTTGGATAGATGAGCATCATGTTTTTGCCGTTTATATCATTCACTTACCAAGTCTTTGAGCGATTAGTCACTTCTGCTGTAGACGCCGAGCGATGTAGTTTTGCAATGCAAGTCTTCGCTAATGATTTCTTCATGCCAGACAAAGTCTTCGTAAGAAAATTTGGGTAGATGAGCATCATGTTTTTGTTGTTTTTATCATTTACTTACCAAGTCTTCGAGCGATTAGTCACTTTTGCTGTACACACCGAGGGATGTAGTTTTGCAATGCAAGCCTTCGTTAATGATTTCTTCATGCCAGACAAAGTCTTTGCAAGAAAATTTGGGTAGATGTGTATCATGTTCTTGCTGTTTTTATCATTTACTTACGAAGTTTTGTTCTTCTTCTAGATTTTTGCACCTTAAGGAAACATGATCATGTTGGAAACTGCAGGGATGGTGAATACGAAAAGCACATCCGAGAATCATCAAGCAGCCCTAGAACAACCAGCTGGAACTTCTGCACCTTCAAATGATCCTAAAAAGTTGGCTAAACAACGTCTAGACAAGAAATATCGTGAAAAAAAGAAGGTGATGTTATATCAGTTATCTGTCTGTACTCTGTATTCCTCCGAGCTTCTTTTGCTGTCTCTTCTTATTAGTTTATTCTCTTCTATCATTTATTTTCCAGCAAGAGATGACAGAGCTCAAGAGAAAGGTGGATATGCTGATTGAAAGAAACGAACATCTTGAACGAAAATGCACCTTGAATTCAAAATTAAAGAAGATAAGTCAGCATGAAAGCCAGGAATGTCATGAAGTTAGTGTTGGAGTTATGGAGTTAAATGTTAATAAATAGCCTTGAAGCTTGTAAAATACATTTATTGTAGGAATATCGATAATGATACGTGTGAGCAAGGTAGTCAAAATCGAGATTTTGACACGAATCGGAAAGGGCTCCGAAAAATCGGATCGTAAAATCGTAGAAAGATCGTACGTACAAAAATTATTATTTTTAATTATATTTAAATTTAAAAAATGAATTTAAATATAATTAAAAGACCCACAATATTTGAGATTTGAAATTTAAACTACTTATTTTATGTTTTTCAAGTAATTGTATATTTTTTATGATTGTTGTATTTGAAATTAATTAATGTTATTTATTATCTTAAATTAATAGGATTTTTTTAAATTATTTTTTATGCTAACTATGTTTTATACTAATTATTATTATTATTATTATTATCATAATCCCTCCCCGTATAAACCTACTATTATTATCAATAATAATTTATAACCCATCCCCCCTACTATTATTATTAATAATAATTTATAACCCATCCCCCCTAAACCCCCCATTAGAAAGTAGAAACATGCCTTTTTTATTATTATTATAAGTAATATAAAAGGCAGCCCTCCCCCTCTTAACCCTAACTCTAAGGATTCCAATTCTCTTCTCTCACTCTCACGCCGCCGTCCTCCCTCCCTCATCCTCTTCCCTCATCTTCTTCTGCTTTGCTTTTTTCTTTTTTAATCTTCATCTTTAATGACTATTTTGAAAAGAAAGATTGAAATCTGAAGATGAAAACTCAAAGCCGATCGAACTCGTAAAATCGGAACGAGTCAACCCGAGTTTGACCGAGTTTGACCGGTTCGATTTTTCTTTCCGGTCCAACCAGGTTTGCTGAGCCAACTCACGAACTCGTACGAGCTTGCGAGTTGATTCGCGAGTTTAACTACCTTGCGTGTGAGAGTACTTTTATTTAGTAAGTATTCTCTGAATGTTAGTGAAAACCTAGATCATAAGAACGAAATCATCGTTTTTTTTTAAAAAAAATTAAAAAATAACGGGTAGCCAGCCACTCATGTCGATATCCAAGAATTGTAATCTTGTTGTGATTCCGGGGTTACTACGTGTTGAAAGCAAGCTAAATAAAGCTTTGAAGCTTGATTAAATAAAACTAAAATAAATTTCTAGGTAACAAAAAATAACAAATGAGTACCAAACTTGATAAGAAATAAAATCAAAGAAAGATAAAATCACAAAAAATATTAATTAAATCAATAGGAACTAAAAGAATACAAATTTAATTTAATTTATAAAAAATAAAAGAAAATGAAATTTGAAAAAAAAACAGTTTTATATTATTTCATATAAAATAAATAATCATTTAAAAAATAAAGTGCTATTTTAAATTTTAAGGGTTCAGCACAAGAATAAAAAAAATCAAAAAAGAAAAAAAGTAATCCAGCGCCACTGATCATTTTTAATATCAATATATTAAAATGTTATACAAAATATAATTTTGATCAGGTGAGTTATCGTTATGTCAAAGGTCCATGAAGGCCGTGATCTCCAGACAGAGAAGTACTTCTTGTAGCCGAGGCAGCATCTATAGCTGATGCACTGGTTCGAGAAATAAAATGGCCTTCTACATCACCTAAACTAACGGGACGAAATTGTGATCAGCGAGAGGAACCTTAACCTTCACCTCTTGGAATTAGGACAATGCAGGTAAGGTATGATTGAGACCTCTAGGTATGGTCCCAGAGGAAAATCGATCCTATATGACATTTACCACATTAGCCCCGCCCAGAAGATACTGGAGCAAGCTGAAAATCCATCTGGTCCCGGTGTTTTTGAATTGGGCATTGAGAAGAGAGTCTATTTTGGATTCGAGATGATAGTTTACATTGTTTTTTTTTAAGTGTTTTTTTTATTTACAAATATATTAAAATAATATTTTTTTTTATATTTTTTAAAAATTATTTTTAATATCAATATTTTTAAGTGTTTTTTTTATTTACAAATATATAAAAATAATATTTTTTATATTTTAAAAATTATTTTTAATATCAATATTTTTAAGTGTTTTTATTTACAAATATATTAAAATGATATAAAAACATTAAAAAATATATATTTTTAATTTTTAAAAATATTTTTGAAATGAAATGTAAATAGTAACTTAGTTGCCAAAATACATAGCTGGCACAACCTGAAAGGCCAGGAGGAGCTCCACATGTATCTTAGTTTTGTTTTTAATAATATTTTATTTGTAAGACTATCAAAATAACCCCTAAATAAAAAAAACAAAATCACCCTTGTGCGCAAGCATAATTTTTCTTAAATAATTTATTTATTTCACTATGCTAATAAAACTGATAAAACAAAAAACCCTTTTGATGCTTACTTTTTTAATAAAAAAATCAATTATTTTACTGTAAAAAGACTAAAAAACAATGCAACTTCAATCGTTTTATTAAATATCAAATGAATTTCAACTACTAATTTTTGAGTCCTTTTCACGTCGATGGATTTCAACAGTCAGCACAACATTTTTGAAAAGCTAAAAACAAATGGATCGTTCGAGTTCGTGAGCTGATCGGGCGATATCGTTCGTCCTCACGTTGCATCGAGCGATAACGTGCCGTGTCAGTGAGGTTGGATCACATCATTGTCGCGTTTTTATTTATCTATTTATTTTTAAAAGGAATAAACATGACCGTTGAAACTGATAAAGATTCAAGAACCGATCACGAATCCGAATGACATTTATTCCCGTTTATCTATGGATCTATATAAAGACAGTGGGTGGACCGAAACAGCCCAGCTTTCGAGAAACTGAAAGCATCCCCCCTCTGTCTTCTCATGCTCAATTTACGTTTAATTAAAGCATCTTTATTAAACGATGAGATGTGCTGTCAATTACATAATGGGATTACCAAATTTTTATGAATCATTAGTTGCCATGTCTTTCTATAGACTAATCATCTGTGCCCAGCTTTACGCTATGAACTGGATTTAAGAGTTTTGTTTTTTTAAATAATGTATTGCTAAGTGTTTCGTAATTTAAAAAATTATTTAATTGATGATATATTAATACATCTTTGATATTATAGTAACTGTTTTTCTGCGGTTTAAGAACTAGATTTAAAAAATATTTTCTTGTGATTTCAAAATAAATAAATTCATGTTTAATTAAAATTGTGAGGTATAGTTGAATATTGACTTGGTTTAATATTCATGTGATAGGCCACCTAACTGGTGACGGTGGCCTGCCGGAAAAAAAATGCTAATCTGTTTATTTATATGTTTTAAAAATATTTTTGAAAAAAAAACAAGATTTTATTATTCTTACCTCTACTTTAAATTAGAAAAACAAGAAAATATTCTATCGATATATGTTTAAACATTATAAAAAGTACTTTAAATGCTAAAACGTAATTTATAGTGATCTTTTAACAGAGTTTACCTTTCTTGTTCATTCGTCTATACCGCGTCTTATTGAGTCATGCTCTCTTCGGGTCTCTCTGAATCTTTCTATTTATTTATCTATATATATCTATGGTGATGGTATAACATACCATCACCATAGAAAAACTCTCAAGCAAATGTAGGGTTATCACGGGGAAGGGCATGCGTACAGAAATGAACGCGCAGAGGACTTCTTCATGTCTGGTATTGTGCATTAGAAGTGCCTTTCTTCATTGATGACTTCATCTTGTCGTTCCTTTTATCGTTGTTATATATATATATTGGCTTGGCTTTCTTCTGATTAGGGGTTTCTGTGTATCAGAATTAGTGTGTACGCAGTATAATTCTGCCTCTCTGTTTTCTTTTTGTTTGGATTTCTAACGATTTGAGCATAATTGCGTGCAGAAACGGAAAAAAAATGGAAAAAAAATAAGTAAGAGAATCAGAAGGATAAAAGCTGATATGGTAGAGATCAGCGAGGGACAAAAACGCATAAGAGAGGGACAAAGGGAAGTCAGGGAAAAATTTCAAGAAATCAGTGAAGAGGCTGCCAAATTAAAAGAGGAAACTAATCTGATCTCTCAGCAGAGTGCCGCTAATGAACTGAAGCTTCATCTTATGTTTCAAATCATCAGAGCAAGAGCAGAGAATGATAGCGTCAAGAATGCCCTTCTCACCCGTAACTTGCGGTCTGTCATTCTCCAAATTAATATGTTTGTTGATTTTGTGTTCTTATTGCGCGCGATGCATATGACAGGATTCACTAACGTTTTCTTTGTTTAAATAATATGTTTTAGGGTTCTAATGGGAAGGCAGAACCTTACCAAAAGCTAGCCAGCGCCTTCAGATCGATCGCGCCCCCCTGAAGAACTATCTAAAATGTTGTTTCTACTATATATATGTGTTAAATTATACGTATCTCTGCATGAAAGGCGTTGAAGATATTTAAGATAATATTAAGATTGGATTGTGCCAAAACATCCATGCCCAGCAGTCAACTTTATGGAGGGGAAATACCAAAATAGTGGGGTATGACTCCATGAAATGCCTAGCAAAAACGTACGTTTATGAAACAAACAAATTACCTAATATAAATTCATAATAAAACATATTAAAACAATGCGAAAGAACTATTTTTTAAAATGTGATTTACTTTTGAATGATTGATCGTTAAATAATGTTTAAATTTCATCAGAATATTTTATAAGCCATTGTCTACATGAGCTTAGTGCCCGTTTGGGCATTGCGTTTAAAACGGAGATTGGATCAATAATCTGTTTACATGGCATTTGGTGATGAACAACCGATTATATTATTGTGGGGTCCGTCAAAAAATGAACAAAATCGTGGTTTGCAATAAACTGGAAAATGATGAGAGAAGTGAGAGGTTACAAAGCAGGAATTAATAATAATAATAATAATTAACATAAAAAATAATTTTAAAAATTTCGCAAGTAATTTTGATAACACTAATATATATATATATATATATATATATATATATATATATATATATATATATACTCTTTAAAGTAATTTAACAAGTTAAAAATAATATGAAAAGTGTGGTAACCAGACATTTAAAATTGCTTTTTTTTTTCAACCTCTAATTCAACCACAGTTTTAACTAAACACTTCACAACTTATTTTGAACCACAGTAAAAGTGTTTTTTTTAAACTATTTTTTTTCAACTTCAATCATAAAAGCAAAAGTAATGTCAAACACACTCTTAATGTGGCCAACTCAGTTCTTGAAGCTTCTCAAATTATACCTAAAATACAAATTTTAAAATATTTTTTGTAGATAATTTTTAGATTTTTCTCTCCTTATTTTCTGGGATTTTTTGATAAAATCTTAATTTTAAAAAATAAAAATAAAAATCCAAATTGACTGAGGTTAACTTGTTAAACACTTTCTTCAATCATGAGGTCGAATAACCTAATAAAAAGCAATTAAGAACAAATCAAGAAATCTCAGGACTCATGAGTTTAAATAACCTAATAAAAAGCAATTAAGAACAAATCAAGAAATCTCATTTCTTTGGCCATGAGACGGGCAATCAAGAAAACAGATGTAGTCCCGTGGTCGAAGAGGAGCTCCCTTCTTCACATGACCAGGTTAGAGTTTTCAGTGGGTGAGAGCTGGAGAGATCCTCCTTTCTTGTTCCTGTATCCATCCTTGTACGGTATGCCTGTTATTCTCGTGATGCCTTCATTGAGTTTGCAGGATGTTCAGTGGGCTCGGGGAATAGTTGAGGTGCGTGTAAGCTGGCCTGGACATTCCGGTCATAAAAAAAACTGGGCAAGCAGTTCTACTCTACTCTACAGTGCCATTTTCAATACTGTTTTATATTGTGTTATAAAAGTATTTTTGAAAAACAATAAAAAAAATATTTTTATTTTTATTTTAAATTATTTTTTAGTGATTTTAGATAATTTTCAATGTTTTGATGTTAAAAATAATTTTAAAAAATAATTTTTGTAATATATTTATAAACAAAAAATATTTTCAAATATATTCCAGAAAAGCACTAAAAGTAAATTAATCACTTGCAATTACACCAAGCTAAGTCGGTACCTGCAGTACTGTGAAGAAGAGGATGGTAAATCTAGTAGAATATATTAACTTGGAAGCAGATGATTGGCTGATTTCATTGCTTAACAAGGAAGTACTTTAGCTTGAGTTAGCTAGTTATAATTTATGTAAGCCTTATGAGGAGGAGGTTTCTGTCATTCTTAGCTATGAAGTATCTTAATTAGCGTGTGAAGGGCCGAGACAGAGAGAACTGATTGTTCTTCTCAAGTCGGCATAATATATATATATATATATATATATATATATAGTCACTTGTAAGCTGCTGCTGCATCAACGTAGCATGATTTTGGCAATGCAATCCATTATTAAGTGTGTGTATATGTGTGTGTGTGTGTCTATATATATATATATATATATAAATGTTTCTTATGGCTGTGTTCACTAAAATCCTTCCTGGATCTGTTTTTTTTCTTCTATTCCAATCGGTTTCTGCTGGAATGCTCCAGCCTCTTGTGTTCCAATCACTTCACGACTGCTGAAACCTGATCCAGCTTCTTCTTCTACTGCCTGCTCATTCTTTGAGATGATGATGCGAAGGTGAGAATCTCATCAAAAATAATTTCATCTTCGCTCCACCATGTGTTTCTTTTATCAACTATATATGCATGGTTGCTGTTTCCCTCAAGTCCTCGATACAAATATGGACATAAGAACTACACACGCATCAATTCTCGAACCATAAATTAGTTTTCTAACCCCATCAAAATACATTAGGGTTCCATCTAGATCACTACCTTGAGCAATATAACAATGCCATTTTTAGCACAGCTTTTTTCTATACAAAAAAATATAATCATTTTAGATAACAGGGTTTGATTGGATCGATAATTCAATTGATAAAAAAAAAAATAAACACCATCAACTCAAGCGACTTTGAAAAAAATGATTTTTTTATTTTAAATTAAGTTATTTATTTTGCATTTTTAGATTATTTTAATTTGTTATTATCAAAAATAATTTTTAAAAAATAAAAAATCATCATTCTAATAATTTTTTAAATAAAAAATATTTTAAAAAACAATATTAATCACAAAAAAGTTAGCACAGAAGTGGATAGAAGTACATGCAAGGTACGTACTGTTTCATAATCAATCAATCATTTATAGCATTCGACGTTCCAGTCTCATAAATCACATGACATATTTCGTTTAATAGATGATATTACCTCTGCGTACAATTAACTGATAATTATTCAATATTGCCATGATCAGAATGTTCTATAACTATATGGGGAGTGGCATTATCAGCACCTAATTACAACAACAATCTTGAGATGTGAGCATCAGGAAGCAAATAAAATCTATGAATTTTGTGTTACAAGTTCAAATTTGAAAACATTTATAGTACTTGTATGGTAATAATAATATATAAAACCTGAGGTGATAGTTTTAAATTTACGGAAAAAATGAATCTATTATTGTAATTCCACTTGTAATCCTAACTTTCGTAATCGACAGCCCAAAGACTTTCAACGAAACCTTAGTCGATAAGGATTCACCAAACCACTCTCTCTCCTCAACGCGGGGTTATGGCTTCCCGCGATTCATGGCGACATCCCTCTACATAAAAACCACTTCTATTCTCTTCAAAGTGCCTCGTCGTCGAAGGAGTCTTCTGTAGCAACCGACGGTGGATAATGATGCTTTGTCCGAGGCTTTGAAAGCTGCTGATAGCAAGAGTACTAAAGATTAATATAGTTGCTTGCTTGCTTTTTCTCTTTCAGTTGGTGTGTGCATGCTGTTTCTTGTTAACTCCAGCTCTGAAATATAAATGAAAGCCAACTTCACCTTGCAATTTCAAAATAGGCCTGGTTTATGGAAAATCTATCTCAATTTCCATCTTTTATGCAATAGTTCTTACCCTGTCTCGTCCTAGTAAACAGAGATTTTTAAAGCTCGACGGGTTTGTCTTAATTTGGTATCCTTTTCTTTCTTTCTTTTCCTTTTTTGTACAAGGTTTTAAATTTTTAAAGCAATTGGAGGGTTTTTCTCCTACAAAAATAGAAAATAACCTCTTTTTTTTTACAATGGAAGAGTTTGATATGATCATGTGAAGAAAAAACTTGGCTATTAATCAAATAATGGAGTCCGTTAACAAAGTTGTTTTCATTCATAAACAGCTTCTTCTTCTTCTTCTTCTTGTTCTTTTTTACAATGGAAGAGTTTGATATGATCATGTGAAGAAAAAACTTGGCCATTAATCAAATGATGGAGTCCGTTAACAAAGTTGTTTTCATTCATAAACAGCTTCTTCTTCTTCTTCTTTTTTACAATGGAAGAGTTTGATATGATCATGTGAAGAAAAAACTTGGCTATTAATCAAATAAGGGAATCCGTTAACAAAGTTGTTTTCACTCATAAGCAGCTTCTTCTTCTTCTTCTTCTTCTTGCTTTTTTTTTTTACAATGGAAGAGTTTGATATGATCATGTGAAGAAAAAACTTGGCTATTAATCAAATAAGAGCTCCTCCTCCTCGTCCTCCTCGTCCTCCTGCTTCCTCCTCCTCCTCCTCCTCCTCCTTCTTCCTCTTCCTTCTTCTTTCTTCCTCTTCCTCATCCTCTTCTTCTTCCTCTTCCTCTTCCTCCTCCTCCTCCTCCTCCTCCTCCTCCTCTTCCTCCTCCTCCTCTTCGTCCTCCCACAAATAGAACCTTATTGCCACAATTATAGGATTAACAATACAAGTTGGTAATTAGCTGAGAACAAATAGGGATGTCGGGTCAACAACAGCAATTAAATTTGGCCTCCACTGAAATAATGAAGGATTAACTTTGACCTCTTTTTGAGTACGAACAGAGGCTGAATCCCTACTCGAATCCCTCCCCCTTCTCCTTGAAAGAGCGAGGTTGGAATGAGTCCACATAGAAGCCGATTGGTCCTTCACTCGTAGTTCTTGACCTTGGGTGAGAGTTGGAACATGTGCATTATCATGTTCCACTTTCTTCTCTTTTTTTTTTTTTTTACTAATACTCAAGGGTTCAATCCCGTCACTTCTTTTATGGGATGAGATTAGATTTGTTTTTGTGTAGCTTCTTGATGGCATCTATGGAAGTCTATTGCATCCAAATTCCTTATTTTGCTGCAAACGTTTGATTTTGGCTTAATAAAAAAAAATTCAATTGGAGTGAAAGTAATTAACCGGCATCAATACTCTTTTATGTATCCATAATTTCTTGCTATTATTTTTGCTTCTCATTTAGTCACTCAAGGAGGCAAAGGAGAAACTCCAAGGTGAAGAAGGTGCTACTGAAGGAACTTCACCAGATCAGAAAGTGCAAAGGAGAAAAAACATCAAGAGTGGGAAACGTGAGAAGGTAAATACCAAATTTTAGCGTTAGCCATAGCTCTTGATTGAAGAGCAAAAGCATCTCATTCTCGCTTTTTTTTCTCCATTGCTTTCATGGTGTTGTCTTGATTTTGATAGAAGAGGAGATCAAAAGGGATGGTGCGACGTGCTTTTGGTGAAGAAAATGAGCAGATCCAGAGTGAAATTGATTCCATAAAGCTGGATCTGCAACTTATGCAAGATGACATGGAAATGCAGAAAAATGAATTTTGCATTTCGCAGAACATAACAATCACCGTTCAAGAAAACTGTGTGGAGACATTGTATCAGAAGCTGCAACATATGGTGAGTTTCTCTCCGTCTTCCTTTTCGTTTCTCTCCTTATTTTGTTTAATGGAAGCATAATATAATCTGGAATGTGCGGAGTAAATCAATATTTTTAAAATTTAGATGCGAAATTTCAACTGTGGTAAATAACGTGCTTCGTCTTCCATGATCGGAACAACTCACCATGCTGTCATTTTCGCCACTGTTGCTGAATTTGACACCGTCTTGCAATTTGTTAATGTTCATTGTGTCATTTCAGCATGGTTTTTTCTTTGTCAGCGTATTCATGCATGATTTGACTCCATTACAGTAGGGTTATCATTGGTTCATGTATGGAGGGTTGTTTTCATGAAATCCTGAAGCATTTAAGAGAGGTGACTTGGATAATCTTGCAATTCGAATTCATTTTAAACCAACTAAAAAAATCACAAACCTTTTTCATTATCAAACCCGCACAACAAATATTGGCAATATTAGAGATTTCATCATCCAAATAGAAGACCAACTAATATCATTCTTATGTCCACCTCTAGGTCAAACAATCCTAGCAACTAGCTCATACAAATCATGGTTTGAAATAGTTAAATGAGCTGTCGACCTAGACATAATCTTAAAAAAAAGAGCTTTGGCATCATAATTAAAAGGCATGACATGTTACAAGTCAGATGACTATTCTAGATTATCATCAATTTGACATTTTTCAATTAACTGCAGAAGATTGGAAAGAACTTACATGTAGTGGTCATAGGTTCCTAGTTGACCGTGCAAGTGATTTGATTGAAGTTAGCTTACATGTAGATATTCTCTTGCTGCAAGTTTGAGAGTTTCTTATTCTTAATACATCCACTGAATTTGAAAACATCGTTTGATTGCTATATCTCTCTTTAATATTTGTCATTCAAAAAGTTTTAGATTAGAATGATCAGCAGTATTCCGTAGAATCTAATGATAATTTACATGGAAGGTAGACAATTCTTGTAGATTTGGTGAAAAGTGTGAATAATTCTGATAAGATGCAATCTCTACATAGAAAAAGAATGAAAATGTAGGGGTGATTAAGAGTGAGGATGAAGGATTTTGTTAGAATTGAAACTCGATGGATGATTACTTTCATGTGTCTTGTTATGATTCACGGGGACATAGCCATTAAGATATAGTTGCGGATTCCGCAAGAGTGGCTGCATTTTTCTGATAAAAATCTTATTATGTTCACCATATGGAAGTGGCATCATCGAGTGTATTTCTGGACTGTTGGATGATGCTATGATCTCTTTTCTAACAGGCGGGATCTGCCCATCTTGATGTTGCGCCATCCAAGGCAAAGCAATGCTTGGATGATATCAGTGAGCTGAATCATCGGTCTATGTTGATCACCAAAAACATTGATCTTCTATATGAAACGTTCTTCAAATGAAAAAACAACAAGCTTGAAAAGGCAAGAAGAGCAGGGTTGGAAAAGGTAATAAGCAATGTTGATTTTCTCCGAACTATTACCTGCACTGATTTCAGAAGTTATACGAAGACTTGAGTTTTTATATGAAATAATCATAAAATGAAAAACCCGAACAACAAGCATGAAAATGTACCAAACAATGTTGTTTTGTTTAAAACTATAACTATGCAATGTAATACGTAGCATTGTTCTGTTGAGCACTCTTACAAAGCATCGTATTTCCTTAGCGTTGAAGTAGTGTAATCTTGTTTCGTTTTGAACAAAGTTTTTTTTTTTTTTTATCATGGCTGTTGTACGTGTGCGACGTTACAGTGATCATTAGAAACCTTGATTGGTCTCGGAGTGTGGGTAATTAAAGAGACTGATTGTATATAACAAAGACGAATAATCTCTAGTACACCTTAAGGTAAGATGTATTGTTTGTTTGTTAGATTTAAACTAATTATATAATATGTTTTTAATTGTTGGTCTGACTAAAGTTTTAAGAAAAATCATCCTTAGGTTACAACCTAACTATTCTAACTCAAAATAAAAAATATTTTTTATTCAATATTAAGAATATAGCTTGCGTCTAGGTTTATAATCTTGTCTATAAAAGAAAACAAAATAATTCTTTTGGTGTTTTTGAAATATAAACTTCGTTCACAATGCCATTTTTTTATGAAAACTTCAGTTGTATTTTAAGAATAATATTTAATGACCAGAGTTCTTTACTTGCTTGATTAGAAAAGGCTTTTAAGAACATGTAATGTAGGCTCAAAAGTGTTTCAAGGTTCTAAAGACCTAGGATTGCTATCATTGTCTCTTTTTATTTTTGTCCTTTTTATTATTATTATTGTTTTAGTGGGGCATTCTCATTTTGTTTTAACCTTAACTTGGTCATATTTGTTTTTTCATTAGGGTATACCCCTTAACATTCGGATTTCTTGAGCTCTTTGTTTTTTTCACAACCTACGAAGTCTTTGATCTTTGAAATTCTACTTGGCCCTAAAATGTGAGGTGTGATTATAGTTAGGATCAACTTTTTGACTTTTGAAATTTTCATTCGTCTTCCAATTTAAGGTATGGTTCTAGTTAGAGTTTTTACAAAAAAAAAAAAACTTATTTAATCTTAAATGGGTTTTAAAAGGATATATTTTAGAATGTGAAGTGATAACATATATGGTCTTTCATCATCTCAAGCACAATCGGTTAAAAATCAATAAATCTTGTCCTCGTCTAGTGATGATTTTGGAATAGTAAATCAAACTGAAGTATGACCCAAAAGACATGTGATTTTTTTATGCATTTTTATTTTTATTTTTCATGTTAGGTCATAAAACCATCAGCTTTCAACCGTGGTAGTTAGACTTGTATCATATCAGTAACTGATCCCAGGTGTGTTTTGTAAAACTCGGGCCAATTTGTCACCGACTCTTGGGATACTTTACTAGTTGTTAATTCTGTTCCGTTCAAAAAATAAAGATAAAACAACGTTGTTTTTGTCTCTGTTTTAATTCCGGTCCGTTCTGGAAATTCCAACAAATTTCGGCCAAAACGCCTCGGTTCCGTTCTAGGCATGCCGTTTCGGGTTCAAACTCTATTTATTTTTTATTTTTTAAAAAATATTTTTGACATTTATACATCAAAATAATTTAAAAATACCAAAATATTTTAAATAAAAAAGAATTTAAATTTTAATTATGCTTGTTAAATTAATATTTTATTTTTTTTCATATATATATATTATTTATTATATATGAACAGTACGATACCGGAATATTCCGTTCCAATCGAAAAACCGGAACGATATTGATAACTATGTTTTCTATCCTAGCAGGAAACTCTGACGCTATTTCTAATGGTTGTATGTCATTAACCCATCACCTTTTCCATTGCATTCCCAATTAAATCACCCATGTAATTCAACAAATCCCCTTGCTTCATAGCCAAATATACTAAAATATCTTAGAGACAAGAGCACATATTTATTCTGAATTTGGGGGTAAACTTGTTTCTTGGTGCGGAGTTGCTTGGTGCATCCCGTGGTCACTTACCAATATCCTCGAGCAACGGGAACCTTTTGCTAGAGCATTGCTCGAGGAAAAGTCCAAAGAAAACAAAGGTTCTTGCTTTTCCTTGCTGTAATATGATGGGATGGTCTTTTGGCAAAAATTTGTGAATTTTGTGCACGGGTAACTTGAACAGGCTAATGAGCTGAAATTAAATTTCACATAACTAAGCATGTATTCATCTTAATTGGCAGCATGAAGAGGCTTTAAGGGGAGAAAAAAGAAGAAGACGCAGACCTTAAATCATGCTTTATGTTAAAAAAAACAAACATAGAGGAATGATTTATCGAGGGGCAAAATCTGAAATGCCAGAAGGAAAAAAGGGATCCGGGACACACAAAAAAAGTGCCCATCTTATAAAATATCACTTGTATATTCAATTTCTTGGTGGTAAATTTCCATGAGTTCGAGCTCATGCCATCTTAGAGGCTGTTTGCCATGGGTTTTTTCAAGCCATGCCGCAACTTTTTTTTTATTATTTATTTTAAATGAATATGTTTTATTGTTTTTAGATTATTTTAATGTGCTGATGTAAAAAATAATTTTTTAAAAATAAATAAAAATATCATTTGGATGTATTTTGGCACAAAAAACACTTTAAAAGCTACCACAACAGCTCTCCCAAACAGGTCCATAGGAACCGACATCTTCTCTCTCTGTGCGCGCGGGCGTGCTTAATGGAAGAAAATTACACAAATGAATATCTAAAAAAGAGTTTTATTTTTAGAAAATACATCAAAATATTTTTATTTAGAGCAAAAAAAACTTTTTTTTTTGTTGGAGAAACACTTTTTACGTGCTTCCCAAACACTCTCAATTGTAAGACCTCGATCCACCAATAGGCAGCCTAGGTCGTGAGACCCAGTGGGCGCCTTACAGGGGACACCCAGCGTGAGAGACGTTACCTGATTAATGTGGTCTAATTAAAGGGATTAAGAAATGCTTTTGCTACCCACTATACATACTACCCTATATAGCTTTTAACAGAATGGTAACCTTAGTTCCTTCCTTGTATCAAAATTAATTCTGAAGTGGATGACAGCGTATCATCTGCTATATTAAAAAGACCACTAAACTTCAGGGCCCTGTGGTCTCAAATTGAGACTAAAAACAATATAATTCATGTTTATAGTTGATATGATAATCATTGAATGCTCCCATGCTTATTAATTTTAGAGCTTGTGAAATTAATTGAAGTGTACTCAAACTGACTCGAACATTTATATTAATAAAAAACTACTAAAATTAAAAATATTTATCATAATACAATAAATAAATTAAGCTTAATTTTCTAACCCCAAAAAAATATCAAAAAACAACAAAACCAAGCGGAAGAGGTCAGTATTTTTTAAAAATAGTTTCAAATACATATTATTTATATTAATACGATATTTTCAATGCATTTGAATAACTAATTCTAAACATTGGTTTTAATATTCGAATCTGCCAAAAAAATCAAACATAAAATTCTATAAAACGTATCAATATTCACAAATTAAAAACTCCAATGTTTCATTTTAAAATTCAAATATGAATACCCATCAGTCTAAGAGAAACATCACTTGAAGTTTTAATGTCATGGTCTTGATACGTGGGGCATAATTATTTTCAGCAATCTTTTTTTATTATTCGTTGAAAGTTTGTTGTTTTTAGACGATATAAAGGGATCGATAGAGCTGCCCCATCACTAAATAAAAGCCGAACGATTATTATGGTAATGGGACGCCACGTCTTGCTTGTTGCCTTCCTCGAATGAAGTCGTCGGAGAAGACAAATCGGGCGTCGGCTACGATGGTCGGGCGATTTCTTTTGTTTACGTGTTGTCGTCGAGCGATATCGCTCGGTGCTATAATATGCCAACTAGCACGAAAGCAGCCATGGAAATACACGAAACATAAGCTTCTATTTCACTTATTTTCTCTCAACATCTAATTTAAATTAACCATGAACGACTCAGTAAATTGCCTTTTTTGCTGGAACTGACTCGAGAGGAAAATGTGTTTTTATATGTTGAAAAGAACCTTTCAACAACCCAGAGAACACGCATTTTAAATCGACCCATAGAATAATACAAGGAGATTGGAAAATCTGCGTTCAATGCGCGTTTTTTTTTGGAGGTGGGATCATATATAATGATATGATTAATTGGCAAGAAACATTACGCTGCCATTAATCAGATCTTGAAAAAAAAAGAATGCTCCTGATAAAGAATGGTCGAGGCACAGCTCGAAGCAAGGTTTGTACATATTCCAAGTGTTATTCTTCGCTTTTAATTCTTCTCATCGTTTTTTTGTTTGGAATGAGAGTGGCCGGGTTTATTTACATGTATTTTAATTAATTACACGGGTCTTAAAATTAATAATAGATAAAACCTTGAGTTACTAAAATCAAAACATATTATTTCATTTAAAACATAGAACACGAATCGGTATGCTATAATTTAAATACCACTGTTATGCTAGAATTTCTAATATATATTATTCCTCTATATTACTGTCCAACAGAAAAGAAAATCAAGAGAAAGCAAGCTAGCAAGGAGTATGAAAAGGATAAGCGCTGACATGGTGAAGATCGACGAGGGCCAGCAACGCATACGAGCTGGACAGAAAGAGGTGAGGGAAAAATTTGAAGAAATAAGCAAAGAGACCGCCAAACTGAAAGAGGAAACGAATACAATCTCCAAGCAGAGCGCTGCAAATCAAGTCAGGCTTGACCTCATGTTTCAAATCGTCAAAGCAAGATCAGAGAATGATGCCCCCAAGGACGCCGCACTGACTCAAATCCTGCGGTTTGTGATTCTCCAGAAACATTTGTTTTATTTTATGATCACGATAAATTGGGACGTAGGAGAGGATATCATATTGATAATATCACGTAGAAACTTGAACTGCATGCTTTTTTTCTGGTTCCTCTTTTCTTTTGCCCAGAATGATTTTATTTACTAACGTTTTCGTTTGTTGAATATCATGTTTCAGGGCACTAATTAATGGCGAAGCAGAGCCTGAGCTCAAGCGAGCTGAGCTCCCCGAGGAGAAGCAAGAACAAAGATTAATAACTTAACCATGCTTGTGCGCGCACAATATGATCATTTAGCTGGTTTATATAATAAGCTCATATATATATATATATATATATATATATATATAAGTACCAATTGTACTCGATTTTTTAAAGAACTTCCGCTCATAAGCTCTTTTATGATATCAGAACTTTAAGGGGTTTAATGACTCAACAAAAATCAAGCCACTTGACTGTAGAAAACAATGGTGTCTGTGGGATTGAATATTTCAATGTATTCTTCTCCTTGATGGAGGAAAAATATATACAGAGTCTTTGATTCTATTCTAGGAAATTGCATTAAATCTGAACACCATTGCTGTAATTGGAGCAGGATTACAATTGCTATATTTGGAGCAGGTTTCTCACAATCACTGCCGATTATTATGATTACTTCCTTTATAAGATTAGGCAGTAATCATATTACAAGATCATGATCATGATTTATTTCCTATATTTGCATGGGGTGCTGAGTTTCCTTCTATACGCCAAAAGGCTGCAAATAAGTGGGAATGTTATAGAATTTATCCCATATCAAATAAGTATTAAAAAACAAGCCATATATATATATTCTAAGATGACAAGGGCTTAATTCCTTAATGTACAAGCTGTATGATCCATGACGGGTTTGCAGGTGCAATAACCATTACATGGGAAAGGATTTGTTCATGCTCAATGAACTTGGTATATACCAACATGGGGAATCTGAACAAAGTTGATGAACAACTTGTATCTGCATGTCCAGCGCGATCCGTATCTGAATATTCTAAAGATGACATGGTTGTGTAGGAGATGAAAACACCGTGCGTGCTGAAAAGTCCTAGGAAGAAGGGGGGGTTTTCTCTCAAAAGGAAACACGTAGAGGAAACTCATGCAAAACCAATCTTGAGTCATCAAAGGGGTTTGGGTGAAGATTAAACACAAAAACAACAGCAAAATAAATTTTATCCCCACCTCATATTTTGTGGTATTATGTTCAGAATTTCTTGCTCTTATACACCGGATGTTGCTGAAACAGGTTTTATGTTCACCTTTCATCAGACTCAGACAGTTGTTTCCTCACAACTCCTCACATATCCTCATGGCAAACCCCCCAACTAGCTTTGGTAAACACCCTGATACTCTGTTTCACATCTTTGGATGTCTATAATTTCTTTATTTGCGAGATTATGCTTGTATTAATTTATCCCCCAAATTCTCCTCCTCGTGTCTTTTTAGGCTATAGCCCTATTTACAAGGGATTTCGCTATTGTGATCGTAAGACACAACATCTTTATGTCTCCGTTTTTATGAGACTATCTTTCTTTATATGGGTGATGATATACAGTACTGAATTCAAAACTCAACACCTGACATTACTTTCCATGACTTTTTTTAGTCTAATAATAATGTGTACTTTACCTTTCGTGATTTGTTTTCATCTTCTCCTGTTTTGAATCCTGTTTTTATGTTACCCAATAATTACCAGAGGGAAAACTAGTAAATTTAAATCTTACTATGCGTTTACCTTTTTCTCAGTTTTATTAGGTTTTTTGCGCCACAAGAACCTCGAGGTTTCAATTCTTTTGTTAAGCAACCTTAAGTGACTTTTGGCTATGGATGGTGAAATATATACAGGCTTTGAAGAAACTGATATATGGGACCCTGTGTCTCGCCCTATAAATCATAATCTGGTTTGCTATACATCGATCATCTACCTTGCTGCACCGATCCACAGTTTCCTCAACATATGCGTTGTTAATTTGAGGCGTGTGCTCTATGGGCTGTGGTGCAAAAATATGAAGAACAGGGGATGCAAAGTGTGCCTCAACTGAAGGTTGATTTTCGTAATTTCCCCCTTCACATGAAATGCATACTGTTCATAGCAGCATTGAATCGGTTACCCAGCATGGCCTCCTTCATCGGCGCCCTTCTCATTGCTGATCTTGTCGCATAATGCTTGAACTATCATTTCAAGCGACCTCTTTTCATGTTCTAGTTGTGCATCCTTCTCCTGAAGCTGGAGTTTATCCAAATTGTGTCGTTCATTAACTTGACTCCTTAGCAGAGCAATGCTGCTTTTGAGCTCTGTATTTTCACGCTGAAGATCAGCATCCTTGGCAGCGGCCTGTCAGCAAGAGAAAGAAAATAGCCAATCATGGTTCATGAGCAGCAGTTCCATGTTAAGAGAAAGACAGAAACAGAATTCAAGCTAGTGGTATGGACTCTGGTGCTTGTTATTTTAATGGATTTCATCAATATCTACCAATCCTTTCGAGTTTGATACTTTGAATTTCGTTTATATCCCTCAGATGGGAAAATTATCAATAACCTAAACTACTGATGCATGGAAATTGCGCAAAAAAAGTTTTTGTTTTTCTGGGTGTGGGTAATTAACCATCAATAGATATAAAAGCGGGAAGGTTCCTCAATGTTCATTTTTATTACAGAAAAAGAATTAATAACCAAAAAACAAATTATTAAGTTTTCAATAAAAGATAAACACTTACTAGTCGCTCTGAAAGGACCTCCACAAGCGTATTTTGTTTATCATGCCTCTGCTTCAGCAGATCAATTGTTTTCCTAAGCTGCTTCATCTCTTGTTCTTGAGATTGCAAAGTTTTTCCAGTCCGAACTGCTTCCGCTTTAAAGGTGGCATTCTCTCCCTTCAACCGATCATTTTCTTTGCTTAGCAGTTCCACGTTTCTCTCCGTCTCCATTTTTTTTTTCTACGAGGAAAAGTGAACGAAGAATTGCTCATCTCATTGAGGGTTTTTAGGAGAAATCCTTAAAACTGAAACTATTTTTAATATATTTTTCCCTTAACATGATGTTTTAAGGTCAAGATTCTGATTATATGCTCCTGGATGCCATGATCTTTGAGCTAAAAATTAAAAACCAATGAAGGAAAAAGAAGAGAAAGGAGTGCATAGATAGGCCATGGTGTTTACCTTGCATCGTTCACGATATGCCCTGTTAATCATTCTTTTCCTTGCAACCTGATCTATAGCTGCTTCCATCTCCTGTCCTTTCTTGTCAGTTTCAGATATATATATATGTTGAAGGCTTGCTGATTTCGCCATGCCTTTTGATATGTTTCCGCTACTGCCAGTGACGAGTATAGGACTCTTGAAGCAGGTGTGTGTGACTGAGTGAGTGTGAACGCAGGAGTCTGCGTTATTGAAACGCCAGCTTGTTTGGACAGCGTTTTGAAAGTTTTTTTAATTTAAAAATATATAAAAATAACACTTTTTTAATTATAAAGTTAAACTTTATATCAATATATTAAAACTATTAAAAAACAATTGGCACAGAGCAGGCTCTTGGAGAGCTACGTCCACTCGCTGTCAAATCGTTTCTTGTCTCGCGACTTGCCATTCATGAGCCGCCTTATTTCTAATTGCACTATTCCTGCCACGTACACATGAATGAAATCTAATCACATTCGTCTTCTGAAACCGCGTCGTTTTGAGTCAAAGATTCTCCGTATATTTTTCTTCCTGGGCCACGAAGTCAGCGCATCGTCATCCACTTTCAAAAATAACGCGAGATCCCTACTGCTTTCGCGCGATTATGGCCTTTTGACCTCCTTATGCTATGCTTCCCTTCAGGGTTCATTATTGTTGTTCAAAATTAATCAAACACCAATCCGTGAAGAAATATTTAAAAATAAAAAGATAAAATAAACACACCATAAATTGTAATAATAATTTGTTAAATATCCCCGTTATTTTGTAATTTACTAGAAATAGAAACTGTTATAGTAAGTAACTAAAATTATATCACATTTTAGCTAGAACTATATTGTGAATTTTACTATTTAAAATTCTATATAAATAAATAAATAAATATTCCGAAATTAATCACATTTCGAATTATTTGATAATTCATCGTGTTTTGAATACGTGGTTCCTATTAATGACGGCATAAGGCCCCGCGATCAATGTCATCCTTTTTCTATTATAGACGCGAGGTTCGCACTTCTCTCGCGCGATTTGAGTTGCGAATTTTCGCGAGCTATTTTACAGTTATTCTGTCTTCCTTCGTGTCGTTTTTCTTACTGTCCACTGTCTTCTTTCCCTCGATCTATTAATGGTATAGGTTAAGCAAAGTCAATCATCGTTTTGCTTAATTTCCCTTCCCAGCTGCCTGCATAAAGTAGTAACCAATGGATGGTGGCAATTTTTGGCAGAAGCTTTATGGTAAGATGCATATGCGAAGTCAGTAGAATTTATTTCCAAATATAAGTAGGACTGTTATATTTGTAAGTTTCAGATGAATCAAGGTTTAACTTCTTGTTTAAAGTCTTCTTGAAGAAAATAAAAAGGTTTTGTTTTGCCTAGATTTGGAATTGAACTGGGTAAAATTTCATCCTTTTCAGCAAATCTTTGGGTTCTGATCGTATAATTCCAGCTTCTACTTTGTATTCTCTTAGCTATTTTAGGGTGAATTCTCCGTCGTAACCTGATGTATCATATCCATGTGTGGGCGGCGTACACAGGCGTGTGCACCTGCGTGCAATCTTGCTTTGGATTGAGTACCTGTAGCTTCATGGCGTGCTTGTTACTTTTGAATTTCTCTAAACGAAGGTGCTCTTGTAAATGTTTTTCTGTGAGAGCAGATGGACTGAAAGCAGTCCCAAATAATCACACGATCGATTACTTCTCAGCCCAGCCAGAAGATTCTCAGGGGAAGAACAGGGGCGCCGAAATAAATGGTAACGATCATCAGAGATTCATTCACTTATCGGCCCAGCCTGGGTTTTCAGGCGATCTTAGCACGGCAGATACTGATTTTGAAGCAAATGATAACTATCGTCACGCACTTGATAGCCTACAAGTTAACCTGGAAGTTCTGATTCTTCAACAAACAAAGCCACTACTGATCTGGAAATGAACTACAAAAGTCACCAAACATTTGATTACATTTCTGCTCAACAGGGAAGCTTTCAGGCTCCAGAAACATCTTGCCCTGATAATCGGAGAATAAAATCTCCCGAAGGCTTTGATTTTCTGAAATCTGATAAGAAAAGAATGGCCGACAAGGCATACCGGGCAAAATGCAAGGTAAGACATTCCTGTTATCTGCTTGTCTTGACTTGCTCAGTTTGTCTTCTTCCTCTCATTTTGCGTGCTAATATTTATACTCTCTTCAGGAAGAGAGAGAAATTACCAAGGCAGAAAATAATCATCTAAAGACAGAAATTAATCGTTTAAAAGAAGAATCTGATAGGAAGGATCATGCTTTAAAGTCTCAAGAAGAGGAGAACAAGCATCTTCAGCAAAAAGTTCGTCAATTGGAATGCAGCCTTGGTAAACAAGATGTTGTGGTGGAGGCTCTCACAACGCAGCTAGTAAGTTTCTCTCTCTTTCATTTCTGAATTTAATTGATTCATCAATATCTCACCATTATCTTCATTCCATTCTGCAGGGCAGGTCCCAAAATATAGATCTTCAACGTGAAAATACTCTTCTTAAATCTCGAATGGATCAACTAACGAGTTGCGCTAACAATAAGGACAACTCAGTTATACTTCAGCTTCAAGAAAGAAACGAACAGCTACAACGTGATAAGAGCACGCTCGAAAAGATTGTTGAAGCTTTATGCTTGAAGATTAACAATGAAAAGAACCAAGATGAGGAACACACACAATGAAGAACTATCTTCATGTTGGTGAATGATGAACTTCTAGGTTCATGCCTAGGTTTTCAAGAAAAGAATTGATCATCGTTAATTTTATAGTAGTGGTTTTACTCTTCCCGTTGTCTAGATATATAAAAATAAACATTTACATGTGAATTGTAGAAGAGCAATGATTATTTACGACATTATGGGAGAAAATAAGTTGAAATCTATCGATTAAGTGGCAATTAATGACTCTGTTTGTATTGAATTTTCGATTATATATAGGGGCTGATGATAACAATAATATAAAAATTGATATGATTTTATTTTTGTTGATAATATGGATTAAGTTTAGGAATAAATTAAGTGAACTATCTTCTATTATATTGAAGGCTCTAGGCGACTTCATTCGTGCTGCATTTATGCGGGTCCATTGCTAGATTTTGTCGGGCAACGCTAAGAAGAAAAAAAAAGGGAAGATAAATTAAGAAAATGAACAAAATATTAACTTTAATAAGGAATTTTACAATTAAAAATTGAAACAACACCATAATCCAAAAGATATTTTTGCTCTTGTATAACTCTGTATATTCATACTTTCTCTAACATATCTTTATATCACTTTTCGGATAAAAAAATATTCCTTGAACCATCAAAAGAAGAATTAATTTTCAAAATCTATAAAAACGAAATTTTAATTTTTAAAAAAGGAATGAAACTTGAATATTCTGAAGAAAAAAACAAAAAAACAAATTGAAAACCTATAAAAGTATATATATTGAATGCATTGATACGGGCGGGTTAATTGATATACAATACATGCTGGCACATTCTTCTATATGTATTTTAAAGATTTTGTTTTTCACTCTCATACAGCCACTAAAATTGAAATTAAATCCTTAAAAATCCTTAAAAATCAGATTTTTAACTTTTAAAAATATGATAAATCTTAGAACCCCCCCCCCCCCCCCCCACAAAAAAAAAAAAAAAAAAAAAACAGGAAAAAATCTAGAAAGAAATAAAAAAAACTAAAAGATATTAACAGCTTGTAAAATCTACAAGATGAAAAAAAGGTTATAAGACCTCGTAAATAAATAAAAAATCTAATGAAATAAGTTTGGGAGACATGGTTTTTCAAATTTCATGTTTTTTATGGCTTGTGTTTAACTTTCTTGATATGTTTCAACTTTATACATTCGAAGGTGTTATTTATTTATTTATTTATTATTATTATTATTATTATTATTTTTGGGGGGGGGGGGGGTGGGAGGTTGAAATTTGTCAAAATTAATTTATAATTTTATTTTGATGTTTTAAGGGGATTTTTCTTCTATAAATTTCAAAAGAAAGAAAGCAAGGGGTATATAAAAAAAAATATCAATATGTAAGAGCATAAAATAATAATAAACAGCTCTTTAAAAAATATATAACCCAGAGTAGGGCTAACATAAATGTTACGATCGAGTTAGGTTTATTTTTATTATTGTCTTTACAACTCATTAACGATGTATCCCTAGCTCTTCTATGGATATATTTTTCAATCTGGGCTTGCATGTTTAAATTTATACACTTGGTTTGCCTTGTTTTTGCTCTTAATTTTCTAGAGCCAATGCTTGTCATGGTTCGGGCTCTTCTGGTAATTCGATGAGGTGATGAAACCAGCAGCTCAATCCTTTAATTCAAGAAAGGTTGGTCCTTTAAGAGTAGACTTTTTGGAGTTTTGAATGGCATTTATGGTAAAAACAAAACATAACGACCCTGGAGGTGGTCAGGAGAGGGAGCGCAGTCAACAAGGTTTGGGTTTGGGTTTGGGGGTGGAAGTTTGGGATATTTTTAGTTTAATGGATAATGCGAAATAGGGACAAAGTTGAGGGATATTTTTAACATATATTTTTTTAATATATTATCTAAAAAAATAATATTTAAAAATAATCATAAAATAACAAAAGAAAAAACTCTCAAAACATGCCACAAAATAAATCGGCCGGCATGGACAGTGTTTCGCGCGACTCCGCTCTGTCCTGTGTATTCATCCAGCGGGGTTTTTCTTCTTTTACTCTAAAAAACAAACTTCTTTTACACAATCATAGCTTCTTGAATATCCGATGAAGATGACTCAAGGTTTATTGGATGACACAGTTCCCCACTACACCCAGCTACAACAGCACTCTACAGGTAACTACTTCTGAGCTTACAATTGTTGTTGGATCTACGAAAAGACTTGTCACCCGTTTCTGTTTATATTATCTTCAATGATTGATCATATCTGGTTACCCTGCTCTTATGCAAGCTTCGTTGTTGGGTTTTTGGTAATTTCTATCTGGTATGATGGATGGAGAACCGAGATGGGAATGAAAGGGTCCTTCCCTATGCCTCGCTTGTAATTTACAATCCGTTTGCTTTTCCTTGTTTTTGGAATAACAAGATCGATGGGTCAAAATCTATCACTTCTCCTTTTCCATACTTTTTCATTTTACGGTAACCATCCTAACATTAATGGAAAGATGTATTCTGAGGTTTAAGGATGAATGTGTGTTCGTTTTTTGTTCATGCTTAGTGGTAGTTTCCTCGCAATTTTAACAAATTCATCCCACAAATTACCTTGCTTGATGGTAGTTTCCTCGCAATTTTAACAAATTCATCCCACAAATTACTTTGCTTGATGGTAGTTCACATTCTGACAGTGCCTCGACATATGTTACTAAGATGTTGTTTATTCATAGATGGATTGTTTGTGCTGTTACTAAGATGGATTTGTTGTATGGGCTCAGAGGAAGAAAACATGCTGACAGTGCCTCGACATATGTTGGTCCGACCAGGGGAACCACAACATGGAATAAATATTGCTGTAACCTCGGAAGATCACAAGGAGAAGAAAAGAAAAATCGATGCCAAATATCGACTTGGTTGTAAGGTATAGCTCTGTACATTCTGGTCTTCCTCATAGAAGACAAATATCTAGAGAAATCATGTTTATATATATATATATATATATATATATATATTATCTTAATTTCTTTTTGGCAGACAAGGAAAGAAGAGCTAAGGATTAGATTGCAAATTCTTCGGGAAGAAAAGGCACAGTTGATGAGGGAGAATGAATCTTGTTCGAAAGAAGATAAATCAATGGCTAAAAAATTGCAGTCAAAAGAACTTGAGATAGGGCACCTCAAAAGAGAGATTGGCGACTCAAAGAAAGTTATTTCTAGGCAAACAAATATGTTGGAGGCTCTGTCACAAAACCCTCTTGTGCAACAACTAATGGTGCATCTCTCTCTCTCTCTCTCTCTCTCTCTCTAAATATATGTATGTGTGTGGGCGCGCGGTTGGGGTGTTCTTTTACCCATCCCCTTAAAATTACTCACCTAAGCTAAGCTGATTTATTTGTTGGTATTGCATTGTTGTTTGGGCATGTGAATTAACACTTATTAATATGCCTCATTTAGGCTTGTTGAATTCTTCAGATTACATGGATTAGTTGATAGCTAGATATGAAGAAAGTGTATATTGGTAATGATATAGTCTCAAAAGCAAAGCAAATGGTGAATCTCTAACTATTATCTATATTCTCTATGTAAATCTGTGATGATCCACCCATGAATGTTGATGGATGTCATAAAATTAAGGAGAAAGCTGAGGATTTTATAAAATTATAAGATACAATTGGTGAGGTACTGTGACCTTGGTTCTGTACAGTTATCTGCTTTTATGCGCATCTCATGCCCTGGTTCAGTCTATCTGTCTCTCGTCTACCACTTATGTGGTCTTACTACGCTGGTTTCATCTTTACTGCTATCCTGTGCAATCATGTCCACCCCTTCTGCTCTAGCTGGATATGGAAATATTTATCTGTTGATTCTTAAGTTGCTGACTCGAAGTGCCTTCAGTTGAATTCCTTTTTTCCCATCTTCGTCAAAGTTTGATCAATCCTCTCATATTTGTGTTTGATTTTTGTCTTAAATTCCAATCAGATCTTGTCTTTCTATTGTTACTATGATGCCTAATCAGGCAAGTCAATGTTAAGAATACATTTCTAAAAGGTAAGTAGGATGAAGAGGTTTTGTACTCCGCCACCATGTAATGTTAATTCTAGCTTGTCTTTACATATTTGTAAATCAGATGAATTTTATGGATTGTATTCGTTCCATGAGTTTGGTTTCAGGGTTTTAGTTCGGTCTCTATTGCCCTGGGTTCTTAGTGCAGCTATGCCACTCAATCTAGGACTATTTTCACTACCTGCTCAACTCAAACATTTGATGCATCTGTAGTTAGTTGAAGTGAAAATATAGCTTGAGGTTCTAGTGTTTCCATCACACTCACATTCTGACGTAAGTCGATTTTTCGTAATGCTAGGTAACTGATTATCTTTAATGATACTGTGTGGCAAATCACAAACCGATTTTGTTTCTTTTGAACAAATCCTTTGATTTACTTTCCATCTTCTTTGTATTGCTAAATACTGGTACAGTGATTGTCATGTTAGAGACCATTGTCTAATATCATTTTTTTTTCTCGGTAAACTTGTGGATGCTCATGTTTCTACCTGTAATAAGTTATTGAACTTCTGGATGACAATGCTTTGTTTACTCTTGTAGCTTGGACCTAACCGACTTGAGATGGTGCTGCTAGAAAATGAATGCAATAAGTTATGTCAAAATGGCAAGTGGGATAATTGGGCATCTGAAAGCGTAGAACTTTTGAATGAGATCGAGCAACTGAGACTGCGGAATATGATGCTCAAAATGCATAATCAAGCTTTAGTTCACAAGATGCTGAACCAAAAAGATCACGGAAGGAAGCATGAGAAGGTACCATTAAGTATTTTGCAATGATTAGTTGCATAGTTTCATTCAAAAACAGTTTGCAAACTTTCTTGTACAATAGTTTGCTAAATGTATTAACGTAGTTTCCTTGTGCCAAGTTTCTCAGCAAGCATACGTGGTTTCCTAGCTGTTATTTCCTATACCTTTTTCTCTCTCCTATGTCTAATAATCAGGAACCACAAACACATGTATATTTCTCATGGCATTTAGCTGGCTTTGCTGACAATGGCTGTAATCCTTGCTTTGTTGGTTTCAATTTGTTTTTTGTAATACGTGATTTGATGACCTTCTTCTCTTTGATTATGCAACTTGTAAAGACATTTAATTGAAACAATTTTAAGAGACTTGTGATGAAATGTGGCTCGCAACAGGCTGGCAATAATCATATTTAACAATTATGACTAATTTGAAGATTATATATATATATATCTAGAATGTCTCTGTGTCATGTCATACATCTAAATGTCAGGATTTCTATAAACTTACAAGGAAGTTGTATTGGATTAGTGATCTTATACCTGAAATCGCCACTCTCCCTCTTTTTATTGCAGTAGCCATTCACAACAGAGAATAGCTGGAGGACTCAGACTGTGCTTGTGTATTCATGCAGGATATACAGAGGTAATTCCTTCTAAAAGGGACATCAATTTGCTGATGTGGTGGTCAGGGGTTAAAACCATTGTGAATAAATTATTTTATAGGTGCTCACTGTTTTGTCGAACTGCCACAATTGATGAATGTGCTGAACATTATTCTATGCCTACGTGAATTGTGACGGGGAATGTGAATAACAGGCTACTTTAGGCAGCAGCTTCCTTGAACACTCTTTCTAACGGGAACCAACTTGTGTCGGAAAACTCCTTAATATCACCAAACTCAAGATTTTGTAATTTAACTATCCTTTTGCAAGTATAAGAAGTGGTTTGGGAGTTTGGAGAAGAATATGGAAACTGTTCTTGGGTTTCTATTTAAATCTGAAATAGTCAATCGAGTTGGTGAACACCTGGGAAGAAGTTGATTTTTTCTAGACTTCACAGTGAATCGCCTTTGCAAGGCGGGGCTGCTGGGAGTGAAAAAAGGGTGCTCGTACATTTTTTAAAATTATTTTCTTATAGATAAAAAAATCCCCTTATTTTCTTAGAAGCAGTAGCCTATATGCCATTGATGTGCTCTGGTTCGAAGAAGGTTTGTTTCCTTCTATCCCTTTTATTTGCAAGAAAATGGATCGACAAGGATTAGACAGTGATGGCTCTTTCAATAGAAATTAAATAAATAGAGGTATTATCCGTTATTCGTTTTCACTGCTCATGTTAAAGTGTGCACGAATACCAGTTTTCAAAGTGTTTTTTTTTAAATTAATATTTTTTTAAATTATTATTTTTTTGGTATTTTTAATATATTTTTAAATGATATTCAGTTTAAAAAACAACTTCATCAACATTTACAAATATGCACTAAATCAGCTACTAAAGTTTTTTTTTTCATTTTTTCTTTAATAAAATCATATTTAGTAAATCTCAATATAATTCTCTCTAGCTACTTTTGCAATGTTTTATAATTTCTTTAATAATCTATTATAATTTGATTAATGAGTTGTAGCTAAATTAATATTAGTATTTTTTTTCCCGTCTCTTAAAAAGTTTATAAGTTCTAATTCCTCTATGTAATAATAATAATAATAATAATAATAATAATAATAATTAAAAAAAAGATCAACTATAATTTGTCCCGTTGTTAATGCATGGTTGGTAAAATTAAGAAAAATCAAGTCCATATAATTGGTGAAATGAAATCCAGCAGATAAGATGTATAAAAAAGTATACGGGGCGGT
This sequence comes from Salix exigua, assembly GCA_032356905.1. Taxonomy (NCBI): domain Eukaryota; kingdom Viridiplantae; phylum Streptophyta; class Magnoliopsida; order Malpighiales; family Salicaceae; genus Salix; species Salix exigua. Next base: position 3,823,015 of record CM063588.1, on the reverse strand, counting down.
AAAACCAAATCCTCAGCAACAGGACAGGTTAAAAAGGTTTTTTTTTTCACATGGTATCGCAGTCAACGTTTTGTGAAGTCTTCGTCAATGATTGGTTCTATTTTCAATTCTAAAAAGAAACCAGCTTGCCCATGGTCTCGCCCCATCCACATGGTCTCGCCAGCAAACCCTCAAAACGCATTCAATCTTCCAGTTCAGATACTATGAATATTTCTGCTGGGTGCTCTCCAATCTTCTGGTTATGGCATGCCCGGAAGGATCTGTTCTTGACAGTACGAGTTCGTGAACATGTTTTTTTTATTCTGTCTTTACCTTGTTTTTCTCCTTTCGTCTATGCTTATCTCGGTTTACTTGTAATCTGCAGGAAGGGCAAGAAATCAAAGAGGAGCACAAAACAGGGAAGATTTTTGATGAGAAAAAAAACTTATAATCTGCAGGAGCTGGAAGAAGTAAGAACCGGGGGAAATGCTTGTTGTAGAATGATACGGGCTTGAAAACAGATCATTGACAAGGAAGAAAACAATTCCATGATTGAATCTAGCAGCTTTGTGGGAGCCGAATCAAGTCGCTACATCAGAGATGACGCAACTCTGATAAGGTACGACTCTTTATCGAATCGTTACTTAATTCTAGACTGATGACGGGAAAATGGCATTGAGAGAGAATCGTTAATGTGCTGTCCTTTTCATTTGAACTTTCTACGATTGTTTTCATTGCAAATTATTTTCAAATAGATCATATATCTATCAGAGATGACGCAACTTTGAACTTTCTGTGATTTAAAATACTTATTTTATATTATAGGATGCATAAATAGATCATATAAAATAAAATATTAAATATATTTTTATAAATTAAATTAATGTTTTAGTATTTTTTTTAATTATAGTTAAATATAACTACTGATAATTAGCTCTATAAATATAACTTTCTACGAAAAATATTTTAAAAACTAATAAAGTGTCCAAGCCTTTTTTAACCAAAGATTCGCTTCTTATTTGATTTTATAACATCGTGGCTTGTATTTGTTTTGTTTTTATTAAAAGTTTTTGGAATAGTATTTCAGGTTATTTTTTAAAATATATCAAATTTTATAAAAAATGTTTTTCATATCAACTTATTAAAATTATTTGAAATCACAAAAAATATTAATTTATGGAACTAAATAAAAATATTTCAAAAAAAACTTTAAAACGCATCGACAAGCATACATTAAATTAATATCTGTGCCCTTCATGAAATTCTACTACTACGACCCTGCTAAGGGGCGAGCAGCCAAGAATGAACACAAAAGACAATGGTGATGTGGTAAATACAAAATTCATTATTGTTTGGGCGAGTGTTTAGAATTATGGTTGAAATTATTTTTTAAAATAATTTATGTTTTGAAATGAATTAAAATAATATATTTTTATTTTTAAAATCATTTTGAATACTAACATTTTACAATAATTTGAAAACACCCAAATAAAATAATTGAACACAAAACAAAAATTTTAATATTTTTAAAATTACTTTTAAAAAAGTTTCAAACAACCTGTGTGTCATAATCAGGACTGGATACCGTCATGACGCAAGAGCTTCGTACGCCCGCTGTCTTTCTAAATCACGCGTTTTCATTACAAATGTTGCTTTCGCCTTATAAATAAATAAACTTACCATCCAAATATTATGAATCAAAAAAATTTGGAAGACCGATCGAGACTTAAGAAGTATTTTCTCTCATCTTAATTTGTATGCGTTGTTATTCTATATATTCTGTAGTTGATTTCTGGTTGCCTTCAATTTGCTTGTTCATATCTGAATATCTGTTTAGGTGACAGTGGAGTATCTCTTGTGTTCTCTAAAAGACAACTCAGGATGCTCTCACTCGATCTCTGTTAGCTTCTCATGCTCAGTGGGTTTCATTTCATGCTTCTAAACCTTAAACGCAGTTGGAATGAAGACATCTCCGCTCAATGAAGCCGCGGATGGCAATGGAATGAACTCATTTCCAATCGGGCAGTGCCTGTCACCTCTACCAGGAGAGTCTCCTACTGCCCACACCAAGCTGAAAAGAAAAGCTCCTGAAACTCCCGAGGGTCGTGAAAAGAAAAGAGAGGCTGACAGGGCTTATCGGCGACGATGCAAGGTGCTTCGCTAAATGTCTACGTACTTGCCACACCTCTATATATAATTCATCTGTGTCTTCTTATCTTCTTTTTCTTTCTGTAATTCTTGTGCTTTCAAATATCATGCAGGAAGAGAAAATGAAAATCGAGCAAAACTTGTCTCTGCTCACAGAAGAAAATAAGAGATTAAAGAGAGAGAATGACTACTTCAAGCGGGAATTGGAAGTTAAACAGCAAGAGATGGTGCAATCTCGGAAAGACGAAATGATCACACTATTATCGAATGAACTTGACCAACTGAAGGCTCAGCGTCAGAGTCAAAATGTTGTCGTGGAGGTGCTTTTGCAGCAAGCAGTAAGTATTTATTTTTACCTCCTGCGCTTCACTTTGCCAATCATCACCGCATCATACATGCAATAATCTAGATCAAATTATCTGAACTAGGCTAGCCAAGTTGTAGTAATTAATTGTTGGGATTTTGTTAATTTGACATCCAAATTTCTTCGTCATCCATGTTATGGGCTTATATATATTATGTTTATAAAATTAGGGCCGGGTGGGTAGCTCCTCAACAAAATTATCAAACCTGAGCAAAGGTCATGGCTTTCCCTCGCTCGACTATTGAGTAAAATATAGAGAGTTGTGTGCCCTAATTAAGTTTGTGAAGACTCATTCAGATGATGAAGACTAAAACATTAAAGAACTAATAAGTAATAAATGTGGAAGATATCGCAAGTGGGTGTGCGATTTTTTTATGTGCAAGTCGAGAATCTCACTTTAATTAAAGATAAACACTTTTTAGTGAGTGCAACATAAATCATATATGAGGTAAGTCTTTGACATGATTCAATAATTAATTGGAAATTTAGGGTTTTGCATCTCTAAAAGTCCATGGTACCTATCTCCCTAGCTAGCTAGCTAGCTAGCAGTTACATTAAAAAAATAAAAGTGGTTGTCGGTCTGTGTGTGTTTGTGGTTCAATGAAACTAAGTGTTTCCATTTCTTTCTTTTGATTGCAGGCTAGTCTCGAGAATATTATGGATCTTCAGCGCGAAAATAAACGGCTAAAATTAGAAATGGATTTGCTGATTAAGAAGATTAACAGCAATGGCGACTATTTAAACCTCATTCAACTTCAAGCAAGAAATATAAAACTAGAACAAGAAAAGAATGATCTCCATTTGATTATTGACGCCTTATGTGCAAAGATAAACAAGGATAATATATGACCTCGAACCAAAACAAGCATTCTAATTAAGGTGCCATCTCTATCTTACAATTTTATTTTAATTTACTTATCTTTTCTTTGTAGGTTTCATGAATTATCCAATGAATTTTAGTGTTTTTCTGTTAATTTTTTTATTTTTCCTTCCTCAAGTTTTCTATTCAAAAGAGAGCCATACATACATACATTTAAGTTTTTCTTGAAGACTACTGATCCGTACGTGAAACTCTCCTTTAATTTAATCATGTCTTGTAGAAATTAATCATCGTTGACCACAACAATTCCAGGAACCTAGCTACAAAGTACATGGATAGAGGAGGTGTGGTGACCAGAGAATTGAGAAGAAGATTTTGCACCAACAACTCCCCCAAGCTCTTTTTACAGGCTAGCTGTTTATGGTTCTCTTACCCTATTAAAAAAGATTAAATAAATAAATAAATTGGAACTTGGAGTGGAGGTTTTAATTAGATTGGTAATGCCATTTGCACTTGTGTGTATCTAAATCTCGCTGGTTTAGGCCATCTTATAAGCCTACCACCGTCGTTTATGTGGTTTCCCCCGACCGTTTGATGGATCGATAAAATTGACAGTGATGGAACCATCGAGAAGGATCCGTCTAGGGCTGATGCTGTGTAACTTTTTATCGGATTCATTAGGGTTTATCACTTTGCAGCTCGATTGGTCATGGGATCTGGGAATCAGATGCTTGCATCTGGAAGTATATATATTCGCAGGTGGCTAGCTAAACATATTTTGGCAGATGATCAAGGACACGTACGGCAGGCCCTAATTATGCTATTTTTCTAAAAATCCCCCATGCAGAGACTGATCATCTAATCTTCAAGACTTCACTTCTTGGTGGAGTCTCTCGTAGAGAATTTTGATTTGAAGAATCGATGCTCTCAAGCCTTGCAGTGTATCGATCGGCAACCCTTTTAATGTTGATCTTGAAATATTTACAGAAATTTAATAGAACTCTCAATTTCTAAAGAAAATATATAGTCTGATCCTGTAATTAATTAGGTTGAAGATTTATAGATGGTAAGAGGATTTAAATTATTTTATTATATTTATATAAAAATATATAAGGAAACTTGAAAAGAAAAACACTTGATTTCAAATATATCGAATCAGAAATGAATTCAACAATATATTTACTTAAAAAAGGGTGGATGTTTATCTTCGGATGAGCTTCTGAAAACAACCTTATTGGGCCCATGGTGTGCAGGTCTGCGGGGGCTTTTCAACACGTGGCATCCAATCCATATATAGCGTGGGCAAAGTCGTCCAATTCTCTACAATGGACGAGCGACATCGAATGGCTTCCGCACGACATGATGTATCAAGAAATGATCTATATATCTTAACCAAACAATGGTCAAAACGTGGCATTCAATCCATATATCTGTAATTCTAACCAAACAAGAAGTAGTGTGGCCCTTGAAGACTTGAAGTTGTCTGAGCGACGTCGTCCGAATTTCTACAATGGACGAGCGACATCGAATGGTTTTCGCACGACATGACGGAGCTGTCATTTCGATATTTTTCTTTTTCAAGAACTAAAGTCTCCTCATCTCGCCCTGCAGAAGGCAAATCTTATGAAATGGAGGGTGCTGCTTCCAGCTTGTGGGAAAAAACCTCTTGCAAGATCCCTTCGTTATATCTCGCCCTGCAGAAGGCAAATCTTATGAAATGGAGGGTGCTGCTTCCAGCTTGTGGGATAATAACATCTTGCAAGTTCCCTTCGATTTAGGTAATAAGTAAATATCGCAGATCAATATTGTATTTCATTTCGGCTAATTCTAACAGGTTTGATTGAATTGAATTTCGAATTTATTTTGATTGCTTCTTAGGGAGATTTCCTGAAGAGCCGAATACATCACTTTAAATTTAAGGAATTTTATTATTCCCATGAATTTGTGAACATGTCTCTTCTCGTCTCTCTCTCTCAAGGTTTTTGTTCATTTAAAATTTAAAAACGCAGAGGAATTCAGTGCACCAGTGTTCGCTGAACCAAGTCCTGGTGTGACGTCGGCTGAACTAGCTAGTGATCCTTTTCAAAACACAACTGAAACTAATCGTAAAAGAAAAGTTTCTGGAGCCACTAGAGATGCATGCAGCTCGAGAAGAAAAGACTGGTTGACAAGGAATATCGTGAACGATGCAAGGTAAGACCCTATTTTCTTCTCTCTTTGGATTCATAGCAGAAAATCAATTCAATCGTTTCGTTAATTATAACATGTAGATCGAGGTTCTGTTTGCTATTATCTCTGGAGTAATTGATGTAAGCTGTTTTCTTTTCTTGTTTTTCAAGTACATGGAAATAATCTGTATTGAATCAATACGAACATTTACTTTTAAATTTGAGTTCAAAATTAACAAAAAATTAAATTCATCCGTTTTATGTCATAATAATTGAAATCAAATATTTAACAGGTTAATTAAATTTCTCATTAGATTATAATAGTTTAATATTGTAATCTCTAAGGGTCAATTTAAAAGTGTTGAATATTAATAAATAGAAAATTAAAAGTTTAATATTTAAATAAATTAGT